>OZ021728.1:93105254-93190254 GCA_963978545.1 Linyphia triangularis
TTTGTTTTACAAAAATTTTATGGTGGAGGAGAAGGGAAATACTCCATACAAATATTGTATTAGTTCCAGTGTTCCAGTGACGTAACTGACTGCCTGCAGCGGTTGGGACCTGACGATGCGAAAAACAAAATTAAACTACAAAAAGAGAAAGAAACAAATGCATTTTTTTTCTCTGTTACATTTTGAAGTTTAATGTTTTAATTGCAAGACCAGCATATATACGGCTATAAATTAAAAATTTATATAATATAAGTATGAATAAAAACTGAAGAAAATAAAAATATTACTTGGTTAAATGATTAAATAGGAGGAAAAAATATTGTATTTAAGGTATATACATATACAATTGAGATGATTTCCTTTAATTTTTAGGTTATAATTTCAAACTTTTTGGAAGTATATCAGAATTAAAAATAATGCATTTTTATGTATAAACTTTCTTTTTCCGTCAAATTTTTAATCAGTTATTTGCAATTAAAGTGACTAATTAGGACATTATTAGAACATACATAAATAAACTTGTAATTAACTTAGAGGTAATATTTTTATTGCAAATAAAAGACATTATATTGACGCATGTTCCTATGGAGAATTTTGAATTTGGCTTCAATATTTATTTAATTATAAGTTTTTAAATAAAAAGTTTTAAAAAATACATAGTTTTTAACAAAAAAAATAAGATTAAAATATGCATAAAAAATTTGTTCATAACAATATATATTAGATGCTCCATAGAAAACACATTCACAACTATTGTCGACAAAACAAAATTAGAATTTTGTAAATCAGATAATTTATTGTGAAGTTATGACAGTTGGCGTAAAGACATATAACACCAAAATGTCATGCTTCAGAAAACGCTTTTTAAAGTTCACTACACTAATGAACGTAATACAAAACAGGTTCACAAAACCTACTGTAATTTAAAAAGTAATTTGAGTCTCAGTAAGAAAGTGGTATAATTTTAATGGTAATGAATTCGGGAATATTTTGAAACCAAAAAACAAAAACGCAGACTTTAGTCAAATTTCGAGATTCCTAATGTATATGTATACTTTGATATTAAAACTCATTTATAGTTATGAGATTGCCAAAATGTAGTTAAAAATTTGTGCAAATGTCATTACCGTGTTCTTCAGTTATACGAGATTGAGTGAAGGCTGGAAGTAGAAAAATACATTAAAAGTTGGTCATATCCTAACAAAAGTTAAAAGGAAATGTAAAACTGTTTTCAAAATTTATACCATCTTATTGACTTCCACTAGACGAATCTCAGCCTTCTATAAAATCGGGATTGATTCTCAAGAAAACGAGCATCAAAATTCAATCAATTTTAGGCAAGTTATGAGATTGCCCTTTTTCACATTTTCGTTATATCGGCAGTCTCAAAGAAATTTAAGTACACAAACGTAATATGTAACTCAAGGAGCAGTGAAAAAGAAATTCCTGATGCAATAAACAATAATAGGAAGAGCCTGCGTTATGACGTCACATGTGAGAAAGTAGTGGTCACGTGATTTTTTTCACCTAAGGTAAAACTTAATTTTTAATCGATTAATAGAGTAGCGACAGAAATTAACGACACTTCTGAAGTATATTCGTTTAATAACTCAAGATACCTTTAATAATTGATCCAGTTTGATTCTAGTGGCTGGAGTGGTCAATCCACTCCAGCCACTTTCCTTGGCAAGAGCAAAGAAAATTGCTCAAAATAAAGCGAAATGGCATATACCTCCGTCTCACGAATGGTATAAAGCCAAAAAGCCAAGACACTCCCTATCTCTTCCTTGTGATAGGCACACCAATACCCGTCTGTCCCGACTTGCTAGTGGTCACCTTAAAGGCCTCACATATTCCGGGGGAAGCAAAAATTTTCCTCTTTGCCCTAAATGCCAAAAAGAACAGGCATCACCTCAGCACATTTTGGACTGCCTTGGACTGGACTGGGAGGACATTTATAACTGTCCACAACTAGTGTCAGACTTCATTAATGTCAATGGCTTCACTGATATTGAAGGGAGATTAGAAACAAGAGTTAGAAGGGAGTTACAAAAGGGAGATTAGAAACAACAACAACAACAGATATCTTTAAAAGTATCCACTTTCCTCACATGTGCAAATTCCTGCGAAGGACTGCCTGATTCTAAAATTAAATAACTCGAAAACAAAGGTCGATAGAATAATAAAAAAAAAGTATATTTTTGAAAACTGTAAAAATTGTATACTAAATTTTCAAATTAGTTAGAAATGTTTCCAACAGGTGGTTTTGATGTACACTGTTGTTCTTGGGAATAAAAAAAAACTTTGAAGCTCAGAGCTGTGTAACCGTGTGATTGCAACGACTGATCGCAGAGGACAAATTTATAACATATTTCTAGAATTTTGCAACTACAGCGCCATCTATTGGCAACATTTGCAACTAATTTTGAAATTTCTTTTTCACATTTTTTACAGCTTTCAAAATAATTATATTTTTTGTTTTATTATTCTATCGATCTCTATTTTTGAGTTATTTAATTTTAAAATCAGGGAGCTCTTCACCGGACACTCCGTATATAAATATACGTAAATTTTTATGGGCGTCCGGTACCGAAAATAAAAAAAAAAATTATTTATGTACATTTTTATGTAAAAAATTCATTTTATGTATGAGATACTATTTATATATCTTTGAGAAAATGTTTTTTAAATATTGTGTTTAGTTATTTAAAAAAAATTAAAAACCAAGAAAAATCCGTAATAATTGATGTTTGCGTATTTTGATATAAGTCATGAAAAAATAATTTTTTTTTTCAAAGTGAAAGCTTTCTGTAATACATAATTATATAAAGAAAATTTTGTCCTCACAGAATTTTGATAAGTGAATTAAAAAAAAAAATGTAAAAATTCTCAAAGTTAAAATATTAAAATTTTTGCATTTTTTATGTTATCTTTTACGCTAAATGTTATATTTTAAAACAGAATTAAAAAAATAAAATTCTGCGAAGACAAAATATTTAAAATTATATAAATTAAATGCTCCAAAAATTTGAATAGCCATTTGTTAATGGTTCTGGAGATATATCGATTTGAATATGCAACATCTGTGAAAAACACTAGTGCTCGAAAAACGCACTTTAAGCAGACGCTTCAAGGTGTTACGCTCATTAGTGATGTTTAAATAGCATGTAATTTTGTGGCGTTCTAATCACCGGATTAATAAGATAAAAACATCATTCTCTTCAGGAATGTATGAACTATGTTTTAAAATCAGAAAAAAAATTTGGGATTTTTGAAGAAATTTCGGTAATGGACCCCCATAAATTTTAGAAAGACAGAAGTTGTTCAGGAATTTCGCTGTTGCTTGGCTACCCTAAATAGACTGAGTTTATTTGTTACCAGTATCGTACTCAAGTTGGCTGAGGAGAATATAATCTGAATTTTGTATTAAAGTTCTTATAAGAGCTCTAAGCGTATACGTTTATTTTCTTTCGCCACATGTCCCTTGTTCCTGCTGCTCCAGACGTGCTAGCTTCTAGACCGCGAGATTGCGGGTTCCGAGTCCCGTGTTAGGCATGGGTGTTTGTAAATGTATGTTGGCTTGTCTAATGACGAATGTTTTGGCGCATTATAGCCCTCGTGTTGCTGACGGCGCCAGATAATCTGAAAACAACCAACCAACCTGCTGCTCCAGTCTAGATGTAGAACAGAAGAGTACCAACTGACAGTATAAAAGTTATGCAATTATTTGTGAACAATAGAAAAAACTAAAATCATCAATATTTATTTAAATATGCACCTCGTTTAGAGAAGTCTCGTCTACTTCTTACTATTATCTCACAAATCCTTTTATGAAGGCCGACCAAACGGTATAGTGGTTAGCGTGCTAGCTTCTAGACCACGAGGTTGCGGGTTCCGAGTCCCGTGTTAGGCATGGGTGTTTGTAAATGTATGTTGGCTTGTCTAATGACGAATGTTTTGGCGCATTATAGCCCTCGTGTTGCTGACGGCGCCAGATAATCTGAAAACAACCAACCAACCTGCTGCTCCAGTCTAGATGTAGAACAGAAGAGTACCAACTGACAGTATAAAAGTTATGCAATTATTTGTGAACAATAGAAAAAACTAAAATCATCAATATTTATTTAAATATGCACCTCGTTTAGAGAAGTCTCGTCTACTTCTTACTATTATCTCACAAATCCTTTTATGAAGGCCGACCAAACGGTATAGTGGTTAGCGTGCTAGCTTCTAGACCACGAGGTTGCGGGTTCCGAGTCCCGTGTTAGGCATGGGTGTTTGTAAATGTATGTTGGCTTGTCTAATGACGAATGTTTCGGCGCATTATAGCCCTCGTGTTGCTGACGGCGCCAGATAATCTGAAAACAACCAACCAACCTGCTGCTCCAGTCTAGATGTAGAACAGTAGAGTACCAACTGACAGTATAAAAGTTATGCAATTATTTGTGAACAATAGAAAAAACTAGAATAATCAATATTTATTTAAATATGCACCTCGTGTATACTAAACTTCAACTTAACTAGACATCACTTAGACTATAGATCGTGAAAGTGCTCATAGGTATTTAATCCATTTTGGCGGAGTGAAGACATCATTCTCGCCAAACCTTATAGCCTTTTGTTCTCTATAGGGTTGTGGTTTGGCGAGCATTATTCTTTCACGCCGCCAAAATGGATTAAATACCTATGAGCACTGAGACGATCTACCGTCTAAGTGATGTCTAGTTAAATTGAAGTTTAGTATAGAGAAGTCTAGTCTGCTTCTTACTATTATCACACAAATCCTTTTATGAATCCTATTATTTATTATCCTATCAACGTGAATTTGAGGTATACATATACGTTGGACATTTTTTTTTTTAATACATATGCCAGCGTGTCAATTTTTTGTGAGGATTACAAGAGCAAAAAAGTGTAATACATTTTATGTAACAAAAAAAAAATAAAAAAAATAGAATATTTATTTAATTAATTGAATTTTAATTCACTAATTAGGGCTTCATTGAAACGATAATAAAATGACATGTAATTAATTTTAAAAACAGTTTCTTACTGGAAATTAAAAGCAAGGTATTGATACACGGGCCCAAGCAAAATATAATATATAACTTAAATATTTTTTTAATTATAACATTTAGCATGAAAAGTACTAGAAAAAATTAAAATTTTCCAAAAATAAAATTATTCTAAAACGCATTAAAAAATCTATTTTAAAAAAAAAAAATTTAAACAGTTAGGACCCACGCTCTGAAATGTTATCTAAATTATACAGTTTAAATTTTAAAAATCAGTGAATTAACTCTTAAGATATCACCGTTGGAGTACATTCACTCAACAATGAAAAGCAGTTCTCCACAAATCGAGTTCAAAGTTTCCGACAACTTCTTTTTTCCAATTGGTTTCAAAAGTCAACCTTTACGAAATTGCATGTAATTAAAAAAGTATTTTAACTATAAGAAAGTTATTTGTATCATTTTAAAGATAATGAATCGGAGAACATTTTAGAAGAGAAAAACAAAAATGCCTGTTTGGGTCCATTTTTGCGATTCCCAAAGTATATGTATACCTTGACATAAAATGATAAAAAAATTGAAACTAGCTTATGAAAATGTACCTTTAATTCATATGAATAAATATTTACACATGATATGCACAAGATTAGTACCGTAAGCTGTCCCAGTAACCAAAAGACAGAAAGTGTATACTAACACTGGCGTATATATGCTGTTTCCCAACACAAACAGTCACAGTAACACAGATATAAATTTGCATATAAGAATATAGCCCATAAAAATAGAGTTTATAAAAAATCCTTTAAATGCATTGTCAATTTTTGTATTCATTAACACATATCAAAAACATTTCTATCAGCAAAATGTGCGGAAAACTACGTTTCAAAATTTATTTATTAAAATGAACTTGAATTTATACCCTCACATTTATTTATTTATTTATTTTAAAAAATGTTGGCAACAGGATATTTCAACAATGATCGGTTCAAAGCTATTGTAATTGGGATTGGATGAGGGCAAGTTGGCTTATTGGTATTCCGTAAAAGCTTCCTTTTAGTGACAGTAACAGGCCCAAAATTTAATAGAGTGCATTGTCATCGACATCGAACTAATCTGCCAAGTTTCAGCCTGATTGGATGACGATGGCGGGGGGGGGGGGGATCAATTTGTCCTCCGCAGATTCCGCTTCAATTAACAAACAAACAAAATCGAAGTTAATATATAGGATTTAAAAAAAAGAGAAGTCAGCTTTTATAAAATATAATCTTCACTTGCTGCTGCTTCTCTATCTGGATACAACTCAATTCAGTCTAAAAACAATGAACCTAATGTTTACGTTTGACCGAATGAACCGGTCTGAGATACTAGGAGATGAAAAATTATTACACAAAAACACAATAGGTACAATTTACAAAGTAAACTCATTTGTCCTGTATGTTTCTATTTTCTAACACTTTTCATAATAGGGCGCTCGTTAATACTTATCTAGGAATATCTGCTATTTTTTTTATTTGAAATTAAAATAAAAAATATTTCCTGGTAAAAGATACTGCTCATATTTGGTGAAACTTTTTTAAAGAAATTTGTAGGTTTGAATTTACACAAGCTTTTTACTACGATGTATTTTGTGAGTTAAAAATTCCAAAAACGAACAAAATGTAGAGGCAAACCTAACATAAATTACTAATTACCTTCAGTGGAAGAAAAAAAAAGAAGAAGAAAAACTCAGTCAAGAGTGAAATATTCTTTCTTCCTTTTTAAGAATCAGCATAAAAGAAAAATGGCGACCGGCCTAGAAAAAGTCATTTCTTGAATAATGAAATTGGATTGGTAAAAATTTTCGCAATTTGCACTCCGAGCAGAAGAAAAGAAGCAAATTACATTATGACCGCAGAAACGGAGGGGGAAAAAAAAAAAACCAGAATTACCTTCACGTCCACGATATCTTTTCATCTTTCTAAAGCACTTTGATTTGAGTTAGCGTGATAAGTAAAAAAAAAAAAAAATATTCTCTACTTTCTCACCCTCCAATCCTCATAATTTTCTTTCAATAGAAGTATTTTTTATGAGGAAAAAACTTCGGGACTTTATTATATGAAAAAATCTCTCATTAAGTGATTGCTATGGTTATTGACGCATATTGTATTGGCTATGATGTACGAATTCTAGGGTGAACGACTTTAGTGTTGAAATATGTAATAAGTAAGGTATGGTCGTACACTTGTGAATTTTAAATAATTAAGATTTCGCTTCTTAGAGATATCTAGCGACTGTTTTAAAGAATACATCACCTGAAAATGTAGTAATCAAACCATCGAGTTAAGGGGAGAATGAATAAACAAAAAATGAAAGTTTCACCACCAGATGGCGTTGAAGATCTTTAAGTAGTCATTTGCAAGCTTGAGAAATAATTGAAAAAAAAAAAAAAAGCTTTCAAATCAAAAGAAGAAAACGAATCAGTAAAGTTATGATAACGGTCATGTAAGTGTGAATCGTAATGCACAATTTACTATAAATGGAATTATATTTTGTTTTATTTTAATTTTACATATTTTACTTCTGTTTTTAGTTTTATTTTATTTATTTTTATTTTTAACTTTTTATTTCAGTTTTAGTTTAATTTTTATTTTTATATTATTATTCTTGTATTTTTGCTATTTTTTATTTATATTCATTTATTTATTCATTTATTTATTCATTTATTTATTCATTTATTTATTCATTTATTTATTTATTCATTCATTCATTCATTTATTTATATTTATTTATATTTATTTATATTTATTTATATTTATATTTATATTTATATTTATTTATTTATCTATTTCCTTTTTTATTTTTATTATTAACTTTTACTTTCCCTTCATTTTTTTTTTTTTTTTTTTTTAATTTACTTTTAATTTTTTTTTTAATTTTAATTTTTAAACTACTTACAATTTAACTTCTCAACACTTTTAGAGATAACTTCCTTGTAGTGTCGATTGCATTATATCTGTATGTTACAAGGAAATGCTTCAAGCTGTCGAATACAAAAAATATTCTTTTAAAATATCGTAAAAAGACAACAAAAAAAGTCTAAATTAATAAGAATTTACGTGTTTGTTGGTGCAAACAGGCGTGAATAACCATAAAAAGAAGTTCAATATGTTATTGAAACTTATTGAACGTAGACAAATCTTGCCCTGAAATAAAGTTTTTGAATATTTCTTTTTTATTTATTTATTTTTTATTTGTGAACTATGGAAACATCTGTAGAACCGTTATTTTTTGCATAAACAAATTGTAACCATAGATTTTGTTTTAAATTCAACTGTTATTAAAACGGTAAAATATGAGAACGATAAACATCATTTGTACAAATACACACAACAAATTCTGGCATTTCTGTTCCATAAAAACAACTTCCTTTCATTTCTTTTGCTTCCTCCTTCCCTATTTCATCCCCAAAAAAGATACGTCGCATTTTCAATCTTCGACCTACCACAAAACAAAATAAAAAGTAATAAAAAAAAAAATTTAAAAAAATCCGTCAAGCATCACAACATCTCCCTCTTAACATTTATACAATCTTATTCAAACCCAATCTTCTCGCCAAGCAAGGAGGAGAAGTCATATTTCATCATTTGTACGACGGCCTACTTCTATCCTTTGTTCTTGGCATTCCTTTCCTTCAATGTTTATTGAACACAAGATGACCTAACCCCCTTTTGCACCCCCTACCTCGAACATAATATCGTCTGATTGTATCTGGGGCACGTGGAGATGGGGGGGAGGGGGACTTTAAATAACGGGGAGAGGGAACAAAAATGTAAAATTGCCGTGACCCGTACAGAGGCGTGGAATAAGAAGAATTGGATGTTTTCCATTCGAGAAGAATTATTCATGGCTTTTTGTGTTTTTTTGTGTGAGCTCGATTTTTTTTTTTCTTCTTTTACTTTTTTTGGAGATAAAATAGTGAAAAAATGGGATGGTTCACTGTTCGTTCTTCCAGTGAAAAATATTCTGTTTGAGTGATCGATTATATATTTTCGTGTTTTGAAAACTTGAAGTTTGAGTATTTTTTTTTTCCCCTCCCTCTGTTTGTAGAATGAAAATGGAAGTAATATTTAAGCATTGTAAATGTTTTGCTACTGTTTTATATGAGTGCTTGCGAATACAGTTCCTTCGTAAAATATCAAATTTTGAATTCGATTCGGATTTTTCTCTTTATAAAAGTAAACGTTTCTCTATAGCAGCGTTAGCCACGACGCTGCTCGGATTTGGCTAGCCACAGATTTTTCTGCGGCCGGCCGGCAACACAGAAAAAAAAGTTAACGATATTTACTCCTTTTTTTTTCTTAATTGAAATTTATCCGGAATAATATATTGTTGCACAAATTGTCTGTATATAGTGTAAATAGTGACGTATTATTTTAAAATTCTATTGTAATTTATTTTTATCTTATTTTATTTATTAACAGCGATTATACAAGTTAGGAAAAGGTGGCAACACCTAAAGCAATCGAAAAGTTTCGAGATATTTCTTTTCCGACGAATTGGCTGGAAATTTCGCGAATGTCTCACGCGCTTGTATATAAAAGACTGGAGAACGGGAAAGTTTTCAGATTGACTTTGGACTTCGTTGAAAGCTGATCGCGATCGCTCTGTTGACCTATTGGAGTGAGCTTGTATAATCGCTATATTCGAAGCTGTTCTTGTTGAAGCTTGTATTGAAGATTAATAGTGATTGCACTGTTATCTGTGAATAAATCTTGTGAGTTTTCTGAAGAGAATAAATACTAGTTTTTATCTGAAAAACTGTGCCATCATTGCCTCAGTGGAAAAATTCGTAACAATATGTTGACTTTGTAGAACAGAGCTCTCCAGTACGTGCCCGTAGAAACTATTTGACGAAGCTTTCAGTGAGGTGGTTTTCATCAAGAATAAATACAGGAATAACTTTACTGAATCTCGTTTGGACAATTTATTAAAATTAGCTGCAGCAAATACTCCGAAAGTCGTTGACTCTATCATAAAATAAACTGAACAATTTCGACCGCCATCACCTCACAAGTCACAATTAATATCGACTAAAACAGAATAATCTGGAAATATACAGTTTAAATAATTTTGTTAAAAGTTAGGTCAAGTCGCACTGTCACGTTGAAAAAAAAGATTCTGTAACGAATTTCTGTATATTTGTAAATATTTCGTAGTATTAATTATGTAAAAAGGAAAATGTATGTACATTTCGCATAAGGCAGTGCAATACTTTGTCTTTGCTTTCCTGCAATGTGTCTCTTAATGTTTGAAAACGAGTTTTACTGAGATAACGCCGGGAAGAGAGTTTTACAAGGAGCAGGGCATTTAACATTATGGTGGCATTCTCGCCAAATTGGCGAGATAGAGCCAAGTTTTGCGACGGTTTTGGCAACTAAATTTAGTCGCCAAATTTGGCGAGAAATCGCCAAATGTCTCCAAACTTGGAGACCATTTGGCGAAATTTTCGGTCCCCATGTACATATATAGGACTTTTCGACTAACTTTCCTATATAAGCCCAAGAGAACGGATGATGGAGCTAGTGAGTTAGTTGATTGGAGTTACTGAGTTAGCTGTCTCTCAGTGAGCATTCAGAGTAGTTCTAAAAGCGAACTGTATTGCATTGGGTTTTGCGGCGATTTGTAACAGTTGTGTATCAAGTTTTTAACTGCTGTTTTGTGCTCTATTGTGTGAAGAGCTGTATTGAGTCTACTAGAACGAGAAGTTCTGGAGTTATATCGGAATAAATTTCTGCAAGTTTTGATCTGCTTTGGCTTCATGTCTTTCGAGCCCACCCACGCAACAATTCACTTCTTTTTTAGACTTTGATTTGCTAATAATGAAAATTATTATTTTTTTAATCATTTGGTTGGGAAAAAAAGAATCAAATACCAATTGTAATTTTATTAAGATAAAAAAAGATAATACTTTCCCAGTTTGTAGAAATGCTATATATTGTTAAATAGATAATAAATATAGATACATATTTTGGTGTATTCGGCCGGCTAAAAGATCCAACATACGGCCCAACAGCGCCCCAATATCAGTTTTCTGGCTGTCGTAACAATCCCACATCGACTCGACGAAAGTTTGCCTCATAATGTCGATTGTCCTTTACAACACTACAACGAGCTCCTTAAGATTCGCATTGTATTCTTAATTTGAAATTACCAGTCCCACGACAAACTAATGATGGTTCGCTTTCCACCGGCTGCTTTTTAAGCCCAAATGATGTTCACTTCCCTTTTAGTGATTTTTGCGTGAGCATCATCTTTTTGTTCCGTACTTTTATCCACATGTGGATAAAAGTACAGAACAGAAAGATGAAGCTCATGCAAAAATTACAAAATTGATAATTCAAATTACATTAATTGCTTTGATTATTAAAAAGAACTTGTCAATTCTTAAAAAAAAATAGCTTGTTTAAATATCTTCCATTTACTTCTACACTGTTAAAAAAAATTGTCCACCATGCACCAAAATTTGGTTCTCATTTAGCTGTCACCAACATTTGGTGTTTAGTTTAGCGATTTAATGGTGCTTACGGTCGGAGGTTGCACCATTAAATCGTGAAACTAAGCACCAAATGTTGGTGGCAGCTAAATGGGAACCAATTTTTGGTGCAAGGTGGAACAAAATTTTTAACAGTGTACATTATTCTCTTCAAGCACTATCTATTATTTATTTATTAATTTTTTTTGGCAGCCAAATAATTCTCCAATTTAAGTTCAGCCTCCACTTAATATTTTTCAGAAGTTCTCCTGCATAAAGATTATCCAAACTTTTAAAGTAACAACTCAAACATCAAGGGCAAAGTTTAACTCAAAACATCAATGGTAGAAAATATGTAGTGATACAAGAAAATATAACTTTTATACATTATTAATAACTTATATCATGATCTTTAGTCGGAGTTACAAATAATTTACATCATGTTATGTACTCAACATAATCTCCAACGCAAATCATTTCTCAACGTTTTGGAACATCCTGATTTCAAAAAGTTATCTAGAAAAATGCCTGACTGTGTTCCTGTGGTCAGCATTACTCCCGAACAAATTAACTTACGATGTTCAAATTTGTTGTGCAGGTTGGTGATGGCCATGGGACCTACCATTAAGATTTTCGTCAAAACCGCACATGCGTATAAGGTCAAAATCATGCAAAGTAATGGAAAAATCATGTTTTAAAGCAATTGCTAAAAAACGGCTCTAATAATTTTAATTAAAATCCCAGTGAAAATGCCTCTTAAGGTGTTCTAATCATCCATCACCTTTGAAATTCCCGTAGAAATGCGATAAAAGCGTAACAGAGCTTGTTGCCCAACGATTGATTTTTTTTTTCTGTTTCACGAGGCAAGATAAGACAATGTAATTGTCGAATAAAATCGCCAATTTTTCCATTTCACCATCTTGTGTGTGTGTTTTTGTATTTTTTTACTTATACAAATTATTGCCAAAAATATCTCCAAACTGGCCATTTTTATTTAAATGAGTGAAAATATGGAAACTGTAACTAACACCATAAATGTTATTGCAATGACCAATATTATACTGCAATTGAAAGTTGTTCGATCCCAATTTTTTTTGCAATCAATTTTGGCAAAAACTAGTCGGATCTGCAAATAAGTCCTTTTTTATACTAAACTTCAACTCAACTTGACATCACTAGACGGTAGATCGTCACAGTGCTCATAGGTATTTAATCCATTTTGGCGAAGTGAAAGCATAATGTACGCCAAACCACAACCCTGTAGAGAACAAAAGGCTGTAAGGTTTGGCGAGAATTATGTCTTCACTCCGCTAAAATGGATTAACTGCCTATGAGCACGATGAAGATCTATTATCTAGTGATGTTAAGTTAAGTTGAAGTTTAGTATAACAATAAAAAAAATATCATCTTTTTTCCGATTCATTTCTCGTGGAAAAAAATACTTACAGCATATTATACCAATATTTTGATTTATGGCACTCAAATCATATTCAAATTTGACGACCAATATTTGCATAAATTTTTGCTTATTTTTTAATTTATTGCCAGCGCTTGTAAAAGATAAACAAATACATTATATAAATTTAGGAATAGCCCTCCTTACTATATCAATCTTTTATATCCTCATAGCTCTGTATCTCAAAGCATCTTCTATCTGTGATATCTTCATAGATCAAAGAACACGCAAGTTCTTTTTCCTCGGAAGAGTTGGTAAATCCTCCCCAAAAAAACTTGTTCTATTTCAGTTTTATTTGCGAACGTTTTATCCTTTTCAATATACTAATAGAACTTTCAGCGTTTTCAGCAAAAGTAGTGTGTACGGAAGTTCTTTTTTCACAGATAGCTAAGCACACTGTTAGGAAGAGACGACTCCGATTTCGATTTTGTAAGCTTAGAAGACAAACAAATCCGTTATTTTAGAGGAAATGGAGACGTATGTTTAATCAATTGTTTGTACTTATACGTGTCGATTATGTGTTCAACGTCGAGGAAACAAGACTGACAGTTTGCACTGGTTCTTTAACGAGATTATACGTAATTTTATTTTTCCCCTTATATCAGCGTTCGCAACTAACATTTAGAGACGGGCCGCATGACTTATGTTGGAACTTTCCGTGGGCCGCAGATTTATACCGAATACGCCAATAAATATATTTGCTTTACTACATATGTTCAGTGTTAGAAATGTGATAATTACTAAAGATTCATCACTATAAAACAATTTTGAAAACTGAAACAATTTAAATTTTTTATATTAATTAAATAACTTTTGATTCTTGTTTCAAATAATTAAAAAAATAATTTTCTTTACATCGTAAATCAAAGTCATAAAAGAAATTCATCTTTAGCAAGAATATTAAAATGTGACTACATAAACTCATAGTCCATAAAAATATTTAAACCATACCTCCTAAATGTACCATTTTAGTCAATGTTAATTGCGAGACGATGACGGCTTTTCACTAACTACTTAGCGTTTAAAACTAGTCTTCGACGCCATTTTTGGCACTGTAGTCATAGAGATCGCGATACTTCTTTTCATGTCAAAACAAAAGAGGCCAGTATGCATTAAAACACCCAACTCCTGCCCATCACATTCAGAAAAGCTGAAATCGAAATGTGCCATTCACGAATAGAGGCAGAAGGGAATCATAAGTACAAAACTAAGCAATGCGTCATTGGTAATAATTCAAACTATTGCTTTTTGCTTTTTTTTCTGTCAGTCTCAGAAAAAAAAAGGATTTTTCAGACTTACTGAAGCGGGCTACTCAATGACAAACGTGGTTTTTGTTAGTAAACACATACTATTGTAGACAAATTAAAATTATTTCCTCAAAATTTGATTTTTGCTCTTCTGTACTGCCCTGCGGGCCGGAGAAAAAGTTGTCGCGGGCTGGATCCGGTCCGCGGGTCAACTAGTGGCTGGCGCTGCCTTATATAATATCTAGAGAAATTTTCTGAAATTGTGTTCAAATCCTTTGTATTAAATTCCATTTTGTAGCTGTGTCGCTGGGTATGTCAATAGCGGGCAAATCTGCAGAGGCTTGATTAACCTCCTTACTGTCATCCGATAGGGATGAAACTTGTATAGATTCTAAGTCGATGACAATGCATTCTATCAAATTTTGGTGGCTGTTACTGTCAAAAAAAGGTCGCGTTTACGGAATACTAATAAACCAACATGTCGTCCTCTGTCATCCAATCGCGCTGAAATAGCATTTAACCGATCATTGAAGAAACTTTCCTGTTGTCAAATTTGTTTTAATAAATAAATAAATAAATAAATAAATAAATAAATAAATAAATAAAAAAAATAAAAAATTCAAAATAAATTAAAGACATTTGAATATTGAATGCATAAATTCGCATTCATTTTTAATGAATAAATTTTGAAAAGTAGTTTACCGCATATTTTGCGGTTAGTGATGTTTTTAACCCTTTGCACTCCAGTGGCGCCTCTCAGGCACCACACGATTGGATGCCAAACCACGAGAGGACCATTAGGTGTGATGCGGAAATTCGATGCAAGGCCAATGACTGTGTTTAGTTTCTATGAAGCAAATCCATAAACACCAGCCGAACCTAAAATGTCTCGAGTTGCTGATTCCTCCGCGCGAAAAAGGCCTGGAGTGCAAAGGGTTAATATTTAATCTTAGATATCACCACGAAGCACACGCTGGCAACAGAAACGGCGCTGTGTAAATGAATACAAAAATTGGTAATGCATATAAAGGATTTATATTAAAAACTTTGTTTTTATGGGTTATATTATTTTCAAGGAGAACATATATATATATTGTATGATAAATTCAGCCTTATCGGATATTCTAATACACTATCTACCAATAAGTATTTGGACACTCATGCAATTGAGAATGACTTCATCCTGATCCCTTGATCCCAATTCATGGTAGGCTCAACACTGACTACTACTCCACTAATCTAGATAACTATGTGCTCCCTACGCTGTGGCAATTTTACGGGTTGGTTCATCGTTACTTCCAAAATGACATCGCCACTTGTCATGTGGCGAAGTCCACCATGGATTGATATGATGACAGCGGGCTGAACCGTCTGGCCTGGCCTGCTCAGAGTCCAGACGTGAATCCTATGGAACACCTCTGGGACGAATAGAATCGCCGAATTAAGGAGTGCAACAACCGTCCAAAATTGGTGAAAGAACGCACATGTCCTCTCCAAGACGAGTGGAAGAAAATACCACAGTCCATCATCCAAACACTTGCGGAAAGCATGCCCCGGAGTGTAAGTAGTGTAATGGCCTTAGGTGGAGGCTCAACCACCTATTGAATTTGAATAAATTGTGTTTATCTCTTTTATCACAGGTGTCCAATTACTTATTGGTAGATAGTGTAGTTGATGGATAATCTTAAAGTAGCGGATGTATCAATCGTTATAAGTTGAGATGAATGCTCCTTTTAAGATAATTCAAATGTACTCTACCAAAAATAAACACGCTGTAGAAAATTCTTTAGACATCAAAATAATTATCTTCAAAAATTAAGTTGCAAGTTGTTTTTTCATATCACTTAAACGGCCGCCTTTGCGCTATTACTATTCATAATAGGTGAGCATTTTAAGCCGCATTAAAGCGGCCTAACGTATTTCTATGAAATTTTTAGCATATACTTATAAAGATGATATACGTTAAAAACTATAACGTATTTTAACTAGGAATGATAGGAAATGTTAAGAATTGTCTGATTTTTATTGATTTTTAACTTTCATCTATTAACTGCTTGTTCAAGGATAAAATTAAAAATCAATAGAAATCAGATCATTATTTAATCAGATTAGTTTTTCAGCTTTATCTATTGGTTAAACTCATTGTTAAAATAAAATTTATATATATTTTTTTTCTTTCGTTGTAAATTATAGATTGTTTTCTTTCTTAAATAACATGAGAAAGTCACAAGATTTTAAATTTGAATACAGATGTGTCTTACCTATGATGTATGTCGTACGTAGATCTATTAATTATTGACAAAAATATCGCAAAAATGGTAATTTTTTTTTTTTTATTTAAATATAATATGAAAATGAAACTGGTAATTCTAAATGCAGTAAGTTTTGAATGTAATTGAAAGTTCTGTAATGTTTCACATCCGTATATATGTTGTATATATGTTTAAAAAGTTTCGATGCAGTTTTGATGTTATATTATTAAATATCTATATTTCGAAATATTCGATTTTTAACTCACTGTATTGATTTTTAATAAACAGTGGAAAAAGTATCGAATGTAAATAGACTGAGAGGCGACTGCAGTTTTTGGACCCCATCGAACATCTTTCTGAATTTTTTGTAGAAATTGGGGAAAAGTGAGTAGATTACGAATCCACTGGTTTGCCTTGACAAAAATGGCCGAAACTGATCAAAAATCGACTTTTAATAAGTTGAACTAAATCCAATTGCCAAATGCGCCATAATTTGCCTAATAATGAGCATTTTCTTTTAATTTGGTAAACCTCACTCTTTAATTTTTAATTAAGAAGGTTGCAGACGATTCAGATATATGGCGACGGTCTAATTGCATCTATTAAAAGGGAGTCAAGTTGGCAACAAACATTACGCCATTGATGACGTAACTGGTGTCGCCAATTTGGCTTACTTTTAAAAGATACAAGTTTTCCGAGCCAGAGATCAGAAATCCCTTGCGTTTTTTCTTATTGAAAATCAAAATGTAGTGGATTGCCAGAGGAAAAAGTTTGTTCTCTTTTTGGCAAGTTATGAAATATTTGGCAATCGGATTTTACTTCAACTCATTCCAAATCGATTTTTGATCAGCTTCGCTCATTTTTTCCAATGCAGACCAGTGGATTCGTAATCAACTCACTTTTCTCAAATTTCTATAAAAAATTCAGAATGATGTTCGTTGGTGTCCAAAAATTGCAGTCGCCTCTCAGACTAAAATGCTTGGTAAATTTTAATATTATTTTACTTCTGAAATACATTTCGATTACAGCTTTTTATTAATTTAAAATTGTAAATAGTATCCGAAATACAAGCTTTACAACAGTGACAACGATTAGATTTATCTGAATATTTTTAGAATTGTGTAGAATGTGGCCAACCTTTTCAGTTCACGTTAGAATTAGGTGTCCATTCCAGTTCCGTCTGTTGATGATTTGGGATTGAGCTGTTGTGGATGTAGCTCCGAAGTTTTTCGAACGGCAGGAAGCAATCTTGTGTTTTCGCTGCTGTTTACTCGGAACTGCTAGAAGTTCTGGTTTGAGCTTAAGGTATACATATACAATTGAGATGATTTTCTTTAATTTTTAGGTAATAATTTCAAACTTTTTGGCAGTATATCAGAATTAAAAATGAGGCAATTACATATATCAACATTTTTTCCGTCATTTTTTTAATCAGCTAATTGCAATTTAAATGACTAATTAGGACATTATTAGTACAAACATAAATAAACTTGTAGTTAACTCAGGGGTAAGATTTTTATTGTAAATAAAAGACATTATATTGACGCATGCTCCTATAGAGAATTTTGAATTTGGCTGCAATATTTATTTAATTATACATTTTTAAATAAAAAGTTTTAAAAAATACATAGTTTTAACCATAAATTAAGATTCAAATATTCATAAAAAATGTGTTTATCACAATATATGTTACATTCTCCATAGGAAACACAATCACAACTTGTGTCTTCAGAACAAAATTAGAATTTTGTAAATCGGACAAATTATTATGAAGTTATGACCGTTGGCGTAAAGTCATATAACACCAAAATATCATTCTTCAGAAAATGCGTTTAACCCTTAAATGCATGAAATTTTATTTTCAATAAATAAAATTTGAAATCAACTAAGAAATGGGTGTAGCTAAAGAGAAAAATAATAATAATAAAAAAAAACATAAGGATTTTGCATATTGATGTAGTTTTACATCACAAAAAAAGCTGCATTTTCCTCGCATAAATTTATCAGTATATGCAAAAATATAAATATAATTCGTTACTCTACCTTGTTTTTACCAGAAAACAATTTTTCCTGTGTGTTTTTATTACTTTTTATATAAATTATCGTTATTCGTAACACCCGCCGAAATGAGAATTGTACTCAGACAACAGCGCCCCCAACAATAAAAATTGTCACAGATAAAGAAATAAACTGTCAAAGATTATAGTTGCGTTCGAAAACGATAAAATAGTTTCGGTAAAATTAAAATAAAAACACTATGCAAAGGTTACTACATAAAGACATTCTACGCATTTAAGGAATGTATCGAAAAGGCAACAATATGCATTTAAGGGTTAAAGTTTACTACGCTAATGAACGGAATGCAAAACAGGTTCACAAAACACACTGTAATTTAAAAAGTAAATTGAGTCTCAGAAAGAAAATGGTATTATTTTAAAGGTAATGAATACGGGAATATTTTAAAACAAACAAAACAAAAAAAAAAACGCAAACTTGAGTCAAATTTTGCAATTCCTTATGTATATGTATACCTTAAATACGTTTTGCTGTAAATGTTTACAGTATTTATAATTCCTTGTGATTTGTTTGGATTATGATGGAATCTGGGAATCCCATCCCTGACATCTATCAAGATTTACATTTTACTTCTATTTTAATCCCTGGAACTTGAAATCCGATACGACTGACTCTCCAGACGCCAGACACAAATGAACACTAGCCAAACTTGACTATTTCTAATTCCAACATTTAGATAGGTCGTGTTATTGTCTTCTTTATGTACCCGAATTGGGGAGAGTCGTATTATTGTGATAATCTTGTAACCCTGTTATTTGTAATTAAATGAGTATTCATTTGTAATTAAATGCGTCTATCTTTTAACCAGACGTTGTCGTCTTTAAATTTATCCTCATTTATTGTGATTGGAAGCAAGTTGGATTGATTATGGCCTTTGTAATTAATTTATGTGGTTGTTTATGTTCGGTCAGTGCAGTGTTCCTTAAAGGCCAACAAAGCACACCAGATTCATCCGTAATAATCTTTTTATTAATCGTAATGGACTGTAAAACTCTCATCTAAAACATTGTTAAAAGGGTTAAAAACTTTAGTGGATCATACACCAGATCCAAACCCACAATCAAACGTGGCACACGCCACAGGTTGTTTTTGTATCCAAGATGTTATCTGGCATACACATATATTCATCCACAACTACTAAATAGCCTTTTTTTTTTTTTTTTAAGTACACCCTCTACGATTTTAGCAAGTTGCAGGAATAACGAAAAATTATTAGATACAACATTTACAAGTGATACAAGTGCTTTTTTAATTGATTGAAGTGTATAATCGGCATTGTCACTTATTGTTTTCTTAATCTCACTAACATGCTAATCCCTTCTTGTTGCCAAGGTTTATATTTACCACACACACACAGGGATTGCGCTAGCGATTCGCATGCGTAGCGAGTTCGGGGATAAAGATGACTTGGACATTGTGAAGCAAACTAAAGGGATTACGGTAGCAATCCGCGAGGTCCGTGGTATGGAGAGCATTAGTGAGCAGAGAGCGAAGTTTCCTAGTGGTTTAAATAAAATATTACTTTACAGCGGTTATTCCAGGAGTAAAAATTTTGATTAAATTGCGTTATACGCCCTGTCACGTTGAAGAGCTTAAATATTGGCAGGCCGGCAATCCATATAGTAACACATTGTCAGAAAAGCAAATGACCATCTTAAGATACTCCTTTATTCATAAAGTCATAAAAACACTGATCATTTTGAACAAATAGTATATGAACATAAACTCCATGGAATAATCCGTAGTGTGGAAAAAGGCACAATGAGCAAACAAAGCTTTACTACCTCAAGCAGGCAATGGTCCGGGACTGGTATGATAGTACTTCAGAACAGCGAGACGAAACAATAACCCATAGGTCACTTTGAAATTATAGCAGGCACTTGGAAACTTGGACTTCAGAAAATAGCGCAGGGTCGGTAAGGCACTCACAAGACATTTGAGCTAACTACTGTTTAGGAGATCTTCGCCGTAAAACACGAGACTGCCTAGAACTGTGAAAAGCCGCACTTATATATACACCACTTGCATCATTTAAATTGCATAAAGAAGCCAACTTCTAAATTTGATAAAGAAGCCAAAATGTCCATAATATAGTTAACCAATGCTTCACTAAGGACAAATCCCCAATAGCCTAAAATTCAGAAAAACCAAACCAATATTAACCAGTGATGGATGACGTCATCATACGCCCCCCCCCCCCCCCCCCATATTGCCAACTTTGCAAAATGCCACCAAGTTGCATTGACACTACTACTGAATTGAACTACAGGTTTGCCAAAATGGATGCCAAGTTCTAATGGAACATATAGGCACCGGGTTACCATACTTGGCGCAAAATCACCAGAAAGAAAAAAAGAAAAAGAAAAGGAGGGCGGGGCGTATAACACAACCAAAATTTTAAATCAAGTCGAATAGATCCGTTTAGCTTTTGTCCTCAATGTTTAGGGGTTCCGAGAAAGATTCGTATTTTAAACTTATAAATATTCGTTATTAATTAACTATAAATCATAGGGTTCAGTGTAAAAAGAAAAAAAAAATTAAATAAGGGATGTGAGAACAACTCTGAAAATTATATATAAAAAGATATATTGCTGATCATCAAGATCCCTCAATGACTTGAACCATTTCATAACTTTATGAGTAATAGAAAAAAAATTATTTTACACAATCTTGCCTTTGTATGAAAAATATACCACGGTTATTATTATTATTTTTTTTTTTAGCCATGGAAGAATATTTTATAAAGTATTTCTTTGTAATCACCTTAAGAAAAGAGGAAAAATATAAAGTTTCCAACAAAGCATTTTTTATTTTTTTTTCTAAATAGCAAAAAGCTAAACTTGAAGTTTCGAAAACGATCGATTAGAAAATTCCGTTATTTATTTGCTCATCCAAGAACAGATTTAATCGATTTTTTCATCGAAATCCTTATCAGCCAAACGATAGATGAATTCTCCGAGAAATAATAATAAATCGAATCAATCTTTTTATCCCACCTTACCTTCCATTGTCATTGCGTAGGCAAATAGTTTGAAAAGAACCACAGAGATGAAAGAAAAAAAAAAGAGAGAACCATAACATTGCGGGAAGTTTTATCAGCAGTGTTCTCGCTACAGCGAATTCTTCACCAGGCCAATCTTTTGCTTTTCTCTTACGTTCGAAAAGTTACTTGGCGATAAATATGGATAAAATAATAAAATATTCACAATCGATATAAAGATGAAAAGCAGTTATACGAGAGTTCATCATTGCCTTTTGGGTACAGTTGATATCCGGGGCCAATTCTTTTTCCTGGTTCTCAAAATATTTGATCATCGATTTTTATTTATCTTCCGATGAAATGTTTTCACTCTCGATCGAATAAAAGTGATAAATTCTCGCCCGAAAGTCAATGACGGATTTCCAGAATTTCATTTCGGACTGAAAATGGCGGCTTATCGATTTGTAATAAATTTAAGGGAAATATATCTGTCCTTTTGAAAATGTGTTCTGTTCGGGACATAGGAAATTAGCTTTCAGAATAGTCTCCGTTTATTGGATCTTGAAACAAATATTGCTATCAGGGAAAGTCATTCGCAGAAAATGAAACTACTTATAAATAACCAAGACCCGAAGAAACTAGAAGAGTGGAATATCACACAACTTTCAATTACACTATAATATTGATCATTGCTTTCAAATTTGATATGGTGCTAATAACCATTTTCATATTTTCACACATTTAAAAAAAATGGCGATATTTCTGGCAATAATTTTTACACAAGCGAAAATAATAATAATAATAATAAGCTATGCTTTAAGGAAGAGAACTCTGTCTTAAAGGCACTCGTTTTTCAACTTTTTACGCTTTTATCGCATTTCTATGGTAATTTCGAAGATACCGATGATTAGAACACCTTAAGAGGTATTACCACAGAGATTTTTATCAAAATCGTTTGAGCCGTCTTTTAGCAATTGCTGGAAAACATGATTTTTCATGATTCCAACCTTATGCGCATGCGCTATTTTGTCAAAAACCTTGATGGCCATGGCCATCACTAACGCGCACACCAAATCTGAACATCATCAGATCAATTTGTTCGGGAATTATACAGCCCACGTACACGCAGATATACAGACATAGTGACGGGCATTTTTTCTAGGCCACTTTTTGAAATCAGGGTGTTCCGAAACGTGGAAAAATGAAAAAAATATCGAAATTGTTTTTTGACCGAATGCTATACAGTAGAACCTCGATTAACCGACTGAATTCGGACCGAAGATAGGTCGGATAAGTGAAAATGCAGGATAATAGAGAGTTGTAAAAAATAATAAAAAGTAAATTATTTTCATTTATTGAATGCAGGGCTTTTAATGGGTTTTTTTATGACGTAATTGTTGGAAATGAGTTTTTGTTGTCGTAATCTTGATAATCGTTGTTTCGCGGTTCTATCCGGAAGTCTTTTTAAAAGCAATAGTTCAGTTTGATCTGCACATGATTATTGCTCTAACCATATTAGTCCTTTTGAAAAACTGTCAAAAGCCTCACCATTACTTATGCAAATTTAGTGTAAAGGAAAATATTCCGATTTTAAAAAGGGCAAATGATTTATTACTCATTTGGGAGATTTTTGATGTCGACTAAAGGATGGTCGGTTAACAGAGAGTTCCGAATGAAAGAGGGACGGTTAATCGAGGTTCTACTGTATTTTCATTACCGTGTGTAAACATGGATAATTGAAAGTAAAAATTACTGTGAATGACAGTAAAAAAGTATCATAAATGACAATATAATAGTACTTAAAATAACAATAAACATATTCCACGAATAACTATACAGAAGTACCGTGAGTAAAAATTAAAAGTTGCAGTGCCGAACAATAAAGTTTTGTGAATAACAATTAAAAAGTCATATCAATCACTAAAAATTACAATGAATTTTTCTCCTTAAGAAATGCGAATTATAATAAAAAAGTAAAGGGAATGACGATAAAATTCGAAAAATCATATAATATCTTGAAAATTACAAAGAGAAATAACAATAAATAAATATACAACATAATAACAGAATAATGAAAATTCCAAGAATAGCAATCAAAATATTCCTAGAATAAAAATAAAAAAATATGTGAATAACAATGAAAAAGTAATTTAAATGACAATAAAAATGAGTATGGATTTTAATATAAAAATACTCAATTTACTATAAAAAGTAATGATAATAATAATTAAATTTTAAGTAACAATAAAAAATTATTGCGGGTTTTAATCTTAAAGTAACTGCTAATTGCAATACAAAAATAAAGTGAATACAATAAAAACTTCTAAGAATTAAAATAGCAATTTATTCTAAGTAAACAGTACTGATTAGAATGCTTTCCACCATGTTGAATCTTTAATTATCTACCCTTTGAAATGGATTAAAGCACAAACAGACACACGTAAAGAAAATCAACATTTCTCTCCCATTCAACCGATCTCTAAGAATATTATTTATGAAATATAAGGATTACAAATTGGATTCGCCATTGTTTTGTGGCTTGTTTAAGAAATTATCCGATATTATATTCAAAAGATTTCTAAAATGTTCGTTTATGAGCAAATTTCAACTTAAGATTGATTCTGAATAATTAGGAAAATCTAATATTAAAATAATAGAGCGAAACACCTTCCTAAAAAGTAATGCTGCGCCATCTGTTGAGAGCGTTTTCAACTACATGTACAAACGAATTCCCCGATACCTAATCTTACGAGTATTTATAAGAAACATTTATTTTCTTGTGTGCTTTTTACTCACATTACTTAAGAAGAAAAAAATTGTAGGAAATAGCTACTCCATTTGTTGAACAAACGACATTCATTGATTCAAAAATGTGTTAAAAATATAAATATTTAGTATATTTATCCGGCTAATTAATGATTAAAAAAAATTGTAGGAAATAGCTACTCCATTTGTTGAACAAACGACATTCATTGATTCAAAAATGTGTTAAAAATATAAATATTTCGTATATTTAGCCGGCTAATTAATGATTAAAAAAATTGTAGGAAATAGCTACTCCATTTGTTGAACAAACGACATTCATTGATTCAAAAATGTGTTAAAAATATAAATATTTAGTATATTTAGCCGGCTAATTAATGATTAAAAAAAATTGTAGGAAATAGCTACTCCATTTGTTGAACAAACGACATTCATTGATTCAAAAATGTGTTAAAAATATAAATATTTAGTATATATAGCCGGCTAATTAATGATTAAAAAAATTGTAGGAAATAGCTACTCCATTTGTTGAACAAACGACATTCATTGATTCAAAAATGTGTTAAAAATATAAATATTTAGTATATTTAGCCGGCTAATTAATGATTAAAAAAAATTGTAGGAAATAGCTACTCCATTTGTTGAACAAACGACATTCATTGATTCAAAAATGTGTTAAAAATATAAATATTTAGTATATTTAGCCGGCTAATTAATGATTAAAAAAAATTGTAGGAAATAGCTACTCCATTTGTTGAACAAACGACATTCATTGATTCAAAAATGTGTTAAAAATATAAATATTTCGTATATTTAGCCGGCTAATTAATGATTAAAAAAATTGTAGGAAATAGCTACTCCATTTGTTGAACAAACGACATTCATTGATTCAAAAATGTGTTAAAAATATAAATATTTAGTATATTTAGCCGGCTAATTAATGATTAAAAAAAATTGTAGGAAATAGCTACTCCATTTGTTGAACAAACGACATTCATTGATTCAAAAATGTGTTAAAAATATAAATATTTAGTATATTTAGCCGGCTAATTAATGATTAAAAAAAATTGTAGGAAATAGCTACTCCATTTGTTGAACAAACGACATTCATTGATTCAAAAATGTGTTAAAAATATAAATATTTCGTATATTTAGCCGGCTAATTAATGATTAAAAAAATTGTAGGAAATAGCTACTCCATTTGTTGAACAAACGACATTCATTGATTCAAAAATGTGTTAAAAATATAAATATTTAGTATATTTAGCCGGCTAATTAATGATTAAAAAAAATTGTAGGTCTTGGTCAGCCTTATATAGGACAGGTGAATCTTCGTGAATCTTCTAGAAGTAGATATTTGGAGAACTTTCCAGATCGTAGTCGAAAAGTCCTATACATGTACATGGGGACCGAAAATGTCGCCAAATGGTCGCCAAATTGGCGACAAAAATTAGTCACCAAAACCGTCACCAACTTGGCTCTATCTCGCCAATTTGGTGAGATTGCCATTACCATAATGTTAAATGCCCTGCTCCTTAAAACTCGCTTCCCAGAGTTACCTCTGTAAAACTCGTTATCAAGCATCAATACCCATATTGCAGGGAAGCCAAGCTCAAGACGAACTATTGCACTGCCTTATGCAAAATGTACATAAATTTTCCTATTTACAAAATTAACCCTACGAAATATTTACAAATATACAAAAATTCGTAACAATAAAGAACGCATTTACTTTATGATGAAATATATTTTGTCCACAACAGCTATCTAACAATGTAAAGTGCGCAAGTACATTTTTTTTTTTTAATTTAAAATTTTGAATATGAATATTTATTTACCTTTATGTATTTAAAAGCAATATGATAAATAAACATTACCTCTCTTGAGGCTATTTGAATGCTGACTAATTTATAAAAGAATATATTTTCAAAAGAAACCATTGAATAATGTCGCCAGTGATAGAATTTCACACTCTACTTTTCTCTCAATGGAGTTTTCCAAAAGATATTTTTATTTTAAACATATTTAAATGAAGAAAATATTAATTTGATCCAATTGTTTAAATTTATTGCACATGGTAAAATTAAGGGTTTAGAATTTGTCACTGACAATAGGACGCGAGGAAATGGGTGCAAATTGTTCGAATCTCAATTTAATAGGAAAGGGTGAAAACACTATTTTTACAATAGGATAATCAATTATTAGAATGATTTGCCAGCAAATGGTGTAAATTCAGTGAGCTTAAAGAGTTTTAAGAAACAGTTATATATGCACTGGGGGATCATCAATGGGCAATAATTGAATTACACTGTCTGAGTAAATAACTTATATTTTGTACTTTGTATGTATTTAATTTAGGATATTTTGTTACTTTATTTTGTTACTTATGTTTGTGTACTGTTGGTTTTTATAAAATTTGTCAGCTTGCATTATGTATTGTATTCTTCCAGTATGATTGTCAAACGCTGTTTCGACTTTGTATATTGTATTGTATTATGTATATTATATTGTATAATCATGTAACTATTGTATATTGTGTGTATGATCCTGTAACTATTGTATGCAAATTATTTTCTATTTCTAAATACGTGTATATGCCGAGTGGCCACAGAACCGGGAAAACCTGGAAATCAGGGAAATGTCAGGGAGCTTTCTGATTCTGGAAAAAATCAGGGAAATGTCAGGGAACTTTTTAAAATTTCATGAAAATCAGGGAAATTTTGTATTGTTTAAGGCACGTTCATCCATATTTTGAGCTATTTACATGGAGATTTGTAGTGGTAAGCCATTAGAAGTTTAACGTTGCGGAAAAATTTAAACTTTTCCTTACCATCAAAACTATTTTTTAAAAAAATTGCATATTATCTCTTTAGCATACATGTTCTATTTGATCAGGGTGTCTAGACATCTGGAAAACCTAAGAAAATTTGGAAAATTTAAAAAGAAAGTTTGCCCGAAAATCAGGGAATTTTTTAGAAACCTGTCAGGGAATTATCAGGGAACTTTTTTTCCTGAATTTTGTGGCCACCCTGTATATATATATTTACTCGACCAACCCTGTTTTGCCTTGAGCCTGTTGTTGGTCTTAAAATTTGTATTTGTATTAAAGGAAAGCTAAATATTTATCCAGTTTAATATTATGCAGTAGAACCGAATGGGTAAAGAATCTTATTTAGGGACCTATATGATGCACAATATGAGGTTAACACTATAAACGATTTTAACAGTAATATTATGATGATAAACCGGATAGAAACTGTTTTGCAATACCTGGATTTTGAAAAGTACGTTTAAAGGAAGTCCTAGTTCTTAATACCCGCTATGTTACAATCTTCTAGCCAAGTGCATTTAGAAACTACTTGGTAGAAAATCTTGACATTTGGTGAGTAGGTACGAAATGATCACTGAATGAAATGAGATAAATTGTTTTCATTTAATGTCCATCTATTATAAATTAAAATAGCAAAACACAAAACTATGGGGAGGCACTGCTTATGCATTGACGTAAGGATTTCCAGTAAAAAATTTAAAAAAAAAAAAAAATTTTAAAAAAAAATTTGACGCAACTTTCGAGTTTTTAATTTATGTCATTTCATTAAGTGATCATTTTCGTACCAAATTTCAATGTTTTATAGAAAGTAGTTTCTAAATGCACTGGGCTAGAAGATTGTAACATAGCGAATATAGGAAATGATCCTTACTAGGTCTTCCTCTTAAGTGAACACATGTATAGATAATGTGTAAATATTTAATAATTAATTTCCAAATTATTCCATCAAAATAGTTTTTAATTTTTTTCTGAATATTCACTTGTTCTCTTCGTTTGTCTTAATATTATTAAGGTATGTCTTTATTTTTTAAAGTGCTTTCACAAACTACGAATACTGAATTATAATAATTCCTTTCATTAGAGCAATAATCTTCAGAATTATTTTTTTTTTCATTTATTACATTTTTTATTCTTAAAGGGATATTGCTTGATTAATTGTATTTTAAAAGGAATTCAGGATTCATACTGAAAAAAATAAAAAAATTGAGAATTCATACAGAAAGTATATTAAGCCAACATATATTAAAAGTTAAGCATCCGATATAAATTTTAATTTATTAAAGGTTTAATTGATACTTAAACCATATACATTCAAGCAGTCATTGAGATGTTGAATTAAACCATAACTTTAATCCAAAATGATTGCCTGCTCTGCAATATTGATGTAACAATATCAAACACCAGAACTAGACTAATAACAATTCACTCTTCAACAATCCGAGATTGATAAGATTAATATATAGTTTCAATTTCAACGGACCCATTAATTTAATGGGCAACAAAGATACCTCCAGACAACCAAACTCGTCGAAAGTATATCCAAATCATTATTATTTGGACATTTAATGCTTTCCAGGAACATTCACTCCGATGTCGTTGGTCAAAACGGTCTCTAATCACATACCACTTAAAATGTAAGGTCCTGTCCTTTACGGTTTGCATTTAATTAACTGGTCCCGGTTACTTGACCCGAAGGCAGGTAAGCCTCTAACTCAGGTCAAGGATGGTAAATATAAGTGAAAGTGGACTATACATATATACCTGCCCCCCCCCCCCTTCACCTTTCCTAAAAATGACGTCATTGAACAGTCGCTATTGGAGTTGATCTATCGGTCACAATATCTGAAAAAATAGTTTGGAAGTTAGAATAGCTTTTTGCCAAAAATACTGGTCCAAGATGTCTGATGAAAGTGAAGTTGTAAATTTCAAAATTATCGATTTCATGACGTTTGCATGTATTTAAATTTCAAACTATTATGCTAATTTCAACACGCAATTTTGACGTGTGTTCCAGCTATGTCTGGAGACAAATTAGTTTATAAATATATATAAACAGTTTTGTCAGGACATAATTTCGCAAATAAAGGGGTATTCTGAAATTAAGGGGAAATTTCGGTCCCTGTGATTTTACGGAATTATTATTTATTCTTTTAAATGAGGAAGTTGGTATTAAGTAGGAAAAGTTTACAATTAATGTTTTCAGTAATTTATTTATTTACTCATTTATTTATTTATTTATTTATTTACTCATTTATTTATTTATTTACTCATTTATTTATTTATTTATTTATTTATTTACTCATTTATTTATTTATTTATTTATTTATTTATTTATTTACTCATTTATTTATTTATTTGCTCATTTATTTATTTATTTATTTATTTATTTACTCATTTATTTATTCATTTATTTATTTATTTATTTACTCATTTATTTATTCATTTATTTATTTATTTACTCATTTATTTATTTACTCATTTATTTATTTACTCATTTATTTATTTACTCATTTATTTATTTATTTACTCATTTATTTTTTTATTTACTCATTTATTTATTTATTTATTTATTTACTCTATTTATTTATTTATTTATTTACTCATTTATTTATTTATTTATTTACTCATTTATTTATTTATTTATTTACTCATTTATTTATTTATTTATTTATTTATTTATTTATTTATTTACTCATTTATTTATTTATTTATTTATTTATTTACTCATTTATTTATTTACTCATTTATTTATTTATTTATTTATTTATTTACTCTATTTATTTATTTATTTATTTATTTACTCATTTAGTTATTTATTTATTTATTTATTTACACATTTATTTATTTACTCATTTATTTATTTATTTATTTATTTGCTCATTTATTTATTTACTCATTTATTTATTTATTTATTTACTTATTTACTCACTTATTTACACATTTACTCACTTATTTACTCATTTACTCACTTATTTACTCACTTTCTCACTTATTTATTTATTTATTTATTTATTTATTTATTCATTTATTCATATATTTATTCATTCATTTATTCATTCATTTATTCATTCATTTATACATTTATTCATTTATTCATATTCAAAGTAGGGGAAATGTGACCTCCATGGATGTCCCCACCCTTGTATTTTTACTGTTAACTGAAGAAATGAATCTGATTAATAATGTATTTTTGGAAAACTCTGGGTTAAACAATTATATATTTCATAAATAATTAACTTATCACAAAGAAATATAAATTTTAATTCATTTTACCACTTTATTTTAAGCACATAAGTTGTCCCTTGGGTGATGAGGTAACCTCCATGGAATACTTTTAACTTGATTAAAATTCTTTTAGAAAGCAGCACAGTCTTCTCTACTAGAGCTGAAATGAAGCTCAAGTCAACTATTTTGTTTGGTGATGTTGTTAAATGCGCATAGTTTTAGTTTGTTTGTGAAAAAGCTTTCCAATCCCCAAAAAACTGGCGAGTTCTTTTTGTTTTTGTAACCTCCATGTGTTCAGTAATGTTATTCCTTATAGTGTTAAATATACTTCTACAGTTAACTCTTATCAAAAAAGCATTTTTTTCTCTAAAAGCATTACCAGTGTATCCTCAGTCTTTTAGGTTAGGTTTTAACCATAACAATCTACTTATTTGTAACCTCCATGGATTGTGTTACCACGGATGTTACAGCTAACCATAGAGATTACTTAAAGTTATGAATGTATTTAAATTATAAGCCTAATTATTTATAGATTTATACCTTATTTTATAGACTGGTTTTACGGGGTATTTTTTATTTTTATTTAAACATCCAGTTAAATTTTAATCTTTGATAAACTTTATTTCTACTTAGTCAATGCATACATAAATTTTAGCCAGGTTTTTTGACAGCTGATGAATTCACTATAGACTTAGTTCAAACTTTAGCTGCTATCAGGTATGAGCCCGGGGGGGGGGGGGGTTGCATGGAACAAAGGCGTGCTCCAAGATGAAAAATGTACGTTGAAATTTAACGTTGTAATAAGTAAGGTCTCCAAAAACCAATACAAACATTCCCAAGTATTTTACAAACTATTACAAAATGTGTAGAAAATGGTAACAAAAGGTCCATTTACCTTTTACAATATTGTTATGAATTTTTCCACTGAGACAATGATGGCACAGTTTTTACGGTTTAAAAATATTTATTCTCTCTTCGGAAAACTCACAAAATTTAATCAAAGGCAACAGTATAATTACTCTCAAGCTTCAACACAAGCTTCAAACAAAACACAACAACTTCGAATACAGCAATTATACAAGCTCACTCAAATAGATAAACAAAGCGATTAGCTTTCATCGAAGTCCGAAGTCAATCTGAACACTTTCCCGATCTCCGGTCTTTATATAGCAGGCGCGTGAGAACATTCCCGAAATTTCCAGCCAATTCATCGAAAAAGAAACATCTCGAAATTTCTCGATTGCTTTAGGTGTTGCCACCTTTTTCTAACTTGTATAATCGCTGTTAATAAATAAAATAAGATAAAATAAATTAAAATAGAATTTTAAAATAATACGTCACTATTTACACTATGTACAGACAATTTATGCAACAATATGTTGAATCTCAATGTTCAATTTTCGTTTTGGAACAAGCCATGGGACCTTGCTCCTTCGTACTTGTTTACTATAGTTAGGCCTAGGCCTACTTAAAATTATTAATTTATTCTCTACAGCTTGAAATGGCTCCAAGAAAGAAAAAAAAAAAAGAGAAGAAGACAGATTTTAGTTCAGCTTCAGCTGCTACCAAAAGTTCAAATAAATATAATAAAAAAACCTTGTAAAATATCAGATGCTCAAAGAGAAAAGATACGACGGATGCGAATAGAGTCTGAACAAAAAAGGAGGGTTAGAATATAAAAGATACTTCGCTATATGAAGAACATAACAGTAGTTTATGCTCTTCAGACAACAATATAGAAGAAGACCTACAGAAATACACTTGCACAGAAAATACTTTTGTTCTGGTGAAATTTTGTACAAGAAAAAAATACAATAAAACATTAGGTAGGAGTAATTCAATCTTCTGTGGGACAAGATTACACCACTAAGTTTTTAAGGAAATATGGACGAGATGTGTTTGTGTTCCCACCAAAAGATGATGTTTATACTGTTGATATAAAAGATATTCTGTTAAAATTTAATATTGAACAAAAGAAGTCATTATAGGTTTTCTGAAAATTTTGCAAAATACAAAATTATGTGAGCTAAATTTACTGTATTATCATTTAAGGTGTAACTTGTAACCTCCATGACTAAAAATGTAACCTCCATGTCCAGCAAAATTAGAAAACTATTTTTTTACTATTTTTTTTTTTTTTAGAAAAAATACTTTTCCTTTGACTTTTTTGAAGTACTTAAAGGCATTAGTTTTGTTAATAAAACCCTAAAAGTAAAATTTCAATTTTGTTATCTATATTTTTTATTTTCTGTTTTTTTACCTCCTCAAATTCTCTTTAATTTCAGAATCTTCCATATATTTAGAGGGCTTTTCATCCGGGACTTGCTTCATATACTTAATGCTTCATATACTTAATGCTTCATATACTTAATGCTTCATATACTTAATGCTTCATATATTTAATGCTTCATATACTTAATGCTTCATATACTTAATGCTTCATATACTTAATGCTTCATATACTTAATGCTTCATATACTTAATGCTTCATATACTTAATGCTTCATATACCTAATGCTCCATAAACCTAATGCTTCATATACTTAATGCTTCATATACTTAATGCTTCATATACTTAATGCTTCATATACTTAATGCTTCATATACCTAATGCTCCATAAACCTAATGCTTCATATACTTAATGCTTCATATACTTAATGCTTCATATACTTAATGCTTCATATACTTAATGCTTCATATACCTAATGCTCCATAAACCTAATGCTTCATTTTTTGGCCATAATATCTGCCGAAGTATAGTTTTAAACATATAATAAATTTTTGATACAGGTATAAGAATATAGATAAAAGGTTATTAACAAAATTTGAAGGAAAACTAACTAGGGTTTTTATATAATTATTTTTTTTTAAGTTTTTATAAGCAAGCTAATAAAAACTCTCAGTAAGTCGCTGTCTAAAAAGTGTCATAAAAACATCCAGTTTTTCCATTTAAATCTTTTTCCAGTAAAGTTTTATTACTGTAATTATATCTGGTAAAAAAAAAATAAAAAATCATGTATTTTGAAAATATACTTTGTAAGGTATTGGGGCCAAAAAATAAAGCATTAGGTATATGAAGCAATAACAAACTGTCTGTTCCTATAACGCTGCATACATTAAAGAAAGAAAGAAAAAATACATGTGTGTTAATTTTGGAAGTTAAAAAATAAATGTCGCTAATTTGAAAGTCTTTCTCTTGTATTGAATTATTCTGTTTGTTGGTGTTGAATCGATATTTAACTTATTATAACACAAAACATTATAATTTTTTAACTCCTTTAATTTTTCCTTAATTTGGAGGTCACTTATTAATACCAATTTCCAAGTATTTACCTCTCCTGAAAGTATCTTTTTGATTTTAATTAACGAGGTTTCAATACTTTATCTTTTTTGAATGAACCTCTTAAGATAAAAAATTTAAGTCGGTAACTGTAGTATGAAGTAACATTCGTTGCACCATATTTAAATTTTAGCTTTCAGTCTAAGTTAGAAACAGATATATAGAGATTTAAAAAGTGGTGGTACTTAATTGGAGACATTAATATCAATTTTAATCCACATATAATTTTTTTTTATGTATAATTTTTCTTTGATCTAGAATATAAATACTAAATATGTAAAAAAAATTTCAAGTCCTTGGGTAACCTATAATTATTATTTTCAATAAATTATGAAAGTTTAAAATTTCAATGCTGAAACATAATTTTAAGCAATCAAATGACTTTAAATTACTGCGCTAAATTTGCATTAACTTACCTATAAGCTATAAGTAATGTAGAAACGGCTCTCCTTAAATTAAAAAAAAGTTTTTATAAAGTGGCGTAAATTATTCAAAAGTAGTATAATGCAACTAACCCTCCAAAAGTGCTAAAATATCACTAGATTAAATAACTGAGTATCAGCTCCTCGATTGCAAGACTTAGCAGTTTTGACTTGAGAGGTAACCATGCCAGTATTTAGCAATAATTCAACTATCAGCAAAGCGGTAGCAAGCAAGACAGTACATATCAGCAACTGTGAACCTATTGAAAACTATGGCAGAATTTAAGAACCATGACAGTACTTACAACCATTGCACTACTAAGTTTCAATTACAGTATTTAACAATCGTGACATTACTTAGTAACGATCATGATACTATAAAGTAACGATTACAGTACTTAAAAGTCATGACATTACTTAGTAACTATAATGGGATGGTTGGTTGATTTTGATTTCTATGGCGCAAGAGCAACTCAAGGGCAAAACTGCATCGAAATAACTATAATGGGAAGATCACGGAAGAAGTCAAGGTTAAACGTTTTTTCCCTTGAACCGTCTCACTACGGCATGATAGTAAAAAGTTGTTAGTAAATTGATATAAAAATCCAAACACAAAATTTGATAAATGCAGCTGTACTTAAATACTGTTGCGTGGATGGGTTCGAAAGATTTGAAGCCAAAGCGGATCAATACTTGCAGAAATTTATTCCAATATAACTCTTCACAGATTCCTTTACAACTCCAGAACTTCTCGTTCTAGTAGACTCAATACAGCTCTTTTCACAACAATAGAGCACAAAACAGCAGTTAAACTTGACACACAACTGCTAAATCGCCGCAAAAGACAATGCAATACAGTTCGCTTTCGGAACTCTCTGAACGCTCGCTGACAGACAACCAAGTCAGTAATTCCACTCAGTATCTCAACTAACTCAGTAATTTCAGTCAACTCAAGGACTCAATTAACTCAGTGACTCAACTCAGTCAACTAACTGACTAGCGGACTCAACTAACTCCCCGCTCACTTGGCAGGTCTTATATAGGAAAAGCGAATCTTCGCGAAACTTCCAGAGGTAGATATTTGGAGAACTTTCCAGATCATAGTCGAAAAGTTCTATACATGTACATGGGGACCGAAAATGTTGCCAAATGGTCGCCAAGTTTGGCGACATTTGGCGACTGGTTTTTTGGCGAGATTGCCATTACCATAATGTTAAATGCCCTGCTCCTAGTAAAACTTGCTTCCCAGCTTTATCTCTGTAAAACTCGTTATCAAGCATTAAGTCACATATTGCAGGGAAGCCAAGTAAAGACGAACTATTGCACTGCCTTATGCGAAATGTACATAAATTTTCCTATTTACAAAATTAACAAACCGAAATATTTACAAATATACAAAAATTCGTAACAATACTATATGCAATTAAACTATATAATGTTTAATATTTGCACTTATAAATCTATAGAATACACACGAAAAATATCACAGAATACATTATAATAAACCAACATTGCAATATAGAAGGCCGTATTTTCACGACCGTGGTAAACCTCGCATTTACGTGATACAATGCAACATGTCTTTTTAACCGGACGTCCACTCCAAAAAACTCGAGAGACAGTCTACAAAATTGAAATACTCTTTCTTATCGAGTAACTATGTTTGAAATATTTCATCTTGTCTCCTTACGAAAAGACTACTTGTAAAAATACGAAACTTTGCATCTTATGACAACGGCACGTTCTGCTTGGGAAAAGTTATCCATGCAACAATTCTTAGGACAAAGCAATACCTGACCCTTTTGGTCGTACGACAGTAACTATAATAGTAATACTTAACAACGATGATAAACTTCGCAACCAGAACTCTATTTAGGAGCGATACACTACTTTTCCACCATGATACATACGGGCAACCATGCCACTGATTAACATATATCTCACTTATAAAAAATTACTCTCTAAAGAAAGAAATCGTGGTGGTGCAAAATTTATGAATGTATAAAAGCCATCTCTATTTTAACTATGACTCATTTTAGGAGCCACACACTATCTATTCACCATGAGATAAATTAGGAGCCCATCACACTAATTAATCAACATGTCACTAATTAGCAACCATATGAGACTAATTAACAAACATGTCAATCTTGTTGTCAGAAATTACTAATCAAAGAAAAAGGGGGGGAGCAAAATTTATGAATTTATGAGATCCCTTTTAGCTTTTAATCATAACTTTCTGAATGGCAAACTGTTTATCCACTATGACACAAATTTTCAACCAAGACACAATTTAATAATCACAGCCCTAGTTAGCAAACTTTAAACTAGTTAGCAAACGGTAGACTAGTTAGCAGCCATGAGACTAATTAACAAACATATCATTAAGTAGCAATGTTGTCAAAAATTACTCAACAAAGAAAGAAAAAAAGGAAAGTGCAAAATTTATGAATTTATGAGATCCCTTTTCGCTTTTAATCATAACTTTCTGAATGGCAAACTGTTTATCCACTATGACACAAATTTTCAACCAAGACACAATTTAATAATCACAGCCCTAGTTAGCAAACTTTAAACTAGTTAGCAAACGGTAGACTAGTTAGCAGCCATGAGACTAATTAACAAACATATCATTAAGTAGCAATGTTGTCAAAAATTACTCAACAAAGAAAGAAAAAAAGGAAAGTGCAAAATTTAGGAATTTATGAGATCCCTTTTCGCTTTTAATCATAACTTTCTGAATGGCAAACTGTTTATCCACTATGACACAAATTTTCAACCAAGACACAATTTAATAATCACAGCCCTAGTTAGCAAACTTTAAACTAGTTAGCAAACGGTAGACTAGTTAGCAGCCATGAGACTAATTAACAAACATATCATTAAGTAGCAATGTTGTCAAAAATTACTCAACAAAGAAAGAAAAAAAGGAAAGTGCAAAATTTAGGAATTTATGAGATCCCTTTTCGCTTTTAATCATAACTTTCTGAATGGCAAACTGTTTATCCACTATGACACAAATTTTCAACCAAGACACAATTTAATAATCACAGCCCTAGTTAGCAAACTTTAAACTAGTTAGCAAACGGTAGACTAGTTAGCAGCCATGAGACTAATTAACAAACATATCATTAAGTAGCAATGTTGTCAAAAATTACTCAACAAAGAAAGAAAAAAAGGAAAGTGCAAAATTTAGGAATTTATGAGATCCCTTTTCGCTTTTAATCATAACTTTCTGAATGGCAAACTGTTTATCCACTATGACACAAATTTTCAACCAAGACACAATTTAATAATCACAGCCCTAGTTAGCAAACTTTAAACTAGTTAGCAAACGGTAGACTAGTTAGCAGCCATGAGACTAATTAACAAACATATCATTAAGTAGCAATGTTGTCAAAAATTACTCAACAAAGAAAGAAAAAAAGGAAAGTGCAAAATTTAGGAATTTATAAAACTTTCATTTAATCATAACTTTGTGAGTGACGCGCAACTTATCCACCATGACACAAATTCGCAATCTCGACACTAGTTAACAGTCCCGGCACTTAGTTAACAACCATGAGACTTATTAACAAACTTCTAACTAAGATGCAATTTTGCTGTCAAAAACTACTCTTCAAAGAAATAAACGGTGGAGTTGCGAAATATTGGAATTTATGACAGCCCATTTCGTTTTTAAGAGTGCCACGCTAGTTTCCACCATGACACAAATTAGCAACCTCTACACTAGTTAACAATCACGGTACTTGTTAGCAACCGTGAGACTACTTAACTACCCTGAGACTTATCAACAAACTTGTAATTGAGTCGCAATCTTGCTGTCAAAAACTACTCATCAAAGAAAGAAATGGTGGAGTTGGGAAATATTGAAATTTATGACAGCCCATTTCTTTTTTTTAGAAGTGCCACGCTAGTTTCCACCATGACACATATTTGCAACCTCTACACTAGTTAACAATCACGGCACTAGTTAGCAACCGTGAGACTACTTAACTACCCTGAGACTTATTAACAAACTTGTAATTGAGTCGCAATCTTGCTGTCAAAAACTACTCATCAAAGAAAGAAATGGTGGAGTTGGGAAATATTGAAATTTATGACAGCCCATTTCTTTTTTTTAGAAGTGCCACGCTAGTTTCCACCATGACACATATTTGCAACCTCTACACTAGTTAACAATCACGGCACTAGTTAGCAACCGTGAGACTACTTAACTACCCTGAGACTTATCAACAAACTTGTAATTGAGTCGCAATCTTGCTGTCAAAAACTACTCATCAAAGAAAGAAATGGTGGAGTTGGGAAATATTGAAATTTATGACAGCCCATTTCTTTTTTTAGAAGTGCCACGCTAGTTTCCACCATGACACATATTTGCGACCTCAACTCTAGTTAACAATCACGGCACTAGTTAGCAACCGTGAGACTACTTAACTACCAAGAGACTAATTAATAAACGCGTCACTAACTTGTAATCTTGTTGTCAAAAATTGCTCATCAAAGAAAGAAACGGTGGAGATGCAAAAATGTTTGAATTTATGAGAGCCATCATCTCTTTTAATCAAAAGCCTTGGAATCGGCTACTTTCACTTCTAAATTCATACATTCGCGATTCTGTTAGGCCATCTACGTAGCAGATTGGTCTGGTTATGTACATTAGGGAAGGGGAAGAGCATAAGGGGAGATGGGGGGTGGGGGAGGTGCAGATTTGTTGTAAGTTTACGTTTCGACCCAAATTTAATAATCACGGGAATGGGGTAGGATTAAATATTCCAAAATAGACTGATGGAATTGATTATCTATTATACATGGTGGAGATGATTGAAAGTTTGGAATTGCCTAATCTGCAGTGTATTCTAGAATGAGAAGAATCGAAGTGCGCTAGTTTCCCTATTTGGAATAGATATTTCTGTATATTATTTAGTGACATGGCAAGAGATGTATACTAGTTCTACAATGAAAAAACATAAATAATTTAAATTATTTATTAAATGAAAGTGGCGCCTTTTTTTCTTTTTTTTTTGGAAACTTTGTTTTAGAATTTTGCAAAATAAGAATTATATCAGGAAATGACTTTAACTTCAGAAAATTATTCGGCTAAGAAAATAGAATTAAAATCTGCTAAAACTCTTATTTTTTTGGTATATACATAACTAGGGTCAAGGAACATCCCGATTGTAAAATGTGGCAGTTAATTCAGAATGTTTTATAAAATGCAGAAGAATCCTTGTAATTAAATCATATCCAGGGATTCAGGGACGAAAGTGTTCGAAAAGCGATATCTAATGTATTATATTATAAACCGATATTTAAAACTGTCAAAACTTGCCAAAAATTAAGCGCCCATTTTGCTCTGACAAACCTACCGCTCTTTAACCATCCAATTCCTTCTTCCGCGCCAAAGAATCTCTTCTTTTCAAAACTCTCGCAAATTTACCAAAGCAGAACTTGTTACTATTAAACAATTTTTTTTTTTTGACAAGCCAGAACTTGCTACTAGCTATTAGCCTGCATCGACGATCACGTAAAACCATTCGGAATCGACACCAGTTTTTTTAATTAGAGAATATTTAGCGCCGAACTAAATCGGAAGTGGAAAAAGCTATTGTCTTAGCAAGTAACGGCAATTTCTTGCAATCAGTTTGTGATGCAACTCGTTAGGGTCGTTTTTAAATCTTTCATATTAATTTCGATTTTGTGTGTGTGTGTGGGGGGGGGGGGTATATGTCAATGGAGGGCAGTGGCGGCTCGTGAACTACAGCTAGTACAGCCGGGCGGCATCTAAATGTATTAGGGTCATTCCATGTCAAATCAACACGGCTCCCAACCCGACCCCTTTAGAATTTCATAAAATTTGGTTCACTTATTAGATTCATAAAGAAAAGAAAAAATGCCAAATATTAGGTTTGAATCTCGTTTGGTTTCCAAAATATAGAGTTTCAAAAATGGACCAAAAGTGCAAAATTTCGTATTTTTTGCTTTACATATTTGAGTATAATTTTTTCCCTAATTATCATAGAATATTAATTTTGGTGTCAAAAGAAAGAAAAAGATTTGATCTTTTAAATGATGTATTATTTACGTGTATTTTTTTAAATTTTCATTTTAAGGTCAAACAATTTGACCTTTGACCTTGAATATCTCAAAAAAGGGTATTTTTATTTTTTTCAAAAAAATATATATTATTCTTACATCAATTTTCTACACAAATATATTAGTCTCATTTTGGGACCGCAATGGGATGCCAAGTTATAAATTTCAATCGTAACTGTAGTCCCACTCTTATCCTACAAAAACTGTTTATATGTAAATAGCTTTTCCTTTTAAAATCTCTTTATATACATGTAATGCGAATAAAACTTTAGCCTTAATTATTTGCTAAAAATTATGATTATTTATTTTTGATTTGTTATAACTTTTTAACTTTAAGAGCAAAAACTAATTGTTTACTTATACATTGAAAAAATTACATTTTTTGGCATTGCATTAAGTATCCAAACATCGTTTGCTATAAAATTAAAAAACATGACCTAGATAATTGGTAATAATAAGCTTTTGAGATAATTATTGAAAAGGAATGTTGCATGCAATCAGAAACATTTGTTTATACAAATTATTAGGAAAATATCATATTTTGAAATTAGAAAACAGAAATACTTAAAAAATTTCTATTGATACATTATCTTTAAACTATTGTTGAAGCTAATTAATCAGATGCATAAGTAACTTCCTTACATATGTAACTTCTATTAATTATTCTGACTCTTTTTCACTTGATTCATTGCATAGGTAATTATTAATTTTATAATTTATTTTTTTGTTCGATTTTTTTTCGACTATGGAATTAGAATACATTTTGCACATAAGTTGGTTGATAGAAGTGGGTCTGAATGCATGAAATTTTTGAGTACCTGGAATAGTTCGAGTGGTTAAGAATCGTTTCTGAAGGAAGATTTTTTCTCTTTCATACTGTAAGGAAGTTACATATGCAAACTGCATTCCTTCAATATCGGCAGTTGCCCATTCAAATAACTGTCGTGAAGTCCTTTTCTTATCTTTAAATGGGCGCTGCAAAATGGCACGTGCGGCTAGCCTTTTTATGGTAACTCCAAAGCAATCTGAAACTCCTTTACCATGGGCAGTGGCAAAAAAATTACATTCTGCTTGAATTCCAAAATCTTTTTTATGGAAACACAGGTTTATAATTTTTTTCTTTTTTTGTAGTGAGAAGCTGCACCATCAGATTAGTACAAAAGTTTGTTAGGTTTCACATTGAATTTTTTTCCGATGAATTCTATCAAATGCCTTTGGAGTAAGTGAACTGCTGTTGCGTCATGGTGGAGACAGTCAGAAACTACTACGAAATTAAAATTGTCTACGACTTGGTCAGTGTCTTCTATAATAAACCACAAATGGATGTATAGTCGCTTGCGAATTATTCCAGTGGAATCCTTGAATTGCATCTTGAAGAATAAAGGAGTAATTTTCAGAAAACTCACAAACAGCTGCATATTCACCTGATTTCAGATTTTGTTTACAAGCACTAAAAAAAGACGATTGTTTCTTAGCAATAAATGAATGCCGTATAAGTTTGGTAAGTTTATCCAGAAACGAATCAATAAAGTCATCACAAGGGCTCGACAAAGTTTCAAGGGTAGATCTGTCAACATTAATCCACTGCTTGTACGTAATTCTTGTAATCCCATTTTCATCAAAAAGGTCTTCAATGTACCCCTTAAATTCTTCGAACTTTGGGCAATTGCTGCACTCTCCCAAGTAACATATTGTTTTGGGAAGATTACAAACAATTTTTGATGTACAGGTTTTATAGGAATCTAATGGAGTTTCAATTTCTTTACTTAATTCCTTCAAATGAGATCCAATTTTCATTAGTTTCATATTTTCATGGATATGACAAACACAGACGTATGTGTTCCGCTTGCTCCTGCCAAAACACAGACCGATTTTACAGATATTTGGAACACAATGTCTTGTTTTTTTTATGCATCCAAAAATAATATTGAGTCATCTGTTTCTGCATTTAAGGCCCTGTTGAAGTAGAAATATAAATAAAAGCAAGGGCATACCTAGATATTGTTCGGAAGGGGATATGAAATTATACGTCACCAAATCATTATAATCCTTTTAGTTAGTAATACAGAGTATGATTAGTAATTCATGTAACAGGTATTTTTTTCTACATACGTTTAGAAATTTAAAAACATTTGAAATACATTTACCATTTAAAAAACAATCCTTTGATTTTTGCTTTCTAATATCTAACAGAAAACTTCGGGAGGGGATATATTCCCATATACTTTACCCTGGCTACGCCACTGAATAAAAGAACCAAGATGAAAATCTTCACCATTTCCTTCCTTTTGAAAACTAGTCAATTTACACTCGATTGCCTGTATATTCGGCCGACCAAATGGTATAGTGGTTAGCGTGCTAGCTTCTAGACCGCGAGGTTGCGGGTTCGTGTCCCGTGTTAGGCATGGGTGTTTGTAAATGTATGTTGACTTGTCAAATGACGAATGTTTCGGTGCATTATAGCCCTCGTGTTGCTGGAGCATTAGGATATGCGAATATGGGATTCTTCAGTTCGCACTCAAAGACGATTATTGCATGAGATTAAGGATAAGAGTTCACATTTGAATTTATATTTTGGCATCCCATTGAGGTCCCATTATGAAACTAACGTATTTGTGTAGAGAATTAATGTGAGAATAACATATATTTTTTTGAAAAAAATAAAAATACCCTTTTTTGAGATATTCAAGGTCAAAGGTCAAATCATTTGACCTTAAAATGAAAATTAAAAAAAATATCCATAAATGATACATCATTAGAAAGAAATCTTTATCTTTTTTTTGACACACAAATCAATGTTTTATGTTAATTAGGGACAAAATTATAACCAGATATATAAAGCAAGAAATGCGAAATTTTGACCTTTTGGTTCATTTTTGAAGCTCCGTATTTCAAAAACCAAACGATATCCAAACCTATTATTGGCCATTTTTTCTTTTCTATATAAACCCAACAAGTGAGCAAAATTTTATTAAATTCTGAAGGGGTCGGGTTGAAAATGACACTTTTTTGTGTTGATTTGACATGGAATGACCCATTAGTTCAAAACTAAAATTATATATTTTAAAATTTTCTAAAATGAAGATCCAATTTCTACGGTAAGTGTAATAAGAAAATCTGATAAATAGCAAGCTGCTTGTTTTAATACATAATTCAAGAAGGGGGGGGGGGAAGCCTCCAATCAAGATGATATTCCTTCGAACGGCAGCCATGTGTTCCTGAAATGCGTTTCGTCTACAAAGTTGGTATGGTAACCAATGAAATCAATTAGAGCCTTCCTTCCACGTAATGTGTAACGAGATTGCCAAATCAGCGATTTTCCGTCTTCGGCTGCCCTTGAGAATGTCTGCTTTAAAACTATCTCCAAATGGAATGTTTGCAAGATCTGAAGGCTAGAGAGTTATTTTATTAATTTGAAATATACTATTTTGTTCTAAAAATAAATTTGAATATTTCAAACTCATTATCTAAAAAAATCGTGTTTTTGACACGTGAAACTTCTTTAAACAGTGATAACTGAAATTTGTTGTAATCTTTTTAAAAAATTATATGATAATTGAAATCTGCATTAACTATTAGATGTTTTGCATCGCAGTCAAATTGATTGGAAAAGAAAATGAATTTTGCTACATTTTTAAATGCAAATGGTTCATAACATTCAGAATGATAATACGAACTATCTCCAACCATAAATTCTTTTCTTGGTCCCATAAAATTCGAGTAATCACTGTTCAAAAATATGCTAATTACAACGAACTGAATTAGTTTATTAATTTTTTTGATAAAAACTAATTATTTTTCTTCTAAACATCTTTACTAATCATGTACTTTTGAGTGCAAAAAATCTGATTTTTAAAATGATAATTTAAAAACAAAAGTTCAAATGTAATTGTACATGATTGTGGAATGTGTGTGTGTGTGTGGTTTGGTACAGTGAGGGGGGGGGGGGATACGCATGTTTGCGGCTGTACTAACATTTTCGACCTACGCCACTGATGAAGTGCAAATCTGCGGAGGCCTAATTAACCCGTTTTCCATCTCCCAATCGGGCTACAACTTGGCTGATAGTTTCGATGTCGATGACAATGCATTCTATCAAATTTTTGTGGCTGTCACTGTCACTAAAAGGAGTCTTTTACTGAATACTGTTATGAATTTTTCCACTGAGGCAATGATGGAACAGTTTTCACGGTTTAAAAATATTTATTCTCTCTTCAGAAAACTCACAAAATTTATTCACAGGCAACAGTTTAATTCCTCTCAAGCTTCAACACAAGCTTCAACGAAAATAACTTCGAATTCAGCGATTGTACAAGCTCACTCCAATAGGTAAACAAAGCGATCAGCTTTCAACGAACTCCGAAGTCAATCTGAAAACTTTCCCGTTCTCCAGTCCTTTATATACAAGCGCGTGAGACATTCTCGAAATTTCCAGCCAATTTATCGGAAACGAAATATCTCGAAACTTCTCGATTACTTTAGGTGTTGCCACCTTTTTCTAACTTGTATAATCGCTATTAATTACTAAATAAAATAGGATAAAAATAAATTACAATAGAATTTTGAAATAATACGTCACTATTTACAATATATACAGACAATTTGTGCAACATTTCCCCCTTCTTAAAGACTGCACGTCCCGGGCAGTGAAGTCCTTAAAAGGAAAGGCAATTCAATCACTTCTACCATAATATGGGGCTAGTCTATTGTTATGTACAACTCTAGGTTTACAGGAGGGTGTCCGTTGAATCCTTACCACGACGTCGTTGATCTTCTTAAGGACCACATACGGCCCTTCCCAGTTCGTCTGGAGCTTAGGGGAGAGTCCTTTCCGACGTTTAGGATTCCATAACCACACCTTGTCACCTTCCTGGAATGAACGTTCCGTGGCCTTGGCATCGTAGCGGACCTTCATGCGCTCTGTCATGATGTTGATTCTTTCTCTGGCGAACCGATGTACGGCTTCCAAACGTGCCTGGAGATCATCTAGATACTGGACAGGCGAGGAAGGGGTGTCCGGTGGTCGTCCAAAGAGGAGGTCGCAGGGTAGTCTAAGGTCTCTTCCGAAAATCATTTGAGATGGTGTATATCCGGTGGTCTCGTGAGTAGCACTTCTGTAGGCCAAAAGGAACAATGGAAGTTTCTGATCCCAATTTTGCTGGTTCTTGGAAACAAACAAGGAGAGATGATTCAGAATCTTTCTATTAAATCGTTCAACCATTCCATCGGATTGTGGGTGCAGGGGAGTTGTACGAGTCTTTTCCATGTCGAGCAAGTCACACAGCCCAGTGAAGACGGCAGAGTTGAAGTTCGTCCCCTGATCGGAATGTATCAGCAGGGGTACGCCAAATCGGGAGATCCAATTCCGTACGAGGACTTCTGCTACGGTTGTGGCTTCCTGATCCGGAATCGCGTATGCTTCTGGCCACTTTCTAAAGTAGTCCATGACAACTAGGATGTATTTGTTGCCATTAGTTGTGTGAGGTAGGGGGCCTAAGACGTCTAAAGCAATTCTTTCGAATGGTGCTCCTACGTTGTAACGTTGCAACTTTCCACGAGTTCGGGTCTTCGGTCCCTTTCGTGAATTGCATGCATCACAGGACTTGCACCACTTCTCCACGTCGGATTTTGCTTTGTCCCAGAAGAATCTCTCCCTGACTTTCTGAAGAGTTTTCGTGACACCAAAATGTCCTCCAGTAGAACTGCTGTGAAGTTCTTCCAGAACGTTGGTAACTCTAGAACTTGGAAGGATTAATTGCCACCGGAAGCTTTTGCCATCATCGGACTCCCATCGACGGTAGAGTACTCCATTCTTCAAGTGCAAAGAGTCCCACATAGCCCAATATCTCTTCATTGTTGGGCTATAGCATGCAATTTCCTGCCAACTGGGTTTTCCGGTAGCCGCTTCCAGGAATTCAATGAGAGGTTTCAAGTCCTGATCTTCGACCTGACTTTTGCGGACATTCTGATCACTCCAAGGATCCACGTCTGAAGTAGTTGACTTGGAAGTTATTTTCCGAACGGCCGATGTGTTAACCCCAAACTTAGACTCGGCATTGGAACAAAATCGACAGTTCTCCGGACATGGTCTTCTAGAAAGAGCGTCTGCATTCCCATGGAACGTTCCTTTTCTGTGATGGATATCCATGTCGTATTCCTGCAGGCGCTGAATCCACCTTGCTATTTGTCCCTCTGTATTCTTGAAATTCAGCAACCAAGTCAGAGACGCATGATCAGTTCTTAAAAGGAATTTTCGCCCGTACAAGTAATGATGAAAGTGCTCAACGGCTTTTACTATTGCCAGTAACTCCTTTCTTGTGACGCAGTAGTTCCGCTCGGATCTTGACAGGCTCTTACTAAAATAAGCGATGACTTTCTCCTGTCCTTCAATTTCCTGGGAAAGAACGGCGCCCACTCCCTCATTGCTGGCATCTGTATCCAAAATAAAGTCCTTGTTAACATCGGGAAAAGCCAAAACAGGCGAGGATGTTAAAGCGTTTTTCAGTTGATTGAAGGAGTCGTCACAGTCGGCAGTCCATAGGAACTTCTGCTTGCTCTCTGTTAGTCGATGCAAGGGTCTGGCCATCTTGGAGAAACCTTTCACGAATTTACGGTAATACGTGCACAGGCCTAGGAAGCTTCGCAATTGATGAACGTCTTGCGGTCGAGACCAAATTTGCACAGCATGAATCTTGGCCGGATCTGTGCTTACTCCATCGGATGAGATGATGTGTCCGAGATAACTGACTTTCCGCCTAAAGAGCTTACATTTTGATGGGCTAAGTTTCAAGTGGGCTTCCCTAAGCTTCAAGAACACGTTCTTCACATTTTGCAAGTGTTGATCAAAACTCCGCCCGGTGATAATGATATCGTCCAAATATACCAGACAGGTCTCGTAGGAAAGTCCTCTAAGCACAGTCTCCATTAGTCGCTCGAACGTAGCCGGTGCATTACACAAGCCAAACGGCATAACTTGAAACTGCCATAATCCTTGGCCGGTAGTGAAGGCAGTCTTTTCATGATCGTCGGGATGTATCTCCACTTGCCAGTATCCACTCTTCAGATCCAAAGTCGAAAACCACTGGTTCCCTGATAGAGTGTCCAAAGTGTCATCAATTCTTGGCAGAGGGTAGCTGTCCTTTTTCGTAATTTCGTTCAGCTTCCGGTAATCCACACAAAACCTGGTGGAACCATCCTTCTTTCGAACGAGTACGATTGGAGAGGCCCATGGACTTGAGGAGGGTTCGATAACTCTATTATCTTCCATTTCATGTAACAATCTCCCGACCTCCTCTTGTTTTGCAAATGGAAGTCTTCGAGGATGTTGTTTAATCGGTAAATGGGTCCCAGTGTCAATTCGATGTTGTGTAAGCTTCGTTCTTCCTACATCTTTCGATGACATGGAGAAAACGTCCTGAAATTCTTTTATAAGGTTTCCGACAATCTTCTCTTGCCTTCTTTCCAACCGAGAGTCCTCGAGAAGCTGGTCCACTAAATCCACGGGTGGTGCGGTCGGAAGCTCCTTCGATCCTCGTTCGATGCTTGTAACGGGGGTGCAAGTGGCAATTTCTTCTCCTTTCTTGATAACTCTCTTAGAATCACCGATGTTGGCCATTCTCACATGCACCACCTCTTGAGAGAGATCCACAAGCGTCGCTCCTACAAGCACTCCTTTCGGGACGCTATTCGATGATGGGAAGTCCGTTACTCCGAATCGGAAGGCCTTCGGGAGCTCTGTTGAACCTTTTACAACCAAATCTGTCATGGAGGGGATGGTGATGTCTTCAAGAGCTACTATTCGATATGCACACGGCTCTTCCGAGTCCAAACCGAACAATGGAACTTCTTCTTTCCCTGTTTGAAGCTCGCCTTTCTCGAAATTCAAAGTAATTCCATTTTTCTTTAAAAAGTCCAATCCAAGAATACATGGGTCAATAATTTCAGCGACGTAAACGGTGTGAGTGTAGGTGTGAAATCCAAAAGAGATGTTGACATTTAATTTCCCATGCACAGAAATTTTGTCACCAGTCACAGTTTGTAGTAAAACTGAAGGCGCCGTGTAAAGAGGTTGGCTGTCCAGGCACCGGGCTACATCCGTCCGTAAGATGGTTACATTTGCCCCTGAGTCAACTATTAGACGACAGGGGGTTCCATTGATCTTGCCCTCCACGAATAAACCATGGTTTCCTCCTTGAAGGGATGAGATGTGATAGAGGCTGAGTGGGGCACCACCTGCTCTACACGGCGACCTCCGCCTCGCGAGATAGCCGCTCTTTAGTTTAACTGCTGAGGTTCGGACGAGGGTCTGTCCCCCTCTCCTGCCCAATTCAGGGCAATCACGTCTGAAATGTCCTTCCCGGTTGCAGAGCCAACAAACCACTCTAGTTTTTCGATCCCTTGAGCCAGGAATATTTCTTATAATTCGCTCCATCTTGTTTTCCAGTTCTTGGAACTTCTTCGTGAAAAGTTCAGAGGAATCGTCTGCCAATGTTCCACGTACGAAACGCCGGTCTTTTCTAGAAGCTTGCTGTGCGGCTTCTACTCTCATGGCATAGACGAGGGTGGACTTCAGATCTTTGCTGTCTGACATCCTGGTAGCTTGCTGTATGTCGGGATCTTTGATGGCATCCACGAAATACTGAAGAGACAGGTTATCTCGTACGTCCGAGGGACAGTCTGGGAAAGCGAGGAGCGACAGTCTTTCTATATCCGATGCCAATTCTTGAAGAGTTTCATTGGCCTTCTGCTGTCTCACTTTCAATTGCAGTCTGTTGTAATCCTTTAGATGCTGCTCCCCAAACCTTAACTCCAACGCATTTGCCAGCGCCACGAATTCTCCCCGCTTCTCTTCAGGTAGTGTCTGTAAAATGTCAGCAGCTTCACCTCGAAGAGATGCTGCGAGATGGAATGCCTTCGAAGTATCATCCCAACCATTCGCAGAAGCAATAATTTCAAACTGCGTTTGATAAACGCGCCAGGAAGACTTTCCATCAAAAGTGGCCACTTTGATGTTGGAACGTGGTGCTAAAACTGCAGTGGAAACCTCCTCCCAGTTCGGTGATGCAGTTGCCACAGTACCGCGAATTTCCAGTTTTCGAAGTTTCTCTTCCATAGCGTCAATAAACCTTCCCTGCTCTTTTTTCAGGGTGGAAACTTCTTCTTTCATTTCATTTCTAGCAGTCGTGATTTCTCTTTCTATGGTAGATACCTTTTCTTCCATTTCATCCCTTACAGCAATGAGAACGTCTTCTTTCACGGAATGCAGGACCGATGATGTTGTCTCCATAATAGTAGATTCTACCATTGACGCTAGCTCCGTTTTCATTTCTTCCCTAATCTTGATTACGGCTGCGGATGTGGACTCGCACTTATCGGCCAAAGCTTTCATGTCAGATGACGTTGCGTTTTGCAAAGCTTTAAAATCTGATGATGTCGCTTCTTGTAAAGCTTTAAAATCTGATGATGTCGCTTCTTGTAAAGCTTTAATGTCTGATGATGTTGCTTCTTGACTGGCGGCAATGGCGGCGGCGAGTTCGGCATTCGTCGTTTCTTGGCGGGCTTGACCGGCGGCAATCGTAGCGGAAAGTTCGGCTGCGGTGGTTTCTTGGCAGGCTTTCATTTCGGATTTTATTTCGGCGGCAGTGCATTCTTGTTGGGCCTTCATTCCAGCAATCATTTCCATCAACTGCTTCATTTGGTCTTCCATCATTTCTCTAGTTGTCGGCATTCAAAATTACGAGACCCCACTTCTGACACCACTGTTATGAATTTTTCCACTGAGGCAATGATGGAACAGTTTTCACGGTTTAAAAATATTTATTCTCTCTTCAGAAAACTCACAAAATTTATTCACAGGCAACAGTTTAATTCCTCTCAAGCTTCAATACAAGCTTCAACGAAAATAACTTCGAATTCAGCGATTGTACAAGCTCACTCCAATAGGTAAACAAAGCGATCAGCTTTCAACGAACTCCGAAGTCAATCTGAAAACTTTCCCGTTCTCCAGTCCTTTATATACAAGCGCGTGAGACATTCTCGAAATTTCCAGCCAATTTATCGGAAACGAAATATCTCGAAACTTCTCGATTACTTTAGGTGTTGCCACCTTTTTCTAACTTGTATAATCGCTATTAATTACTAAATAAAATAGGATAAAAATGAATTACAATAGAATTTTGAAATAATACGTCACTATTTACAATATATACAGACAATTTGTGCAACAATACTAATAAACCAACTTGACGTCATTCAATCGTGCTGAAATAGCATTTAACTGATCAGTGAAGAAACTCTTTCCTATTGTCAAAACTCATGGGCGCCCCCAGGAGGGTGCAAGGAGGTGCACTTGCACCCCCCCCCCCTCCCCACTAGCTGTTGAAAATTAAAAAAATATGTATATATATGAGAGGAAAGGTGTAAATTCCAAGATAAAAAGAAAAGCCCATATGCCGTTTCAGTTTTTATATTACAAAAAGCGTTTGGTTTTTCTGTTATTTTAGTCTGTTTCTTTTTTATGTGGTTTTTTATAGCTACTGGCTAGGATTATTGGAGGCTGAGTAGAAGTATTTATTTATTTTATTGTATAATCATTTCCTGTGTAGTTCTCAAAATTCTAGGAAAAATATTTTGCTTTTTAATTCATCAGATATACTATCTTGAAGTCTACTTTTAGAATTCAATTAAATATATCTAATACTGCCTTTGTATTTCATTTTGAATTTTTTTTTTTAATTATTTCCAAAACTTGAAAGAAATATAATTTACTCTTCTGTATTTTTGCATCTTCGTGTTTCTATGTTCGAAACATTGTCTCTTGAACGCCGTGAGATCTAGTTGGATGATAAAAAATCATCAAAAATATCTATTTTTTAATATTTTTACTATTTTTTTTCTTCTTTTTAACAGGGTTGCGCTTTCAAAAATATATACCATGAATTTTTTTAGAACTATTCTCAAAGAGTATAATTTAAAAGGCATAACTATTAATTAAAATTTCTAAAAAATTAATGATTTTGATAACAATCTAGTCTTGCACCCTCCTGCAAATATTTCTGCGGGCGCCCATGTCAAAACCGTTTTAATAAATAAATAATAAAATGGTTCTAATCAGAATAAATAAAATATATTTGGATGTCGATGCATAAATTCACCTACATTTTAGTTAATAAATTTTAAAAAGTAGTTTACCACACATTTTGCTGATCAGGATGTTTTTAATATTTCAAATTAAATGCCAATACCAACTATAAAAATTGGCAATGTATGTAAAGGATTTGTTATAAAAACTTTGTTTCTATAGGACATTGTTGACAAGTTTGTTTCGTAGACACTTTTGACCAATATTTGTTAATCCAAGACAATCTTAAACTATTAGTATTCCTTTGCATTCTATATATCATTCAGCATGATGTTAGATTACTTTACACTAAAATTTATAATCACCTCGCAGCCTGCCATGTTTCAGATGCTATATAGTGATCAACATAATACAGTGCTATTTATACTTTACAAATGTATTATAATAAAGTAAATGGATCATGAATAATCGTACTTAAGAATACATTGCCACCTTAAACAGTAATTAATTTAATCTTTTCAGAATGATATACATTCGACTTTTTTTTTCTTTTTTTTTTAATTTAGCTTTTCTTTTATCCTTGAAATAAAGTGATATTAATTTATTTGAATTTTTGTGAGATTGTATCATAACATTAGCCATCCAAGTATAAAATCAATCATGAATTCAAAATTTAGTTAGGGTTACTACTTTTTTAAAAAAAAAATTCTTCCATAACTGAACTGTATCAAACACTGAATTCTATGTAAAAAATAAAATATTTTAACGTATGAATCTTTAAAAGTCACGAATTTTTAGGGGTCCCAGGACTCAATATTCTAAAATCTTTATTTTTAGAATTATTGTTCTAAAAACTTTTGTGCTGTGCTTTTAAGCAACAGAAAAAAAACTATTTTTAATCTTCCAATTTAAAAATGTGTTGTTTTTTTTTTTTTTTTTTTTTTTTTTAATTAAAAATTTTAATTTATTAATTTAAAAGATTAATTTTGTTCAATTGTTAATTTTGTTCAATTGTTGTTCAATTGTTAATTTTGTTCAATTATTAATTTTGTTCAATTATTAATTTTGTTCAATTATTAATTTCGTTCATTTATTAAATTTGTTAAATTATTAATTTTGTTCAATTGTTAATTTTGTTAAATTATTAATTTTGTAGCTAAGCACCTGCTGTGCTATACTCTGTACTGGGTCAAAAAGTAAGGAGTAAATGAAGAGCAGAAAGGGTTTCATGTCATGATAAGAGTTCAAAGTGAGTTATGTCTAAAGAAAAAAATGTATTTCTTAAAGTTTGAATTGTTTGAAGAGGATTATCAAAATATAAAACTTCAGCTTCAGGGAGTTTCGATTCATCCAAGTAAGATAACAAGATAACTAAACAAAAGAAGGATACTCTACTGAAAATAAATCAATAAGTATATCGACTTGAACTTTTCAACAAATTCTTTCAAATACTTTTGCACTTAATATAAACCAGAATGTTTTAATTACGCCCCTCTAATAAACGTGTTTAATTGTTAGATAAAAAGATTAAATTGAACCGACAAATCATAAATACCACCAGGATATTCTAAAATAAAATACCGATATTTTTTTTTATTTCATTCCTTCAGTGCATTTAACTCTTCACTAACAATTGAAATTTCAGATAGTATACAGAAACAGGGACAGAGCTTAGATAGAAATAGCATTGATATATTTATCTCTTAACAGCCGACAAAATTAAATTAACCTAATGCCCTGCTAAGTTTTTTTTTAATGCAATATGCTTTAAATAACTTGTTCAGGGTTTGTCTTTTTAAAAACATTGATATAACTATCGAGGCAAGCATGTCTTAAACAAAATTATATAGAAATTATGAGAAATTTTAATTATTACTCACTAATTATTACTAATAAGCTCATCGCTGATTGCTTGACTCACTCACTCTGCAACGTTGCATCTGCTCATTCATTTTTGTTCACGTGATACGGAAATTACATTGTTATTGTTACTAATTTTCTTCTCAGAGGAATGTTCCAATTTCAATAATTTTTTTCACAATTTTAACGAAAGTGGCAACAGTAGATGATGGAATTGTCTTGAGAAAAAAAAAATATTAATAAGATTTTGGGAGGAATTACTGTTACTGTAAATTTAACGTAATTTTTTTTTTTTTTTTTTTTTTTTTTTGCAATTATAATGAAAGGTCAAGACATGGAGGATGAAATTGATTTGAGAGAGAGAGAGAGAGAGAGAAAATATTTAAGATTCTAAGGAATTGGAAGCAACAAAAATATATGTTTATCACATTATTTATATAAATAAGAAATAATTTTCCAATAATAAAAGAAAAATTGAATTTTTAATAAATATTTCGCGTATATTATATTCATAAATTTTCAAAGAGTGCCTTAATCGCTTTACAACTTTAAGGTATTCTAAGATCCGGTGTTGGTAAAATTTGTGCACGTAGAGCGAAGTTGCTCTAATGTCACCTTCTGTGTTTTGGGTCCGCTCACTTCTCCAGTGTATGCTAAATGGAACGTAATCTCGATTAGAACATTAGAACAATAAATAACAATATTCGAAAAAGTCATGCAAATTCATACCTAATTCATCTTTTCAGACACTTTTAAACTTTACTTGTAACCACATAATACTTTTTTTAAATAATTATTTTCAGATTAACTTCTAAATTTATCATGCAATGACAAAATTTTCAATTAAAATTGCTTTAGAGTCAAACTAATCAGTTAATTTTTAAATTACTAAAAGAAATTATAGTAATATTAACTTCTTACTATAGTTCTTTTACAAGTTTAACTAAAAGCATTTGACACTTCCAGTAGCTACTTGACTATGCTTGAAAAATAAATAATTTTTATTATAAATCTTTAATTTTTTTTACCGAAGGTCCTTTAATGGACACTATAAATAGTACTTGCTAAAATAACAATAATCTTGCAAATAATGAATTTTTAAGCAAAGTGTTTTTCAATAAGACGTATAGATGGCAGCACCAAATGAGTATATATGAATTTATTAAAGTTTGAAGAAACGAAACTTGTAGCGATTACTAATTTCACAACAGGAAAAATTAGTTGAATGAGAGCTTTACAAAGAACTTTAATTCAAGGTTTTTAAAATTGAAAGAAAAATACACTTTTCGCGCAAAAAAAAAAAACTTTATTTGTTTAGGTTAAAACTGTCCAAGCTGCGCTTATCATCTATGATATCTGAACTCTAGATGGCGCCACGAAACATATCACTTAAATTTCTATTATTCTCTTTTGAATTACAATAAACAAAAACTTAACAAGTGATACTTTCGAATTTTATAGAAAATAAAAATAATAATAATAAAAAAAGCCTTTCAATTGTACTGAATTTTCGTACTTAATTTCGTACTGATTCCTACTTGCTGTGAAAATTAGATTTCCTCTCGTTGTGAATTAAAAAAAAATCAAAATAATTTAGTTACTTGAGCACTAAAGTAACGTTTCTTGACAAAAGAAGAAATGCGATTTGGATAACTTGGACATTTTGTTACCTAATAAATGCTAACGCCAAGCTATCCAAGTGGCGGTTGAGCTTTAATTTCTTTTCAATTAAAATTTAAATCTTATTTCGGCTGCATACATATAAAATCCACGATATTTTCCATGCAACAACTCGTAGGTAATCGAGCTTTTCCAAAAAGTACTATTTGCTTTCCTGTGATTTATTTATTTATGGAAATGTGTTGGTAAAATACTGCTGGTGTGTTATTTCCTTTTCGTGGTGCTATACATAATCTCTGTCATTGTCCATTAATGTGACAATTATTGAAACTATGGTATTTTCCTATAGAAACAAAAAAGTGTAAAGAACGTATTTGAAAACAGCATACAAAAATTTTGGGCTTTTTCAGGATTTTTTTTTTTTTTTTTTTTTTTTTTTTTTTTTTGGAAAATGATAGCTCAACTATTTTATCCACAATGCCATTGTTTGTTTTTTTGTCTCTTCATACAAAATCCTTATTACAGCTATGGTACACGCCAGTATAATATTTGATTTTCTTTAAGGAGTACCTCCTGGAAAATATGATATTTTGATATAAATTTCTGAAAGGATTTTTTCAGTTCCATATATACACACATAAAATCTGTCTCCTCCCAAGAGTAATTGTTTACAGCATCTCTCTTCCTCACAATCTTTAAAAAAAAAAATGTCTTAAGAAACTTTATTTTGCCAAACTTAACGAACAATCGCGTTACAATGACGTTCTACTGACGTTTAGGCAACAAAGTTGGCAATATTTTTCTCAGTATGTAAAGTCCTCGTTTGCCCTTATCAAATAGTGGAATGTTATTTCTTATTGGCTCAGGAGCATAAAATTTAATCATATCTAAGAGAGGCGACAACAGATCTCCCATACATCTTTTTGTCGCTAACAGTAATAAAATTGCAAGATATCGATAGAAAATTATGCAATTAAACTTAAAATATGACACCAATTTGGGTGGGAATTATGAATGTTTAAAAAACGTATCATTGGGTTGGAATTTTTAATACATTTTTTGCTTGTCATTCACAAAAAGCTCATCGACCCTTTTATCGCTTAAACTCTCTGTGGCAAGCCTTCAGGTTCATTTACAAGAACAATTAATTATAAGGTTGAGGTTTGACGACGGGATTGTGTAAAAAACAAGAAATATGCGCAGAAGGTGATTCCTGGTATTCTGCGCAGTGCATTTTAACTGCTCGAGTTGAGCAATCATATCATGATCAGTTCAATTAAAACTATTACAAGTGAATTTTATGTGCACGATATTTTGGGAGAGTGAACAAATTTATGAGTCCGATCACATGAATATAATCGCATTACACGACATGGGAGCAGTCATTATTGTTTTCAGGGGTAGGTGGGACAAGAACACTAGAATTCTGTTTAAATAGTTAATGTTTCAAAAATGTTGATTGCAGTTTCTAATTGTAAATATTAATCAACAATTATACAACAATTTCAACTTTGATAAAATAATTATCGGTATATGTTTTTGAAATACTTTCTTCCGTGGATTTTTTTGCTACCCAACGCAATCATGTTTTTAAATCAATTTTTCCTGGCGTAAGAAAAAAATGTTTCTATCTTCTTATCTTTCAAATAGTTCTCGTGGTATTCATAAGACAGTGTTTGGAACTGAGGAACCAGTTAACACAAATATATAAAAGAGTAACATTTTATTCTTCCAAGTTAGAGATATAATAAAAAAAATAAAAAAATAAAAATAATAATAATAAGGCTGTACTTGGCAGTACGGGAAATACTTCACTGACTTCTAAAAAATATCAGCTTCTTATATCGGATTACTAATCAATAATCAAGAATTTCTCCAGGAATTGAGAGAACATGTACAATACGCAAAAAAAAAAAAAAAAAAAAAAAAATCCGAACGATGGCTATATCTTCGGTTCTAATTACCGTAGAATTTTGCGATTTGCACCTAAATGTTTTGTTTACGATGTTCTATAGGTCTGATGCAAATTATTTTTCGTAGGGGGCTGTATACTAAGTAAATGTAACTCTATCTTTAAAAATTTCCATACGAATCCCCTATTTTTTATGATTTCATTCGATTTAGAATACCTCGTTTATCCTGGATACCAAATTTCAGTTCATTATGTTGAGAAACACGTCACTTATGAGCGAAAATGTTACATCTTGCATAGTTTAAAGCAGCTTAGTTTTAATACATGCTGAACCCATATGTATACCGTCCCAAGTGACTTACATGATCTAATTGGGTATCTCCTTGAAACGTTTTCGTTCACAAGGAGACTAATTACTGAAGATCAACAAGTAACTGTCACAGTCCTTATAAAATCAGGGTTCTGGTAACTACCCCATACAGCATGAAAAAGAAAAATTTGCAAATTTGCAACAAAAAAAAAAGTTATTTACCATTTATGCCACTCTTAGAACTTAACGATACTCTTTGCACCCTCTTTACAAAGATCCTGTCCTCCTTAACCAGGATTTTTTGTAAGACTGAAATTCTTAAAAAAAACTAATATCGTTCGTGCATTTTATCGTATCCCAGAAAATCCGCATGGCAAGTCATCGAAAATTTCCCCAAACCAGAGACGAAGAAACAACTTCGACAATTTCTCGTAACCATAACTAAAGAATCGATAAGACTATACAAAAGATATATCTGTCTGTATGCATGATGTCAACATTCATAACCATTAACCAAAACTAGAAATTGACATTTATTTTTATCGACAAAATTGTCTCCAGGCCATCAATTTTTCAATGCTTTATTTTTTTCTAAATCAGCTCCAAATTCGATAAACTAAGCATTTGTCTTCCATTAATATTGTTACGAATTTTTTGTATATTTGTAAATATTTCGTAGTGTTAATTTTGTAAACAGGAAAATTTATGTACATTTCGCATAAGGTAGTAAAATAGTTCGTCTTAACTTGGCTTCCCTGCAATACGTGTCTTAATGCTTGATAACGAGTTTTACAGAGATAACGCTGGGAAGCGAGTTTTACAAGGGGCAGGGCATTTAACATTATGATAATGGCAATCTCGCCAAATTGGCCAGATAGAGCCAAGTTGGCGACGGTTTTGGCGACTAATTTTTGTCTCCAAATTTGGCGAGAAATCGCCAAATGTCGCCAAACTTGGTGACCATTTGCCGACATTTTCGGTCCCTATGTACATGTATAGGACTTTTCGACTACGATCTGGAAAGTTCTCCAAATATCTACCTCTAGAAATCTCAAGAATGTTCACTCCCCTATAAAAGCTCAGGAGAGCGGGTGATGGAGTAGTTGACTGATTTTGAGTCACTGAGTTAGTTGTTAGCTGAGTCCGTTAGTTGACTGGAATTACTGAGTCTCAGTGAGCATTCAGAGAGTTCCGAAAGCAAACTGTATTGCATTGTCTTTTGCGGCGATTTAGCAGTTGTGTTGTCAAGTTTTTAACTGCTGTTTTGTGCTGTATTGTTGTGAAAAGAGCTCTATTGTGTCTACTAGAACTAGAAGTTCTGGAGTTGTAAGAGAATCTGTGAAGCATTATATTGGAATAAATTTCTGGAAGTTTTGATCTGCTTTGTCTTCAAATCTTTCGAACCTGTCCTCGCAACAATATCATTGATCTATTTATCTCTTATCAGGGAATTAGGTTAATTTAATTTTGTCGGCTGTTAATAATTTTTTTAAATGTAATATGCTTTAAATAACTTGTTTAGGGTTTGTCTTTTTAAAAACATTGATATAACTATCGAGGCAAGCATGTCTTAAACAAAATTATATAGAAATTATTAGAAACTTTAATTATTACTAATAAGCTCATCGCTGATTGATTGACTCATTCACTCTGCAACGTTGCATCTGCTCATTCATTTTTGCTCACGTGATACGGAAATTACATTGTTGTTGTTACGATTTTTTATCTCAGATGAATGTTTCAATTTCAACAATTTTTTTCACTGATATAACGAAAGTGGCAACAGTAGATGATGGAATTGTCTTGAGAAAAAAAAATATTAATAAGATTTTGAGGAATTACTGCTGCTGTAAATTTAAAGTAACTGTTTTTTTTTTTTTTTTTTTTTCGTTTTTTTCCTTGCAATTATAATGAAACGTCAAGACATGGAGGATGAAATTGACTTGAGAGAGAAAAAAAAAAATTAAGATTCTAAGGAATTGGAAGCAACAAAAATATATGTTTATATAAATAAGAAATAATTTTCCAATAATAAAAGAAAAATTGAATTTTTAATAAATATTTTGCGTAAATTATATTCATAAATTTTCAAAGGGTGCCTTAGGCGCTTTATAACTTTAAGGTATTCTAAGATTCGGTGTTGGTAAAATTTGGGCATGTAGAGCGAAGTTGCTCTAATGTCACCTTCTGTGTTTTGAGTCCGCTCACTTCTCCAGTGTATGCTAAATGGATCGTAATCTCGATTAGAACATTAGAATAATAAATAACAATATTCGAAAAAATCATGCAAATTCATACCTAATTCATCTTTTCAGACACTTTTAAACTTTACTTGTAACCACATAATACTTTTTTTAAATAATTATTTTCATATCAACTTCTAAATTTATTATGCAATGACAAAATTTTCAATTAAAATTACTTTAGACACAAACTTAACTGTTGATTTTTAAATTACTAATAGAAATTATAGTAATATTAAGTTCTTACTATAGTTCTTTTACAAGTTTAACTAAAAGCATTTGACACTTCCAGTAACTACTTGACAATGCTTGAAAAATAAATAATTTTTATTGCCAATCTTTAATTTTTTTTACAGAAGGACCTTTAATGGACACTATAAATAGTACTTGCTAAAATAACAATAATCTTGCAAATAATGAATTTTTAAGCAAAGTGTTTTTCAATAAGACGTATAGATGGCAGCACCAAATGAGTATATATGAATTTATTAAAGTTTGAAGAAACGAAACTTGTAGCTATTACTAATTTCACAACAGGAAAATTAGTTGAATGAGAGCTTTACAAAGAACTTTAATTCAAGGTTTTTAAAATTGAAAGAAAAATACACTTTTCGCGCAAAAAAAAAAAAAAAAAAAACTTTATTTGTTTAGGTTAAAACTGTCCAAGCTGCGCTTTTCATCTATGATATCTGAACTCTAGATGGCGCCACGAAACATATCACTTAAATTTCTATTATTCTCTTTTGAATTACAATAAACAAAAACTTAACAAGTGATACTTTCGAATTTTATAGAAAATAAAAATAATAATAATAAAAAAAGCCTTTCAATTGTACTGAATTTTCGTACTTAATTTCGTACTGATTCCTACTTTCTGTGAAAATTAGATTTCCTCTCGTGAATTAAAAAAAAATCAAAATAATTTAGTTACTTGAGCACTAAAGTAACGTTTCTTGACAAAAGAAGAAATGCGATTTGGATAACTTGGACATTTTGTTACCTAATAAATGCTAACGCCAAGCTATCCAAGTGGCGGTTGAGCTTTAATTTCTTTTCAATTAAAATTTAAATCTTATTTCGGCTGCATACATATAAAATCCACGATATTTTCCATGCAACAACTCGTAGGTAATCGAGCTTTTCCAAAAAGTACTATTTGCTTTCCTGTGATTTATTTATTTATGGAAATGTGTTGGTAAAATACTGCTGGTGTGTTATTTCCTTTTCGTGGTGCTATACATAATCTCTGTCATTGTCCATTAATGTGACAATTATTGAAACTATGGTATTTTCCTATAGAAACAAAAAAGTGTAAAGAACGTATTTGAAAACAGCATACAAAAATTTTGGGCTTTTTCAGGTTTTTTTTTTTTTTTTTTATTTTTTGGAAAATGATAGCTCAACTATTTTATCCACAATGCCATTGTTTGTTTTTTTGTCTCTTCATACAAAATCCTTATTACAGCTATGGTACACGCCAGTATAATATTTGATTTTCTTTAAGGAGTACCTCCTGGAAAATATGATATTTTGATATAAATTTCTGAAAGGATTTTTTCAGTTCCATATATACACACATAAAATCTGTCTCCTCCCAAGAGTAATTGTTTACAGCATCTCTCTTCCTCACAATCTTTAAAAAAAAAAATGTCTTAAGAAACTTTATTTTGCCAAACTTAACGAACAATCGCGTTACAATGACGTTCTACTGACGTTTAGGCAACAAAGTTGGCAATATTTTTCTCAGTATGTAAAGTCCTCGTTTGCCCTTATCAAATAGTTATTTCTTATTGGCTCAGGAGCATAAAATTTAATCATATCTAAGAGAGGCGACAACAGATCTCCCATACATCTTTTTGTCGCTAACAGTAATAAAATTGCAAGATATCGATAGAAAATTATGCAATTAAACTTAAAATATGACACCAATTTGGGTGGGAATTATGAATGTTTAAAAAACGTATCATTGGGTTGGAATTTTTAATACATTTTTTGCTTGTCATTCACAAAAAGCTCATCGACCCTTTTATCGCTTAAACTCTCTGTGGCAAGCCTTCAGGTTCATTTACAAGAACAATTATAAGGTTGAGGTTTGACGACGGGATTGTGTAAAAAACAAGAAATATGCGCAGAAGGTGATTCCTGGTATTCTGCGCAGTGCATTTTAACTGCTCGAGTTGAGCAATCATATCATGATCCACTTAGTTCAATTAAAACTATTACAAGTGAATTTTATGTGCACGATATTTTGGGAGAGTGAACAAATTTATGAGTCCGATCACATGAATATAATCGCATTACACGACATGGGAGCAGTCATTATTGTTTTCAGGGGTAGGTGGGACAAGAACACTAGAATTCTGTTTAAATAGTTAATGTTTCAAAAATGTTGATTGCAGTTTCTAATTGTAAATATTAATCAACAATTATACAACAATTTCCACTTTGATAAAATAATTATCGGTATATATTTTTGAAATACTTTCTTCAGTGGATTTTTTTGCTACCCAACGCAATCATGTTTTTAAATCAATTTTTCCTGGCGTAAGAAAAAAATGTTTCTATCTTCTTATCTTTCAAATAGTTCTCGTGGTATTCATAAGACAGTGTTTGGAACTGAGGAACCAGTTAACACAAATATATAAAAGAGTAACATTTTATTCTTCCAAGTTAGAGATATAATAAAAAAATAAAAAAATAATAATAATAATAAGGCTGTACTTGGCAGTACGGGAAATACTTCACTGACTTCTTAAAAATATCAGCTTCTTATATCGGATTACTAATCAATAATCAAGAATTTTTCCAGGAAATGAGAGAACATGTACAATACGCAAAAAAAAAAAAAAAAAATCCGAACGATGGCTATATCTTCGGTTCTAATTACCGTAGAATTTTGCGATTTACACCTAAATGTTTTGTTTACGATGTTCTATAGGTCTGATGCAAATTATTTTTCGTAGGGGGCTGTATACTAAGTAAATTTAACTCTATCTTTAAAAATTTCCATACGAATCCCCTATTTTTTATGATTTCATTCGATTTAGAATACCTCGTTTATCCTGGATACCAAATTTCAGTTCATTATGTTGAGAAACACGTCACTTATGAGCGAAAATGTTACATCTTGCATAGTTTAAATCAGCTTAGTTTTAATTCATGCTGAATCCATACGTATACTTTCCCAAGTGTCTTACATGATCTAATTGGGTATCTCCTCGACACTTTTTCGTTCACAAGGGGACTAATGACTGGAAATCAACAAGTAACTGTCACAGTCCTTATAAAATCAGGGTTCTGGTAACTACCCCATACAGCATAAAAAAGAAAAATTTGCACACACAAAAAAAAAATATTTACCATGGATGCTACTCTTAGAACTTAACGATACTCTTTGCACCCTCTTTACTAAGATCCTCGCCTCCTTAACCAGGATTTTTTGTAAGACTGAAATTCTTCAAAAAACTAATATCGTTCGTGCATTTTATCGTATCCCAGAAAATCTGCATGGCAAGTCATCGAAAACTTCCCCAAACCAGAGACGAAGAAACAACTTCGACAATTTCTCGTAACCATAACTAAAGAGTCGATAAGACTATACAAAGGAAATGTCTGTCTATCTGTCTGTATGATGACAACATTCATAACCATTAACCAAAACTAGAAATTGACAATTATTTTTATCGACAGAATTGTCTCCAGGCCATCAATTCTTCAATGCTTTATTTTAAAATTCTAAATCAGCTCCAAATTCGATAAACTAAGCATTTGTCAACTAAGCATATTTATTTTCACCAATCTAAAACTCCATGGATGAGAAATTCGTAATCAATTTTTCATTGCTTTTACTTTTTCGGGAACGGTAATTTATAATTCTAAAATATATTCAAGTAAATTGTAAGCATTGTCATTTTTCGAATCAGCCAATAATTAACGATACATATCCTGATAGAAGTTAAAAGAAGCGCACCTTTATTGCCATGGGCAACGCAAAACCAGATTGTCGTCCTTTTTTTTTTTGTTTTTTTGTCTCCTTTGCACCTAAAAGGTCGAATTTTCTACACAATGGCCGCAACAAAAAAAGATCAAAACCACACTCAAGGAGGGAAATTAGTCAGTTTTCAAAGATAAGATTCGTGAGAAAATTTGCAGAATTATCTTTTCCACGTAATTATAATAAGAGTTGAAGTTGAGATTCAGATAGGAAGCAAGTCTATGTTTGCATATTGTGATAAAAGCGACCATTAGTTATTCAAGGATCATATTAGTAACACAAAAAGTATAATATAATCTCTTGCACGTTGAGTTTAATTTACGTAAGAAACAAAGGTAAATATTTTATTCTTCTAGATTGCGTTTCAAAACATGACAGGATATCAAATTGTCATTATTTAAGGTGTTCCAAATTTTTTTTTTTTTTTTTTTTGTGTGTGTGTGTGTGTGTGGAGAAACAAGTTTGGGTTTTGAGATAGCAGAGGCAATTTATTTAGAAATAATGATTGTTGCTTATTAGTGTTGTGGAAACCTATAATGTTGGAAGAGCATGACAGCTTCTCTCAATTATCACTAATTCTCATAAAGCTACGGAGGTGAAAAGTGGTATAGGTGAAATTTAAAAGATAATCAGGGATATTCAAAATTAGTGGAGTAACTATTTTGTTTTTCAGGAAAAAGCTCTCAAGTTCTCAGTTTTAGTTCTCGTTTCGGCGTGTCCAATAGGTAAGCACTTAGTGTGAAAGATCCAAACGAAAAAATAATAACAATAATACAAATAATGTCACAGGGCACCAATTCTGAAATTACATTACTGCATAGTGCTAGCTTCTAGACCGCGAGGTTGCGGGTTCGAGTCCCGTGTATGGCATGGGTGTTTGTAAATGTATGTTGGCTTGTCTAATGACGAATGTTTCGGCGCATTATAGCCCTCGTGTTGCTGACGGCGCCAGATAATCTGAAAACAACCAAACAACCAACCATTACTGCATATAATTTCCAAAAAATTATCAACAAAAAAATAAATTTCTATAACAAAAAAAAAAAAAAAAAAAAAAAAAAAAAAATTCAATTTTTTTTAATTAAAAATCGTGGCGAAACTAATACTTTACCATGAAGCATGCAGAAAAGTATTTTATCGTACTAATGCGTTCCAATAAAGTACTTACCGTTCGCCTCATGCTCAAATTATATATAGTCTTGGCGCCGCCAGGAAGGTGAAAGGAGGTGCACTTGGACCACCCTGGAATTTGATAACTAGAAAAAAACGTGGAAAAAGTGGTAAAATCCACTGGAAATAGAAGTATGGTATAGGTTTAAAAATACTCAATTCGTAAGAAATTTAGTATGTAACCATTGATTAAAATTTCATTAAGATATTAAATTTAAAAATTAAGATTTAAACAAAATATTAAAGGCCGACCAAACGGTATAGTGGTTAGCGTGCTGGCTTCTAGACCGGGAGGTTGCGGGTTCCGAGTCCCGTGTTAGGGTATGGGTGTTTGTAAATGTATGTTGGCTTGTCTAATGACAAATGTTTCGGCGCATTATAGCCCTAGTGTTGCTGACGGCGCCAGATAATCTGAAAACAACCAACCAACCAACCATTACTGCATATAATTTCCAAAAAATTATCAACAAAAAAATAAATTTCTATAACAAAAAAAAAAAAAAAAAAAAAAAAAAAAAATTCAATTTTTTTTTAATTAAAAATCGTGGCGAAACTAATACTTTACCATGAAGCATGCAGAAAAGTATTTTATCGTACTAATGCGTTCCAATAAAGTACTTACCGTTCGCCTCATGCTCAAATTATATATAGTCTTGGCGCCGCCAGGAAGGTGAAAGGAGGTGCATTTGGACCACCCTGGAATTTGATAACTAGAAAAAAACGTGGAAAAAGTGGTAAAATCCACTGGAAATAGAAGTATGGTATAGGTTTAAAAATACTCAATTCGTAAGAAATTTAGTAAGTAACCATTGATCAAAATTTCATTAAGATATTAAATTGAAAAATTAAGATTTAAACAAAATATTAAAGGCCGACCAAACGGTATAGTGGTTAGCGTGCTGGCTTCTAGACCGGGAGGTTGCGGGTTCGTGTCCCGTGTATGGCATGGGTGTTTGTAAATGTATGTTGGCTTGTCTAATGACAAATGTTTCGGCGCATTATAGCCCTCGTGTTGCTGACGGCGCCAGATAATCTGAAAACAACCAACCAACCAACAAAATATTAAAGTCAAATAAATAACAAAAAATAAACAACATATTAAGTATTATGACCTCCCCTGTCATCAGTGTTTACTAGGCACTGTGCTTTCATACTTAATGAGTTTTTTGATGAATTCTAAAGACTAAATTGCTCGTCCTACCTTTTGAACTGTTTGCAAGTGATGGAAATTTCCCAATACATTACATCTTTCCACAATGGATATGGTAGAAGCGTTCCACACATGCTCGATAAAATTTGAATTAGAGGAGTGGTCTGGCTTAAGTATAGGGGCAATATTCATATTTTTTTAATCGTTTATAGAAAGCAAAATTGGGATAAAATATACCGCAAGTATCAATAAGCACGCTTTAGAAACCAATATTTCACCATTAAAAACTTGTGTAGGTCAAGATAACGTAATGACGGTAAAAAAAAAAAAGTCGAATTTAATTATCTTTCGCGATCCTGGTGAGTTTAATGAAGCAATTCAGCATTTTGCATCCAAGACCAAAACTTTTTAATATCGGATAATTTTTACTGAAAATAATATTTTCAGTGTCATGCATAATATTGGACGTCAGAAGGATCTGTAGAAAGTTGGGGATATGAAATTACGTGGTAAATGCCAATTCAAGATAATGATTTGTTGGGAAAAGGGTTTACCTCCTCACAAAGACTTAGTAAGGGCGGGTCAACAAATGTCCATATAGACATGATCCAGAATGAATTTAGTTGAAATGTTTATACCCATAACTCTTTTTAAATTATATTCTCGTAGATTTAGATATTTTATAAACTTTACAGTTTGCATTAGAACAACTTAGGTTTTCAATTCCCTTCACACAATTAATTTTACTCATGACATAAATTAGAGGCATGTTTACATGACAAAATCTACTATGTATTAGCTCAGAATCTGAAGTTACCGAGACATAATCAATACTCTTACTTGAAAAACCTTCAAGCACATATCTTTTTGATATTTTTGCATTAAAAAAAAAGTTATTTTTCTGGGGGAACTAAGATCATACATGAGGCAATTCGATTGTCTCGATACCTCCCTAAATATTTACTGGAAGTTTTAAACTCGGTTACTGAATGAAATGCTTACTTCCCTCACCCGAAAAATTTGATTTCGGCAATGGTTTTGTACAAAAAGAGAGATGTAAGAGAACTGGGTTGTCGGGTTATGAAATCTCGAGAACATTCCTAGAGAAAGACAATCAGGCATTTCAAGGCAACCAAACTTAACTTTATTGCCCCTAATTACGTGGACATAATTAATTGGAATGATTGTAATAGAACTGGGAAGTAACAAACGAACATTTGTTAGTAAAGACTGGTGCATCCGATCTGTATTGGAGGAAATAGGGGAAGGTTGACTGATTCTGTCTGAGCATAGTTTCAAAATACACGATTTTTCAACAAATAGAATGTCAAAACCGCCACATAGTTTTCTTTCTCATAAATACAATATCCCAATTTTAAAACTGTGCATAGACATTTCAAAACGTCTTCTATATATTTATCCAGAATTGGGCGAGATTGGCTAGCATTGTTTCGAACGACCGATTCACAACCTTCCACATCAGTATTGGCCTATGTCTGGCGAAATTGGCTATCATTTCTGTGTTACTAGGGACCACTGAAATCAGACTTCAACTCGTTTCCTTGTCCCTCACAAGCTGTGGAACGCTTGTGTAGAGAAAGAAGACAAAAAGTGGGTGGCGCTGACGCCAAAGTCGTTAGGACAACCCCTTTTTTTTTTAAACAATCCCTAATACTTGACTTTTCTACAAAAGTTTCCTTCAAATTGCAACACTGGGATAGAAATTCCAAGAAAAAAAGTGAACCAAATGAATAAAAGAATGTTTAAAAAAAAAAAATTAAAAAAAAAAAATGTAAGAAATAACGTTAGTATTCAATTTACAGAAAAATCATTGTTTTTTACAAAAAATTTTACTTTTGAGTATTTTTTAACTATTAATACATGTTTTAAAAAGGAGTAGAATAGTGCTCGTGAATTTCCTGTGTTATACTACCCTTTCACTGCACATTACAAACAATTGCCTTTCAAATATTAAACGTTTAGTAATTTAAAAAATTTAGGAAAAATAGTTATTTTTTGTATTTTCTTCAAACTTTGAGATGAATGCGCGATCGGAAGATATTATTAATTTATTTTTTAAATTTTTTGCAGTTTTTCTTATCAAGATATGTAACAACTTTTTTCACCTCATGCGTTTCAAAAATAAAAAATTATATTTTTTTCGAATCACCCTTTTCGCATCCCTAGTTTTGTAAAATGATACAGGGTGTCCCAGCGAAAGGCTATCTGATTTTAAAATTAAATTACTCAAAAACAAATATCTATAGAATAATGAAACAAAAAGTATAGTTATTTTGAAAATTGTAAGAAATCTGATACTAAATTTTCAAAATTAGTTACAAATATTGCCAACAGGTGGCGCTGTACATTGTATTTCTTATAAATAAAGAGTGCTTTGGATCTCAGAGCGATTAGTCTTCTGACCGTTCCACAATTTAAACTTGAAAGGAAGTTTGTGTGATTGCAACGAATAGTCCGAGAGGCGACTGCCATTTTTGGACCCCATAGAACATCATTCTGAATTTTTTTATAGAAATTGGAGAAAAGTGAGCAGATTAGGAATCCATTTGTCTGCCGTGGCAAAAATGGCCGAAACTAATCAATAATCGACTTGGAATGAGTTGAACTAAAATCCGATTGCCAAATATGTCATAACTTGCCAAAAATAGAACAAACTTATTCGTCTGGCAACCCACTTCATTTTGATTTTCAATGAGAAAAAGCGCAAGGGATTTCTGATCTCTGGCTCGGAAAACTTGCATCTTTTAAAAGTAAACCAAATTGGCGACATCAATTACGTCATCAGTGACGTAATGTTTGTTGCCAACTTGGCTCCCTTTTAATAGATGCAAGTAGACCGTCGCCATATATCTGAATCGTCTGCAACCTTCTTAATTAAAAATTAAAGAGTGAGGTTTACCAAATAAAAAAAAAAATGCTCATTATTTGGCAAGTTATGACGCATTTGGCAATTGGATTTAGTTCAACTTAATAAAAGTCGATTTTCGACCAGTTTCGGCCATTTTTGCCACGGCAGTCCAGTGGATTCGTAATCTAATCACTTTTCTCTAATTTCTATAAAAAATTCAGAATGATGTTCGATGGAGTCCAAAAATTGCAGTCGCCTCTCAGTCTAGAATGATTGCTTAGGACACATTTTTCAGCATATTTCTAGAATTTTGCAACTGCAGCGCCATCTGTTGGCAACATTGGTAACTAATTTTGAAATTTCAGTTTCAGTTTTTTGCAGTTTTCAAAATAACTCTACTTTTTGTTTCATTCGTCTATCAATCTTTGTTTTTGAGTAATTTAATTTTAAAATCAGGGAGTCCATCGCTTGTCACCCTGTATGATAAATGGAGTTGAAAAAGTAAATATGAAATGTTTGGGTAATACCAAACAAAAGTAAATAAACGATTCTAGAAAGAGAAAAGCAGAAACGATGTGTTGTTGTTCCCGAGAAAACAACTGACAACCTACCTTAAATATTTGCAACACGATTAATTTTTTATCAGACGCCATTTCCTATATCGCAACCCCGCTGACATTAACAGTGCGTAATCCTCAGTAATCGGCCCCCTCAATGCAATAAATAATTCAGTTCGATGCATATTTCAATGAACGCCAGAGGTAATTTAACTTTCTGTAGATCACGTTACCTCCCCCCTCCCCTGCCTGATATTGACAGCACCCAATTGCCCTGCTAATTCGTGCGCAGTTATATTATAAAACGCTTGACTGCGCACCAGGTTCGTGTTCCCCACCCACTTTTTCCATCCCTTTGTGGGTTGTAACAAAACAGTTTATCGATGTCTATTAATTATTAATGGAAAAAATCAACTTCGCACGTTGTATCTCTGAGTATTGTTTTCAGGGGATGGGCAGATATTGTAGTGCTATCGTTTTGCTGTATTGATCATCCACAGCCCTGGGTGCTTTCATTTTAAACAAACGCAACATAGTATTTAAATAAAGAAATGCGTGCTATGATATTGAAAGTTTATATTTTAATGATTTTGAACTTTATATTTCAGTGCTCCAGAAGCTTGGGATAATTTGGAGATGTTCAATTAACGTAGAGAGACATCGTAAACTATTTATTTAAATGTAAATCATATTGTTTTTCAACCATCCAACCAGTATAACTTATACACTATCTACCAATAAGTATTTGGACACTCATACAATTGAGAATGTCTGCAGTCCTGATCTACGTCAACCTTGATTCCAATTCATGGTAGGCTCAACGCTGACTACTACTCCACTAATCTAGATATCTATGTGCGTCCTACGCTGTGGCAATTTTACGGGTTGGATCATTGTTGCTTCCAATATGGCAACTCCACTTGTCATGTTGCGAGGTCCACCATAGATTAGTTTGATGACAGCGGGCAGAACCGACTGGATTGGCCTGCTCAGAGTCCAGACGTGAATCCTATGGAACACCTCTGGAACGAGTAGGATCGCTGAATTAAGGGGTGCAGCAACAGTCCAAAATCGGTGAAAGAACGCACATGTCCTCTCCATGACGAGTGGAAGAAAATACCACAGTCCATCATCCAAACACTTGCGGAAAGCATGCTCCGGAGTGTAAGTACTGTAATTGCCTTAGGTGGAGGCTCAACCACCTATTGAATTTGAATAAATTGTGTTTATCTCTTTTATCACAGGTGTCCAATTACTTATTGGTAGATAGTGTATCGTGAACAGTACGAAAAAAAAAAAAATCAAATGCTGACTATACCTTGTTGATATAAATAAAGTACAGTTATTATTCTTGAAAGGTTTTTAATATATGTCTGTATTTTTACTTTCAATAGCCCATACGTTAATGTATGAAAGTATTGGATTCGATCAAAAGAAAATTTCGATTTTTTTTTTTTTTTTTTTTTTTTTTTTTCAATTTCTCCACCTTTTGGAACATTGCAAGTTCAAAAAAGTGGCCTCGAAAAAATAGTCGTCTATGTGTCTGCGGTCAGCATAACTCACGAACGGATTGACCTATGAATATGGTGCTCAAATTTTATGTACAGGTCAGATGTGGCCATTGAAACTCTGATTAAGGATTTAGTCTTAATAGCGCACGAGCATAAGTTAGCTTTCCTTTGAAAAATTTATGTTTTTCAGCAATTGACAGAAAAAACGGCTCAAAGATTTTCATCAAAACCGTTGTGGTAATAACTCTTAAGGTGTTTAAAACATCCACACCACCGAAATCCCCGTAGAAATGCGATAAAGGCGTAAAAAGTTGGGAGAACGAATGTCTTTAATGCAAGGTTCTCTTTTCTGGGGCATCGCCCATCAATGTCAGTTTTTTCTACTTACAAGAAAGGATAATGCAATATATATCGAAAAATATATCGCCAAATTTGCCTTTTTGGTGGTGTTTTTTTTTATTTTGATAAGGTAATATCGCCAAACTGGGCATTGTTTTTAAGTAATGAAAATGTAATAGCGGTAAATTGCACCAATCCCATATCAAATATGAATGCAGTAATCAGTATTAAGTGTAATTAAATGTTGTGCGATATTCTTTACAATTAGTTTTTATTGTTGTAAAGGGTTATCCACTCATTAAAACTAAACTGAACTTTGAAAAGTTCAATGACAACCCGATAATGTTTTTCCATATTTGGTTTTATTATCCAAAACCACATCGAAATATCAAGTTGCATAATTTTTTAATGAGTGGTTAGAGATTTAAGCGATGACAAGGAAATGACCGATTTAAGTTACAAAAAATTAATGTTTTTCAGCCATAAATTGTTAAATAAAGGTAATTTTTAATAGCTTACTAATTTTCGTTTTAAAGAATTGTTTGCTGAAAGCAAAACGTAAATAGCACTCAACTTTTGGATTAAACAGTTTTTTAACTCCTAATTATTAATTAATAAAAAACTCCTCAAAATACATTACAGGAATATGTAAGTTTTTTTGTTGTTGTTTTTTTAAACTGTTCGCTATGGCATTGTTCCTCTATATCTGGTGTGATAGAATAGTTTATGTATTGAGGTATTTTGGAGTAATCTCGCCAATGATTAGATCTTTTTGCACAAAAGAAAATTTAATAAACTGTGGCAATCAATCTGAGCTGGAAATCATACTAACTTTACAAAAACACAGCCACATGAGTCTCCGAAAACCTTATGGACTTTTCAAAAAGGCACAAAAACATAAACATTACACAACTATTACACAGATTACAATAGTAAGTAAGCCGACCAAACGGTATAGTGGTTAGCATACTAGCTTCTAGACCGAGAGGTTGCGGGTTCCGAGTCCCGTGTTAGGCATGGGTGTTTGTAAATGTATGTTGGCTTGTCTAATGACGAAAGTTTTGACGCATTATAGCCCTCGTGTTGCTGACGGCGCCAGATAATCTGAATAAAACCAACCAACCAACCAACAATAGTAACTAAAAATATAATGAATGCTTAACATAAAACATTTCACTGGTGTCAGATAATGTACACTATCTACCAATAAGTAATTGGACACCTGTGATAAAAGCGATAAACACAATTTATTCTAATTCAATAGGTGGTTGAGCCTCCACCTAAGGCCATTACAGTACATACACTCCGGGGCATGCTTTCCACAAGTGTTTGAATGATGGACAGTGGTATTTTCTTCCACTCGTCTTGGAGTGGACATGTGCGTTCTTTCATCGATTTTGGACGGCTGCTGCACCCCTTAACTCGGCGATCCTACTCGTTCCAGAGGTGTTCCATAGGATTCACGTCTGGACTCTGAGCTGGCCAGTCCAGTCAGTTCTGTCCGCTGTCATCATACTAATCCATGGTGGACCTCGCAACATGACAAGTGGCGTTGTCATCTTGGAAGTAACAATGATCCAACCCTTAAAATTGCCACAGCGTAGGAAGCACATAGTTATCTAGATTAGTGGAGTAGTAGTCAGCGTTGAGCCTACCATGAATTGGAATCAAGGGTGACGTAGATCAGGACTGCAGACATTCTCAATTACATGAGTGTCCAAATACTTTTTGGTAGATAGTGTAGTTATTTAACAAGTTTGTGTTCATATGCAACGTTCCATTTATTGAAAAATGAATTAAAAAATTGCAAAATATACCACTTTATTAGTTAAGTAGTTTTTATCACACCTTCTTTAGACTTGGCAAATTTAAAACCTAACTTCATTACATGTTTAAAATGTTAGGTTACTTTCAGAAATTTATTGTTAATTAAGGTCACTACACATCGTATAATGTTTATTTAGCTGTTACTAAGTATGCGTAATCAGTTTCCGTACTGTACCAATCAACCTTATTTAATCAAATAAAGAGTTATTATAGAAAGACCAATGGAATTTGTTTTGAAATCATGAATTTATTTGAACTAGGGGGCTTCGCCCTCTGCTCGCTAACGCTCGCCAACCCCAAAACGCCTCGCTGCGCTCGGATTGAGCGGCTTTGCAGCTCGAATTTGTGGTTAAAACATCTTGCTGCGCTCGAATAGGTTTGCCAGCCATAAAAAATGTAACCTAATTTTTATAAATTTAATGTAAGGCCTAATAGAGAAAACACCCAAATTGCAAGTTTCATAATAGAAAGTTAAATATACTATCCGCCAACATTCTGACTTTAAACTTCATTAGCTATGCCCTTACATTGAAGTCCCAATATCTTTTATTTATTCTGATAAAAAACAACGCAAGCTACACTCACCAACCCCTGAAAGCCTCGCTTGGGTTGGTTTTTCTGGATAGAAATACTTAATAATAATTACTCTAATACAAAAATGCTTCAGAAAAACAGAAAAAATCAACTTTGAAACGAAGAGTTTAAAAAGAGCTTTAAAATTAGCAACGGGTTTGTTGTTTACATACGTAAGGATGTTGCCTTTCATATATTCAAAATCATTGAGGCTTTGTAGTAGCTTAATGATGAAGAATATTGGAATTTAACTAATTAATAAAGTGTTAATAAATTATTTTGGCACGTTTTGGCAAATTTACAGCTTATTTCCTTTAAAATGACACCTTGATCATTGAAAACGGGTTTGTTGTTTACATATGTAAGGATGTTGCCATTCATATATTCAAAATCATTGAGGCTTTGTAGTAGCTTAATGATGAAAAATATTGAAATTTAACCAATTAATAAAGTGTTAATAAATTATTTTAGAAACGTTTTTTTAGCACGTTTTGGCAAATCTACAGCTTATTTCCTTTAAAATGACACCTTGATCATTAAAATTGGTTGAGCAGTTTAGGCGGACGGACTAACCCCAATAAACGTATTGCCTATTAAATATATAGATGTAACGAATTTTTACTACTATATTATTCAACTATATTACTTCTTTATTCATTCTTTTCTTAAGATATTTTTAATGCTTTTCTACTACCATTTTATTTAGGATAATCAAAAATGTTATCTAACGCATTGAAAAGAAATTAATGCTAATTCCTATTAAACCTTAATATATTTGTTTATTGCAAAATATACATTAGGTTTGTAAATCATCAAGACTTGTTAGTGCAAAAGAAATAATTTTTTAAATTGCATTTTTAAATAAAATTATCTCAAAATGTACAATTCCCGCATTTATTTTTATATTTTTATTCAATTTTAAATGTTTCGAAAAGGCCATAAACAGAAAAATTTCTGCTCAATGCGCTTTTTCTTTCTTTTTTTTAATTTGCAATAAAAGTTTCCCTGTTACACGTTGGCGAGAAAACGATTCATTCGGCTTGAATTGAATGTGACGTCAAGGCTTCCCAAACATCTTGGCTTGAAATGCGGCAGCGGAAATCAGTTTTGGAAGTTTCTCGCAAGCAAATCGCGCCAACCTGTACGGGATATTGCAATGGTCTACCATAGCCAATTATTTGGCAGAAGAAACCTCACGATAACCATAGAAACAGAAGGAAGGTTTGACATCACAGATTTTGTTGTGTGTTTTGATCGAACTGGTTGTGGCTCGGTTTTGGGGCATTTTCTTTTCTTAATATTTAAATAACTATTCTTTTTTTAAAGAACTTTTGTTTAAATATTTGGTAATCAGAAAGAAATTCTTCATGAATATAGACTAATTTCACTCGTTTTTAAAAAATGCTGGAATTGTCCATTGATACATATTTAAATTTAATTTTTTATGTTGCTTTATTTTATTAATTTGCAATTCATAAGTGAATTATATAATAATATGACTTATCAAAAATAGCATTGAAGTATTTTTAATTGATGCTTCAAAATATGAAAGGATTTACAAATCAACCTCAATGTTTTATTTAAGGTAGGAACTAAAAGTATTTCTTACTATGAATAATGTTCATCGATTTTAATTTCCATTGTAAACTTGAATACTTAGAAGAAAAAAAAAAGAAAACCAGATACAAGGACACACAAATATTTACTTTTTTTTTTCCAGAATATTTTATTATCAGTAATGTATTCATAATGAGTGTATGCATGTGTTAAAAGCATATAATGGCTGTACATAATGTATACATAAGACATTAACATAAATGTACATAAATGTGCGTATATCTATTATGATGCGCTTTGAGTAAATAATACGTATGGGTTAGATAAGGGTGCTTGAAAATTGTGCTATGTCACAGCGGTCTAACTAATCGTTTCAAGTAACTGTGCGTATTTTATAGCAAAGGGTGCATTAAACTGTCGAGTTTAATTGTTAGCTACATTCTATAAAACTTTGTTATACTAAACTTCAACTTAACTAGACATCACTTAGACGGTAGATCTCCACAGTGCTCATAGGTATTTAATCCATTTTGGCGGAGTGAAGACATAATTCTCGCCAAACCTTAGAGCCTTTTGTTCTCTATAGGGTTGTGGTTTGGCGAACATTATGCTTTCACGCCGCCAAAATGGATTAAATACCTATGAGCACTGTCACGATCTACCGTCTAAGTGATGCCTAGTTAAGTTGAAGTTTAGTATAGTTTTAGTACTGACTATTATGAGTTGTTTCTCTGACAATTTTTCGATATTGTGTTAAAGTCCGAGAGACGATTTCAATTTTAGCCTTATCCAACATCATTCTGAATATTTCATAGAACGTGGAGAAGTGTCAGTAGATCATAAATGGTCCGCCGAGGCAGAAGTGGCCGAAATTATTCAAAAACCGACTTTAAATGAGTTGAACTAAATCCGATTACGAAATTTGTCACAACTTGCCAAATAATGATCATCCTTTTTTTTTTCAGGTAACCCACGCGTAAATTCGTTGACGATATTTATTATCTGATGAAAAATACTGCCATCTTTTGAAAGTGAGCCAAGTTGGCGATAAATATTACGTCATTGATGACGTAATATTTATTGCCTACTTGGCTCACTTTTAATTTTTTTGCACTCCAGCCCTTTTTTGCACGGAGGGACCAGCAACTCGAGACATTTCGCTGTATTTTTGGTTCAGTTTGAGGTTATGCATTCACTTCATAGAAACTAAACACAGTCATTGTCTTGCATCGAATTTCCGCATCAAACCTAGTAGTCTTCTCGTGTTGCGGCATCCAATCATGTGGTGCCTGATAGGCGCCGCTCGAGCTCAAAGGGTTAAAAGATTAAATATCTTTGCGCCAGGGGAACACAAATGGTATAAAACCTACTTAATTAAAAATTAAAGAGCGGTGAATTACCAGAAGAAAAAAAAAAAAAAAAAAAGGATGTCTATTTCTTAGCAAGTTAAGACATATTCAACAATCGGATTTATTTCAACTCATTCAAAGTTAATTTTTGAATATTTTCGGCCATTTCTGCCTCGGCAGACCAATGGATTCGTAATCTGCTAGCATTTCTCTACACTCTATAAAAACTTCAGAATGCTATTCGATGAGGTATCTAAACTAGCAGTCGCCTCTCAGTCTGTTACCAATGCTGAAATTTATTCTAAAAAATATATCCGATGTTCCTCTACTATTCGTTAAATCTTCCTCTACAACTCCTACCAATTTGCTAGATACTATTTTTTTTTTAAATTGTAAGGTACATTTTTCAGGTTACTAGACACATATTTGAAGTTGTTTAATTTCGTATCATCCATGTTAAGTATTTTATTTCCGAACAAATTGAACTCTGATTGGTTAACTCTAAGCACGTTTGAAGTTTTCGGGGCTGACTTGATGTAGAGTGACAAATTGGTAAGAAATTGTTGAAATTTAGTGGCGGCATCATGGTTAACTACAATTTTTATTTCTGAAACTTAAATTAAAAAAAAAAAAAAAAAAAATGTTTATTATAAAATATGAAATACATCTCATTATTAAAGTGATACAGTTACAATTTCATGAGCTCTGTTATTTAATTTTATTATATAATAATAATAATCCATACGCAAGTTTATAAACTAACTTTTTAAACAAAATATTTTTTTAAAGTTTGGAAATAATCGTTTAGGATGGTAAGATTTTTTTAAAAAATAAATTTAAAATCAATTCTAGAAGAAACTTTAGCAGTTATATTATTTTGAATAAGTTTACACCTAAGATTTAATGTGCTTGCATTATTTTTTTATTTTATTTTACTGATTTAAGCTCAAGAGTTGAATTAAAAGTAAATTTTTTATTTGAGATTAAACTAATTAATTTTTTTTTTAAATAATTATTGTTATCAAATTTCAAACAAAAATATATTTTCAAGCGTGTCAACAACTATAGCTTAAAAGTAGTATAAATTATTTTTTATCATTTCTAATAAATATATTACGTCGGAAAACTAGCTTGAATATATTTGAAAATTATAAACTCTTGCACTTCATTATTTGATATTATGCTACAAGCAGGCATACAAAACCAAATTTACACAAATTCAATATTTTAAACATTATTAAGAGGTAATTCTAAAGACTAGATAAATCTACACAAAGTTTAAAATTCCAAATCTAAACTGATCACATATTCATACTCTTTACCAATCAATCGTAACTTAATCGTAATCTTTCTTTTCCATGCATTATATACACATTCAAACAATTATTTCTATAATTTAGAAGACCGTGCATTGGATTTAGGAATAATATCGAAACACATTCATTCTTTTCACCAACTTCTTCCAGAAAAATCGTACCAGATGAACAATTTTCATGTAATGAGTCGCCAACGAAGTCTACCACAATCGACTTTAAGTCGATTATTAAATGGAATGTGGACTTCTACTGACTATACGTCATATACAGATGGTTATCAAAATAATGGAAACGCCGGTAAATAAAAGTAACACTTAAGAAAGAGCTTCATAGGCATTAAAATACACTATCTACCAATAAGTATTTGGACACTCATGCAATTGAGAATGTCTGCATCCTGATCTACGTCACCCTTGATCCCAATTCATGGTAGGCTCAACGCTGACTACTACTCCACTAACCTAGATAACTATGTGCTCCCTACGCTGTGGCAATTTTAAGGGTTGGATCATTGTTACTTCCAAGATGACAACGCCACTTGTCATGTTGCGAGGTCCAATATTGATTAGTATGATGACAGCGGACAGAACTGACTAGACTGGCTTGCTCAGAGTCCAGACGTGAATCCTATGGAATACCTCTGGGACGAGTAGGATCGCCGAATTAAGGAGTGCAGCAACCGTCCAAAATTGGTGAAAGAACGCACATGTCCTCTCCAAGACGAGTGGAAGAAAATACCACTGTCCATCATCCAAACACTTGCGGAAAGCATGCCCCGGAGTGTAAGTAGGGTAATTGCCTTAGGTGGAGGCTCAACCACCTATTGAATTTGAATAAATTGTGTTTATCTCTTTTATCACAGGTGTCCAATTACTTATTGGTAAATAGTGTATAATCCTAGTTATCAGATTTTTTTTTTTTTATAAATATAAAAAGTATATATCATGCACTGTTAAAAATTTTGTTCCACCTTGCTCAAAAATTGGTTCCCATTTAGCTGCAACCAACATTTGGTGCTTAGTTTCACGATTTAAAGGCGCTTACGGTCCGAGGTAGCACTATTTAATCGTGAAACTAAGCACCAAATGTTGGTTGTAGCAAAATGGGAACCAATTTTTGGTTCAAGGGGGAACAAAATTTTTAACATAGTGGTACGTTTAGGAATTAGCCTTAGTGCTGTTGTATACGTCTTGTCTTTTTTCAAAAATCGTAAAAGTCAGACCTCACAGATTTTCAAAGAGGCCAAATTGTAGAAGCCCGACTATCTGAAGCAACTGTGACTGAAACATTTAAATTTTTATGCGTTTCTTGAGGTACGGTGTCTGTTGTCATGACAACGTACTCACAACTCGGCAAGACAAGCTCGTTAAAGCAAAATAGTGGACGGTAGGAGAAGCTGAGTGAAAGAGACCGATGGGTTTTGAAGAGGATTGTAATGTCTAAAAAAAATTAAGAATGGTAAAAAAATTCCTCTAAACACTATTCAGCACTTGTAGGATTCGATTTAAAAGCGAATCCAGGTTGTATTACAGCCAAAGGTGGTCCTACGTCACATTACAAAAACCGGATTCCTTATAAAAACCTAGTAAGGTGTTTCCATTATTTTGATAACCACTATTACCTTCAACCCTAGGAAATATATGTTGTAAAACTGTAGAATAATTTTTCTTGAATCCCTGATATGTATTTCATAAGGCGTAGAGTTGATTTCGAAGTATAAGCTCTAATTCTCTTTAAGCATGGCATTATTATAACAGAGTTTATATTTGCTCAAACTTATTGACCAGTTATAATAACTCATTTATAAAATGAATTTGATTTTTTTTTTTTAATTTTATGAGCAAATCAAAAACATGCTATTTCATTTCTCTTGAAGAATCAGTTGACTGCATAGACGACAAGCATAATAGCTATATGCTTCTAAGGGTAAGCAGTGGATATTAGTACTTTTTTTAAGTTGCCAACTATTAAATTTGTCCTTCATTTTCTTGACAGCTGACCGATTCTTGACGATTCATGGTCTTCAAAACTGCTATAGTGTGAGGTTTGTTCAAAAACTTTAATTAATCTTGCAAAGGAATGAAGCATCTTAAACGAACATGTATATTTTATGGTCATGCGATTAAATTATTCAAATCTATCGCAAACCCTTGGATATATACTTGATTATTGTTTGGTAAAAGACAAGAACACTGTTTTTTACCGAATACAAAATTATGGTTCGAAATCACGCTTATAGATGGTGCTGAATCTAATATCACGTCCATCCACAGTTAGTTTAATTGTTTGCATTTAGTTGTGGACATTATTCTTGCAACTGTTTCTGGTCCAGATTGTATCTACTGATCAGTGTAGCTTACATAGCTCTTAATAATATAGTGAATTTAATTAAATAGATTTCAGGGTTTTTTTTCAGCAGTATTTCCATATCATTTCAAAATAAAAGTTAGTGCTCGTTTCAATATTCGAAATCTTAAATAGAGTGTATTAATTTTGTACAAATATGCAAGGTATGCACACACCCATGCATTTTATATCGTGATTAGTTTTGTAAAATAACATTCTTGACCAACAAAGTAGGTAGTGCAGAGGGGAAATGCAGTGAAATGAAATTAAATAGTAAGAATGGTGTAACGATGTATTATAATAAAAGATAAAAGAAAGTATTAAAAATAAAATATCAATCTCTATCGAAAATTCCATACAAAAGTTGCCTAATTTTGTTGGTGGGACATTTTCCCGATACATTCACTCTTTCCACTTCACACACTGCCTAAAAACCGATAAAGTCTAACGTCGAACTTCACACATGCATTTTTAAAGAAATATTAAAGAAATATTATTTCTGTATTCAGTGATCTTTTTCAAAAAACTACTGCATCGAATGCTTCTCTGCTCTTTTTTTTTTTATTATTATTCTCGTCCTTTGCCGATGAACTGCCCCAGAAGAAACATCTGCTCTCAGACGATTAGCGAGCGGTTGCCATTCCTCCATGACAAAATGTTACGTGTCGACACGATTTAGGAAAACGAAATCGATGGAAGATGTGAATTTTATATCGCGTCTCCGAAATCGTCGTAGAAGGAGAGGCAGCTGTTTTGGTTGTCGTCGTCATCTTCGTCCCCCCAGCTCTAAAAAAGAAAAGAAAGGAATTGAGGTTAGGGTAAAGGACTGAATAATTTATGAAATGTATTTTATTCTTTAAGTATTATGGCAAAATTTTCGACTGTTATATGTAAATAGTTATCTTTACGACAAAGAGTCCACAGTATCCTTATTAAAGATATATTTTACTACATTAATTTTTACTGGTGATTCAGAGTGTTGGAAATACCTTATTTGAATTCAAATTGGATCCATAAAACTTTTTTAGAATTACGCTAGTAGTAATATTTGTTTTTCTTCCCCCAAAAGACAAGACCCTTTTCAAATAGTTTACATGTTGCGTTAAACTTCCGTGGGTCATGTAAGAAAATTATTATCTTCTATGTTATGATTTTCGTGTAAATTAATACAAAATACTTTTTATCTATTAAAACCAACTTTTTATCTATTAAAACCAACTTTTTATCTATTAAAACCAACTTTTTATCTATTAAAACCAACTTTTTATCTATTAACTATAATATTTCTATCTAGTTATTCTGGTAGAAATCAGTAATTTTTCTACCAAAATTATACTATTTGTATTGTATTTTGAAATCTTCATACAAGGTGAGACCGAAAAGTAAGGTGATTGATGTCATAATAATCAATGTATTATATATTTGCCGATAAATACATCACTGTCCTTCAAAGTAGTTCCCGCCGTCTACAATACACTTCTGACTACGTTCATACAAGTTCTTGAAACTTCTGAAAAAGTCCTCCTTTGAGACTGTCTTAAGTTCCTTGGTAACAGCAGCTTGAATGTCTGAGATGCTTGAAAATCGATCTTCAGTGCCAATTTCAGTCGTGGAAAGAGGAAAAATCTGCTGGCGCTTGATCAGGGAAATAAGGATTTTTCCTCTTTCCACGACTGAAATTGGCACTGAAGACCGATTTTCAAGCATCTCAGACATTCAAGCTGCTCTTACCAAGGAATTTAAGACAGTCTCAAAAAATGACTTTTTCAGAAGTTTCAAGAACTTGTATGGAACGTAGTCAGAAGTGTATTGTAGACAGAGGGAACTACTTTGAAAGACAGTGATATATTTATCTGCAAATATACAATACAGTGATTATTATGACATCAGTAACCTTACTTTTCGGTCTCACCTTGTGCATTAAATAGTTTTAAGAGTTTTTATTTAATTAAGTATCTATGGGCTTTTGGAGAAAGTGGACCAAAAGTGGAGATGCAATTATTGTTCGGTATGGAATGTATAAGTGCGGAAAATATTTCATTTGGTCTATAATACAGGAAAAGCCTAACGCTGCCAGAAGTTGCCGCAATCTTACGCGTCAATTTTAAAAACAAAATGGCCGTATGGAGGGACTCAGAACCTTCTCATTCCAAGATATATTAAAGGAAAAAAAAAAAAAAATTAAAACTCCCCCAAAAAAACTAAACTCGTAATGCGCACTTCCGCTTCTTAAAAGAAGATAAATTTAAAATTGAAGCGGAAGTCTTTAACAGTTATCTATTTAGTTTTAACAAATTAATCTAAAACAAAGATGAACTATGAGTTTTTATTCAAACTTAAATGAAACGCTTCATCTTAAGTTTTCTCACAACTTTCTTCCCACGGTATGATCATTATTCACACACCCCTTGAAGACCAAAAAAAATAAAAAAATAAAAATAATTATAATAATTCGAACTTCCGCTCAAAACCTTCTTTAGCAAAAGCACACCTACAAAAAAATCAATCTAACAAGCTATAGGTAAGCAAAATAAAAACGAAATTATTTGATCTTTAAATATAAACGATGAGGAAAACGTGAAAAAAAACAAAAAAAAAACACTAACAGTCCCCAACTAACCCTCCCCTCCACAAAATCAAAGGTCCTCAATCACGGGATCTCCCATACATTTATGAGCAGGCATCTCCCCTGACAAACATGGCATGGATCACCTGGTGTTGGTGAAACACGCGACTGGGCTCTGACGTCACTGTTGAAAGGCTATAAATGAGAGTCAAGAGGAAGAGGTTCGACCACATTTGAAGAGACTTCACTGTAACCGTCCTTTTTTTTCTTATTATTATGTTTTCTTTAAAAGGCGTTATGGGATTTTTAATCGTGTTCGTGCTTCTGCTAGAGGGGTTTGATTGTTTCTAGCTGGAGTGTTTAGCGTCAGTCACGTTTGATGAGGGAGAACTGAAGAGGGGCATTGAAATGAAGGGAGGCAATGGTAGCAGGGGTCGGAGACGTCCTATATGTCCTATAAATCCTATATTTTTTTAAAAATCGGCAAAAACGTCCTATATTGTCCTTTATTTTACAATTGCCCTATATATCCTATATTTCTAAATTGATTCGATCTATATTTTCTTCGAATTCGTAATAACGGCGCCGATCGTTGCCATTTTTTATATTTCGGATTCTTTGGCGCGATCGTAGGTGAAAAAAACCTGACAAAAGCGTTTTATCTCTTGTGACGTCACGTGCTACATAACCTACAACTCAACTCTACTGGACCGACGGGAGTTGTAAAGTGTAAACATGTGAACTTTTCCATAGCACGCGGTCTTGAATTTCTGATTTGTTTTCTCATCCAACGTAGTAAATTAATTGGTCATAATACATAGAGAGATACAGCAACAAAACTCTGCCTCGAGAAAAACGGATGAAAACAACTTGTGATTAACTTGCAGGACTACTATAGAACATTTTAAGTGCTCAGTCAATAATTGATGAAGGAAACAAAAGGGTTAAGATTTACTGTGAGATGTCGAATGGCGATTTTTTTATTCCAAATCCGATACGGATTCTGCGCCACGAATTGTTTACATCAAACCGCGCCTAATTATGACACCTATAGGCAGTTCTCTTGCTCTTAAAAAAATGGCAGGGCTGCCATTTTTTGTCAATCACCGTGGCGCAGAATCAGTACCGGATTCGGAATATTAGCCACGATTTTTTCATAAAAGTCGTCAAAATTGAAAATGACGTTAATACGTTGTGTTGTCAAATCCAAACGGTCACTAGGGTTTCCGGAAAACCAAGTCCCCGGTTCGCCACATTCGGCACTAAGTCTCCCAATTTTCGCCACCAATCCAACCGACACTGAACAATAAATCTGAACCAACAAAAGACTGCAAACAGAGATAAAAAGAAAATACTTAAAGAAATTGGAGCAGTTCAAGCAATTATAGATACTGGAAGCAAAAGACTCAAGATTGCAAATAATGCAATTAATAAAACTTCATTTAGGGATGGAATATTGAGACAGTAACGGATGACATTCAGGATCAGGCGATTTTTTTTTTCAAAGGTGTGTTTTTATTCTCTTAAATACAATATAACGCGTATATAAATGTATAACGAGTTAATTTTTAAGTTCAGTAGCAACTGTGTGCAGTTATTTGATGATTTAAATTGTCCTATATTTTTTTTTTTTTTAAATCCTATATATTCTCTTTTTGTCACTTTGACCCCTGTGGTAGGAATTGAACAGAGTATGAGTGGATGTTATATAAGATATACTGGTTGCGGAGTTTGTATTTTAAAATCCTGTTAAATTAAATATGATACAATTACATCCAGTGTTCACTCGTCATTCAGCACTCGTACATTCAAATTCCATTGTTGAACTATGCTGACCAAAGACATACAAACAGACCGTTTTCCAAAAACCACTTTTTTGGACTCAGGACATGCCAATATTACCAAATAATTTGATTCTGCCAAAACAACCTACTTCAGTTTTTTTTTAAACTAATACAATTATTTCCTTATCCAATTTCTTATCGGGTAATTGAAAGCAATACTATTTGTAAAATTGGTATTGGGTAAGCTTTAGTTTTCTCAGTAAGTTATAGTTTGAGGTATCATTTATAAAATTAGATTGGAGATATTACGTATTGAAAACATAACTTTATGTGTCATAGGATTTTGTAATAACATCAGTTTACTTGCTTTCAGTTAACTGTCTCATAAATTAATTTGAAAGTGTGTACCTACATTCCCACTCCATCTTGATGAAGCTCTCCAACGCTGGAAATTAAAACTGCTTCTATGATCATCAAACAATATTGTCGGTCTTCTAACTTCAACAAATACCACAGTTCTATTAAAACTGAACTAAGTGGATGATTTCAGGGCTTGTTAGCCGACCAAACGGTATAGTGGTTAGCGAGCTAGCCTCTAGACAGCGAGGTTGCGGGTTCGAGTCTCTTGTTGGCATGGGTGTTTGTAAATGTATGTTGGCTTGTCTAATGACGAATGTTTCGGCGCATTATAGCCCTCGTGTTGCTGACGGCGCCAGATAATCTGAAAATAACCAACCTACCAGGGCTTGTCACTTGTAATAAAAGTTGATTGAATATTTTCTTCTTGTAGGCGCAGTATAGTTTTATTTCAATGATTTGTGTCATTTGTCAGATAAGTTGAAATTTTGAACCCACG
>OZ021728.1:93195254-93247754 GCA_963978545.1 Linyphia triangularis
GGTCCCCGGTGGTTCCACCGAGATGGTCCTCTCCTGTCTCATCCAGCATCTCCTGGAGCATTTGGATGTACTCTATAGCACGATGAAGGGTCTTCACCTATTGCAAGACAATTTAGTTGAAAGGTCTGGCAAATGTGTTTGTGTCTGTGTAGAACTAATATAGTTATAAAATAACTATTTAAAGTTATACAGATTAATCGACCTTTTATAAAGTTCAAGTTATACCGTTCGTTTTATCGTAAATTAACAATTCAAAAAACCATTACTTATCTTTTTGGCCGGAAAATTAAAATCGAGTAAATGACTGAAAAAAATTGCACGTCTTTTGTTAGTTTTAAAGATTTGACTTTCAGAAAGTTTATAAACAACTAACGGGGTGCACAAAAATGCTAATTTCGAATATTTTCATTTAAAATATATTAATGGGTTTTTTCTTTCCAATTTGAGAATTATTTTAAACTACAATGTGTTGGATAAAAAGTCAAAATATTAGTTGAAGGAATTAAAATATTTAAAAAAAAAAAAAAAAAAAAAAAAACTTCTAATTTGCATAATAATATACATTTGTTTAAAAGTAAAGAGCTGAATGCATGCAAAAAATAATTTACAAATGAGTGAAGCACCGGAGAAGACATTTACCCAATTAAATTACTAATGTTGAAATTACAGGAAAATAATTATTATTGAAGTTTTCTATCACCTTGATTATTTTGTACTTTACAGAATAACATTGCATAGTGTATATAGGAGCAATAAATAATAGTTTATTTTATAAATTTCCACCCAGACATAAAAACAATGGTTTAATCTATTCCTCGTTCTGCTTAGCAGGTTGGTCTACATAACTATCATAGAATATTATTCTCTGTACTCTCTAAATAGTAAACAAGTAATTTTGTCATTTTTTATCTTTATCTTTAAAGTATTTACTGCATTGTTAAGCTTGTCCTATTTGGTACATTTCTTAATCCCCAAAATCAATTCTGCGCATAATAAATTAAATAACATCGTTAAAAATCAATCGTAATTGTAACATAAGCTTATGATACTTAAGCATTGAAACTAGCCAGAAAGAAATCAAGTAGGAATGTATACACATACTTATAGAGAGTCCTATATCTTTAAGCTATTGTTAGATAACCCTGGTCTCCTTAAATAAAGTAAATGAAAAAATATTTTTTTTCGGACATAACATTTTAAAATAATGTACTAAAATGTAAAAATGGGGCATTTACAGTTGCACATTTAAAATTTTTTACTTGTTGACAGTTAAAAAATTTTACAACAAGTTGTATTGGGAAAATCACTGTCACTAAAAAGGCGCTTCTATATACATTTGTATTGCAGAGCACCAGCAGCAAGCGTATATAATTTAACGACATTCAATGACTGAAATTTTCTTTTAAGATCGGCAGCATATGATAACGAAATATCCCGCCAATTTAGTATTTCATAAACGAAAATAATTCCAAGTTAACGAGTTTGATGACAAACTTTGCCTCAAAATGTACCTTTGAGTATACAAGTTCCAATACGATATCTTCATTTGTAGCCAAAATGAGAACTTCCAATGAAGCTAGTATGGAAAATCTCCCATTAAAACTTAAAGTACTTCCATTTTTCTTCTGGTTGAAATTTATATACAGTGAATCGATAACAAAGGGTCCCATTTCCAATGGTATATTGGTTTTAAAGGGAACATTCATTTCACTCTGCGTTAGGGTAGTAAAAAGGTTAGGATTAGACCTATTGACTAATCCCCCCCCCCCATATAATTAAAAGAAATTCAATAATCATTTTTTAGATATTAAACTTTCAGTTAGAAGGTAGCAAACATACTCGAGTAGCCTAATTTTTCTCAATATTTTTTACATTTTAAAATATTTATATTCTTTATATTAACTTCGATTGTGATAGTTTGTGACGGAAAAATCTTCCAATGGCTTATTGATTCACTTTTCGTCATCCAATTACATTAAAACTTGGCAGATTAACTCGTTCTACAGTTATGTACTTTATTTCATGTTTGTGTTTAATTTACTTTCTTTTTTTTTTTCTTCTTTTTTTTTGTCCCAAGACATGAAGGAAATCTTCCTCTTGACCGCGGAGTTAAGGGGGTCCGGCACATGAAAAATTTTCAGATTATTGATTTCAAGTTTATTACTGTTTATTAAAATATAAATTTTTGTCTTTAAAATGATGCCACATTTGTAATTGTATCTTATTTCAAAGTATTTTTAATAATTTTTCGAAGTAAACAAAATGTAGGTATTTAATGCATGTTTTTTAACTTCAAAGCCGAATTTCTCAAAATGCCATTTTTTCATGTTTGGGGGCACATAGCTTAAAATCTATATGATATAAATGCTTGAAATTTTATACATGTTTCTCTAATGTATTTAAGTACTTTAATACGAGGCATTATTGATAAGTAGCATACTTAAAAAAAAAAAAAGTAGTCTAAAATTTTATAATTTTTCTTAAACATATTTTTAGAAAATCATAATTATTTTAATTTTTAAAAAATAACAAAAATCTCGTGTTAAAGTATTCAAAAGTATCCAAATATTATACTGCGAAAGTTTCATAATTACTGAAGAATCGGTTATTAAATGAGATGCCCCCAAAGTTGTTGAATTTAACATGGGCTCCTATGGAGGCGCCGGACCCCCTTAATAAAGCTCCAAATTCTTTTGAAGGAGCTGCCACAATCTGAGCAGTTAAAAGCATTCAACAATTTTTAGGACCATCACTAAAAAGTCACTTTTACACACGTTCCTATAGTTCCGAAAACTAATGAACAAAATTGCAGTCATCCAATCGAGCTCAAACTTGTCACATAAACTCTTTGTTGATAGCAATGCATCCTAATAAGCTTCGGTGGGGGAAAATAGTTAATGGCATGGTATTGATGATTTTCTTCGTAGTAGTCAGCACTATAAAAACTCAATCTGTGGTTGGTTGTTTTCAGATTATCTGGCGCCGTCAGCAACACGAGGGCTATAATGCGCCGAAACATTCGTCATTAGACAAGCCAACATACATTTACAAACACCCATGCCTAACACGGGACTCAAACCCGCAACCTCGCGGTCTAGAAGCTAGCACGCTAACCGCTATACCGTTTGGTCGGCCCCAAGACATGAAGGAAATCTTCCTCCTGACCGAAGAGTTAATAAAGTTTCAAATTCTGCTGAATGAGCTGCCACAATCTGGGCAGTTAAAGGCATTCAACAATATTCAGGATCGGTCACTAAAAAGTCACTTTTACACACGTTCCTATAGTTTCAAAAACTAATCAACACAGTTTCAGTCATCCAATCTAGCTGAAACTTGCCATATAAAACTCTTTGTTGATAGCAATGCATCCTATACTAAACTTCAACTTAACTAGACATCACTTAGACGATAGGTCTTCACCGTGCTCATAGGCATTTAATCCATTTTGGCGGCATGAAAGCATAATGCTTGCCAAACCACAACCCTTTAAGGTTTGGCGAGCATTATGTCTTCACTCCGCTAAAATGGATTAAATGCCTATGAGCACGGTGAAGATCTATCGTCTAGTGGTGTCAAATTAAGTTGGAGTTTAGTATAACAAGCTTCGGTGGGGGGAAAATAGTTAATTGCATGACATCGATGATTTTCTTCGTAGTAGTCAGCACTATAAAAACTCAATCTGTGAACAAAAATAATAAAATGCATTTGTTCGTAATAGTTGGCAATGCATATAAGGAAATAATATTAAAGCTTTCTCTTTTTTTTTTTTTGCGTTATTTGGAAGTAGAAAAAAATCACTCTAATTAACAGGTTTCTCAGGACGGACGAAGGAAAAAAGAAATATTTCGTTGTTCAATTTGGTAGCAAGTTTAGTCACCATGAATCACAGACGTATAATTTACTGGACTCATTTACAATTCAAATGAGTCAATCAAGTTCCACGATGGTACGTGAAGGAATTTGATATTTTATGAAGACTTCGTTCATGCGCTGATATGAAGATCATTTAATCTGCAAATTAAAGTAGATTTGTAGACATTATTTTAAGTTATACCATTGTGATTTCTCTATATATTTCTTTTATTTTTGCACATGTTAGGAGAAAATCCAAATTAATATTGATTCATAATACAGTCGAATTTCGATTAACCGGCCTAATTCGGAAAGATAGGTCGATTAAGCGATAATTCCGGATAAAAGAGAGTTGTAAAAAACAATACAAAGTAAATGATTTTCGTTTATTGAATACAGGACTTTTAATGTTTTTTTATGACATAATTGTTGGAAATGAGTTTTTGTTGCAATAATCTTGATAATCTTTGTTTCGCTGCTCTATCCCGGAGTCTTTTTGAAGGCAATAGTTCAGTTTGATCTGCATCCGAAGGTTGCTCTAACCATGTAAGTTCTTTAGAAAAACAGTCAAAAGCCTCACCATTACTTATGTAACTTTAGAGCAAGGGAAAAGATTACGGTTTAAAAAGGAACAAATGATTTACTACTCATTTGGGAGATTTTTGATATCGACTAAATGATTGCCGATTAACAGAGAGTTCCGGATAAAGGAGGGACTGTTAATCGAGGTTCTGCTGTATTGTTCTAAATATCAAACTCGGCATATAAAAAGAAAATTAAATGTTACCACCAAACATAAATGTTACTAGAAGAAATGAATAAATTGAATGAAATATCCCAAAACATTGCTTAACTTTTTTAAACTTAAAAAATGTAACCCATAAAAAAGTTTTTAATGTAAATCCTTTATATACAGCCTTAGTTTTTATATTCATTAACAATGCGCCGTTTCTGTTGCCAGCAAAATATCAGGTAAACTACTTTTCAAAATGTATTAATTAAAAATCAATGTGAATTTATGCACTCACGTCCAAACATCTTTATTTATTCCAATTAAAACAATTTATTTTATTATTTATTTATTAAAATGATTTTGGCAATAGGAAAGAGTTTCTTCAATGATCTTTTAAATGCTATTGCAGCTAGATTGGATGACTGGAAGTCGGTTTATTAGTATTCCGTAAAAGCTACCTTTTGGTGATAATTACAATCCCAAAATTTTATAGAATGCATTGTCATCGCTATTGAATCTATCTGCCTAGTTTCAATCCGATTGGATGTCTGCAAGAGGGTTAATTATGCCTCCGCAGATTTTACCGCCATCGACATACCCACAGCCACACACACAAAATCGAAGTTAATATAAAATATTTAAAAAAGAAGCAGCTATGTGTGTGATTTACTTTATATTTCCCAGTTAATTTCTTGCACTATTTTTGGATTAACAGACAGACATCGAATTGATTTTATCGAGGCTCAATTTTAGGTATGGCACGAACTATAAAAATTAAATGTAATGATACTGAACAGTTCTGTCTTTAAAATAAAAAATTAAAAAAAACTTTAAAAAAAAAAAAAAAAAAAAAAAAAAAAAAAAATTTTGAATTTCTATGTGATTGCTAAATTGTTTTGAACACAAAGCGTTACCACAAATTTTAAATATTAGCTGTTCAATAGAACGTATAAGGAACACAGTGCTATTTGCGTAGTAAAATAAGTGTCCCTTGAAAAATTTATAAACTGTAATTTAGAATCAAACGAACCTACTACACAGTTGGACACCTTAAAAAGAAACAAATTATTGTTCGTTAGAAAACTAAATTTTTAGACTATCTGTAATAGAACAAATACATGGTGGCCAAAAAATTCAGGAAAATAATTCCCTGGTTGGTTGTTTTCAGATTATCTGGCACTGTCAGCAACACGAGGGCTATAATGCGCCGAAACATTCGTCATTAGACAAGCCAACATACATTTACAAACACCCATGCCTAACACGGGACTCGGAACCCGCAACCTCGTGGTCTAGAAGGCAGCACGCTAACCACTATACCGTTTGGTCGGCAAATAATTCCCTGATTTCCCTGACAGATATCTATAAAATTACCTGATTTTACGGTAAACTTTTTTTTTTCAAATTTCCCCAATTTTTCCAAATGTGTAGACACTCTGATCAAATAGAATATGTATGCTAAAAAGATAAAGTGGCGATTTTTTTAAAAATAGTTTTGGTGGTAATTAAAAGTTAAAATTATTTCATAACATTAAACTTTTAACCATTACCACCGCAAATCTCCGGTTATTGGCACCGAAATACGGTTGAACGAGAAAACGTGCTTAAGCAATGATAGTAAATTTTCCTGATTTTCTTGAAATTTTTAAAATTTCCCTAACATTTCCCTGATTTTTTCCAGAATCCGAAAGCTCCCTGACAATTTCCCTGATTTCCAGGTTTACCAGATTCTGTAGCCACTCTAAAAAATCTCCAAATTTTAAGTTAATTTCGTTTGGATCTGAGGTACACATAATTTTTAACCAGAAAAAATTAATTATTTAATTAACAGTCATTGGGATTACAAGATTTTTATTACCTGAAAATCAAGGTTTCATGTTGATAATATATCAGGTAATTTTAAAGAAATTGACGAGATAATGTTTCCAGTTACAAGATATTATGGTTAAGTATATAAATGGCAAGTTTAAATTCAAAGTATTTAAAACTATGAGAAAAAATATATTTCCAAATATATAAAAATGAGGTAAACTTACGAAAAGGTTTTTTTTTTTTATGAAAATATTTTTAATTAAAACTTTAAGCCTCTACCTTTTTTAAATTCTTAATGGTAATTTCGATTTTGTGTGTATATATGTCGATGGTGGGCAAATTTGAGGAGGCCTATAACTCTCTTGCCGTTAACCAATCGGGCTGAAACTTGGCAGGTAGATTCAAAGTCGATGACAATGTATTCAATCAACTTTTGGGGCTGTAAGTGTCACTAAAAGACCACTTTTACAGAATACAAATAAACTAACTTGCCATCATCCAGTGGCGCTAAAATAACATTTAACCGACCATTGTAGAAACTCTTTCCTGTTGCCAAAACTTTTTAGTAAATAAATAATAAAATTGTTTTAATCAGAATTAATAAAAGACATTTGCATGCGAGTGCATAAATTCACATTCAGGTTTAATAAACAAATTTTAAAACGTAGTTTGCTGCACATTTTGCTGATAGAAATGTTTTTGATATTAAAAATTAATTGCAAACACTAAGCACACGCAGTTTACAGAATCGGCGCTGTGTTAATGAATATAAAAATTGGCAATGCATATAAAGGATTTTTATTAAAAGCTTTGTTTTTATGTGTTATATTATTTACCAACATACTATTAAGAGATAATTTTTTAGGTATGTGGGCTTTTCTGACTGCATTACAAATAACACGAGGAGAACTACACAAAAACGAATTGGAATCCGTTTCTTGGAGTCATACTCTACCTAATAAAAATAGTTAACTTAAGGTATACATATACATTGGACAATTTTTTTTTTAGTTCTTATGCCAGCGTGTCGAATTTTTGTGAGAATTGCAATAGCAAAAAATATAATGTATTTGCAGTAACAAAAAGTTAAAAAATTAAATATTTATTTAATTAATTGAATTTTAATTCACTAATTAAGGTCTAATTGCAACGATGATAAAATAATACCTAATTAATTTTGAAACAAATTTCTTACTGGAAATTAAAGACAAGGTATTGATACACGGGCCCAAGCAAAATATAATGAATTACTTAAATATTTTTTAAATTTTAACTTTTAACATGAAAAGTACTAGAAAAAATAAAAAATTTCCAAAAATAAAAATATTCAAAAATACATAAATAAATCTATTTTTTGCCAAAATTTTTGTTAACAGCTAGGGCCCGTGCTCTAAAATGTTATCTAAATTACACAGTTTAAATTTTAAAAATCAGTTAAATAACTCTTAAGATATCACCGTTGGAGTACGTTCACTCAACAATGAAAAGCAGTTCTCCAGAAATTGAGTTCAAAGTTTTCGACATTTTCTTTTTTCCAATAAGTTTTAAACGTCGACCCTTTACGAAATTGCATGTGATTAAAAAAAGTATTTTAACTATAAGATAGTTATTGGTATCATTCTAAAGATAATGAATTGGAAAACATTTTAGAATGAAAAAACAAAAATGTCTGTTTGGGTCAATTTTTGCGATTCTCAACGTATATGTATACCTTAACAACAAATTATTTTGGCCACATTTAAATACTTTTTATAATAATTTTTGTAACAATTTTTTGTAATAAGAGAAAAACATTAAATTAAGTAATAACACTTTTTATTTACAATTGTAAGACCTAATGATAAAATGTTAAAAAATTCCTTAAATATTTCAAATTAATCTTCAACGGAAACATTTTACTAATTTTTTTTTTAACTATGATCACAAAAAAAATTGTAATAAAAATTCCGAAATTCAAAAACGTTTCAACATTTACGTTTTAAAGATTATTAGGTTTATGTAAATTTCTATATAAGGTAAATACATCGTCCAAGAAATTCAAAAAAGGTTAAATTCATTGAGACGTTGATGTAATACTAGAACAAGCTCTCTAAGTTTTTACACATTTCTTTTTAGTTTCTTAAATAAAGTTAAGGAGATTAGGTATCACATTTGAAACTAAAACTATCCAACCGTTCAAAATAAAAGTAAGCAATTAAGTTCTCTAATTTCTTACAATATTTTATAAGTATTCTAAAAAAAGATAAAGGGAATTTTAAATTTTAAACATTTTCTTTCAGGAAGCATTCTAAATCAAATTAACAATTATAAAATTATTTATAATAAAATAATTATTTTTAGTTATATAAGCAAAATATTTTAAACAAAGTCAATCGAACAATTTTGTACGAATTTCCTAATTGGGATATCTATGTAATCCGATCCCATAAGGGAAAATATCATTTTGGTCGAATACACGCATTTGTCTTTTAGCATAAGTTGGTTGTTTTCAGATTATCTGGCGCCGTCAGCAACACGAGGGCTATAATGCGCCGAAACATTCGTCATTAGACAAGCCAACATACATTTACAAACACCCATGCCTAACACGGGACTCGAACCCGCAACCTCGCGGTCTAGAAGCCAGCACGCTAACCACTATACCGTTTGGTCGGCTCTGTTAGGGTAAGAGATACGTCAATTCACTTAAAACTATAGACTTAAAATAATATAACCCATAAAAACAAAGTTTTTAATATAAATCCTTTGTATGCATCGCCAATTTTTATATTCATTAACAAAGCGCCGTTTCTGTTGTCAACGTGTGCTTGGTGTTGGTATCTAATTTTAAATACTAAAAACATAATCAGCAAAATATGAGGCAAAAACTACGTTTCAAAATTTAATCGTTAAAAATGAATGTTAATTTATGCACACATATTCAAATATCTTTTCTTCTGATTAAAACAGTTTTATTTGATTTGGAATTTACGACTGTCTATTTGCCGACCAAACGGTATAGTGGTTAGCGTGCTAGCTTCTAGACCGAGAGGTTGCGGTGTTAGGCATAGGTGTTTGTAAATGTATGTTGGCTTGTCTAATGACGAATGTTTCGGCCCATTATACCCCTCGTGTTGCTGACGGCGCCAGATTATCTGAATACAATCAACCAACCGACTGTCTATTTCGGCCACTTATAAAGTGCTTAACACAGCTAAATACGTCTCGCAAATTTGAGCATCTAGAAGAATACCTGATCGAAATCTTCAAACCTCTCTCTCTATCCCCACCACACCAACGAGAGGACATTGAGGCAACGAGAGATTTAATGTGCACCAGCCCCCATTAGGTACACACCGGCATTTGGCAGACCGAGGTCCGAACCCACAACTCTCCGGTCACGAGCCCGATACTCTACCGCAAGGTTATCGGAGCCTTTAAACAATTTCGTTACTTATTTTTTAAAACAATTTTAACAGCAGGAAAGAGTTTCTTCAATGATCGGTTCAATGCTATTTCAGGGCGATTGTATGACGGCAAGTGGGGTTAATTAGGTCTCCACAGATTTTCACGGCAGCTATAGAGAAACAAATTCAGTAGAATCTCGATTAACCCACCTAATTTGGACCAAAGGTAGGACGGTTAAGCGAAAATTCCGGATAAAAGAGAGTTGTAAAAAAACAATAAAAAGTAAATGATTTTCGTTTATTGAATACAGGACTTTGAAAGTGTTTTTATGACATAATTGTTGAAAATGAGTTTTTGTTGCAATAATCTTTATAAACTTTGTTTCGCTGCTCTATCCCGGAGTCTTTTTGAAGGCAATAATTCAGTTTGATCTGCATCCGAAGGTTGCTCTAACCATGTCAGTTCTTTAGAAAAACAGTCAAAAGCCTCACCATTACTTATGTAACTTCAGAGCAAAGGAAAAAGATTGCGGTTTAAAAAGTAACAAATGACGTATTACTCATTTGGGAGATTTTTGATGTCGACTAAATGATTGCCGGTTAACAGAAAGTTCCGGATAAAAGAGGGACGGTTAATCGAGGTTCTACTGTAGAAGTTAATATAAAGAGTTTAATTGTCAGGGTCAGAAATCGAAACCGCGTCTTACCTTGGAGAGTCTTTTACTCTTGTTTTCCGCTGGAACGCATTTCCGCAGCCGGGAAAAAGCGGTGTTGACCGCTTGTACTCTTCTCCTCTCCCGGGCATTCCTCCTCGCCACCAGATGGGGTGGTTTTTCACGGTGGGGCACGTGCTTATATCCGCCACCGCCCTTGGCACTTCGACGGGACCTCTTCTTTCCAGTGGTCGGGGTGGCGACGGAAGGCTGCGGCATGGCCTCTTGGGGCATGCCATCGTCGAAGGTGCCGGGACAGGGGTCATCGAACGCTGGCTGCTGGTATCCTTGGTCCTGCCAGGGAAGATGAGTCTCGCTCTTGAAGTTGAGGTAGGGGTTGTCGTAGGAAAGGGGATGGGTGGAAAATTGTGTCATTTCTTGAACCATAAGGAAGGATTGTTCTGGTTTTCTTTAAAAGTTAAATGAGGTTTTTCCGTTTTGCTTTGTTACTGGCTTTGGTTTTAATCTCCATCGATAAATTCTGGTTCTCTTAGAATCTCCATTTCTTTAACAAAAATCGTTAAATTATCTTTGATTTTAAATGTGAATTTCGCGTACAAATTGTTGTTCTTGTATTTAAATCCACAACTCAGTATTTCATCAAATTTTTAAACCGATTAGATTGTGTTCTACAACTAAGTAGAGTATCCAAATATCAGACTTCGGTTTTTTTCTTTTCCAAATTACTTAATTTTCATATATGAGGCCAATATCCATAGACTACGATCATAAAATATTTTCAAGTAATGCGTTTTATGCTTCTGTTCATTTTTTATTCTTATTTTTGACAAAAAAAAATTCTTAAGCTTATATTTATTCAAATTTAATTCAATAACATATTAATGTCTGATACTTTAACACTTTTCGAGTTATGCTTCCTTAAACAAGTATCCTACGACGTAGAATCTTAATAAAATAAAAACCTTAACGGCTGAGTTTTAACAATCAAATCAACAATGCGATATTAATATCTCACATACGTGTACCCCTCTAACGCATTTTTCTTCAGAACATGCTCTCTGCAAACTATACATAATTAACTCCCAAACAAAGCACGCACCACACGCATTTCCAAACTTCCAATTTAAAACAATAGCAGCTCTCTACAACCCAACTCCTCACAAATTAAAGAAAAAACACCAGCAGACGATAAAAACAGTCCGTTCCATGCATCAGAGGATACGCGTGTCCCTCTGCTTTATACAGGTTCTATTCTTTTTTACTTGAGCCAGGTGATTTGTTACACAGGGGGGGGGGAGGGCTCGTCTTTGCGCGTGTGCGGCGCGTGCCGTCATTTCAGCCAATGGGAGACATTTCTCGAGATCGGACTTCTCGTAGTTGGCTGGAGAGATAATCCCTGTTGTTTCGTAATTCCGAATCATGCCCCCCCCCCTCCCCCTTCCCTCATCTCTTATATGGGGGGGGGGGGGGGAGAGAATCCCTTTCCTTGATTCCTTGATCGATATAGAAATGGATGGACTGCATGATTAGGTCTTTCAAAGGATTGTATATGAATCCCAGAGTAAATTGGTTTATTTTAACTCTTTTTTTTTTTTTTAACTTCTGAATTTCGAGTTAGGATAAATAATTTAAAATATAAAAAAAAAGTTTTTAATATAAATCCCTTATATGCATCACCAATTTTTATATTCATTAACACAACGCTGTTTCTGTTGTAAGCGTGTGCTTGGGGTTGACATCTAATTTTAAATATCAAAAACATCTCTACCGGCAAAATATGCGGTTAACTACTTTTCCAAATTTATTCATTAAAAATTATTCTGAATTTATGCACTCACATTCAAATATCGTTCATTTATTTTGATTAAATTAATTTTATTATTCATTTATAAAAAAAAAATCAGCAGGAAATAGTTTCTTCAGTGATCGGTTAAATGCTATTTCAGGGCGATTGGATGATGGAAAGTTGGTTTATTCGTATTCCGTAAAAGAGACATTTTAGTAACAATGACACCCGCCCAAAATTTGATGAAATGCATTATCATCTACGTCGAGTCTATCTGCCAAGTTTCAGCTTGATTGGAGGATGGCAAGGGGGGGGGGGGGTAATTCAATTTATGGAACAATAGCAATGTTGCAGGCTTGCATTTCTTGCAGAAATAAAAATCATGGTTTAAAACTCAGATAGCATTTTTGCCTTTTCCAACACCTTGTGTAAACCTTTTAAACGAAAATGATGCAAGATTCAAATGAAAAAGATGTAATTTTTTTTAAAAGCTTGAAAGTGGGGTTTTGGTTCACACTTGATAAACTTTTCATAAAGCTTTCACGACAAACTTTTCCATAAGGTTGCGAGTAAACCTTCTCACAATCAACTTGTTACAAAGGTTTACACTGTATATGCACCAATCTTTAATCTACCTATTCGGGAAGCTATCCCATGGTAAGCCTTTTCACCAAACCCATGTCATGGGGGAGTACTTTGCAACCTTGTCACTGCAAGTCAAATGATAAGGTTTTTGTACGCTATCTGGGGTTACCTAACATTTCGAGGTAACAACCAAATTCCACTACTAGACGTAAATGAAAATTATAAATGCAAGCATAAGATGTCGTGATAATTCCTGATCACTTTTCTTCACAAGTGGCCTAATTAACCAACTAGCTGTCATCCAATCAGGTTAAAACGTTTGCCAGATATCTTCGATGTCAAGGACATTGCATTTTATTAAGTTGTAGAGTGTATCACTGTTGCTAAAAGATCGCTTTTACACCCGCTTTCTATGCGTTACTAATAAACCAACTTGACGTCACCTAATCGAGCGGAATCTTTGCAAATAGACTCGTTTCGGGTGACAATAGGTTCAATCAATTTTTTTTTGGTGGGGGGGTGGGATGGAGAAACTATTAAATAGCTCAGAATTGATCTTTGGTTCTAAGTGGTGAAACACTGTGAAAACTCGATCCGAGCTCAAGAAGTTACAATAGCACATAAAGAAATTGGCAATGCATTGCATATGAAGTATTTATAGTAAAAACTTTATTTTTTTATGAGTAATAGTTTTTATATAAAAAAAAATATTTAGTTTGTGGAAGTTTTTCTATTTAAGTGTAGCTGTGCAGCTAAGTTAAAAACGATCAAACAAAACAATTTCTGATAATGTTCATAATATATGGTGTTTAAAACGGCGGATATATAAAGACCAACATTGATTATTTTGCCAATATTTGTGCTTCTATGTTATCTGTGCCGGCTTCCTTCTAAGGGCCTTATTTTACAGAGCCACTCGAGTGGCGAACGCTTCTGTCCACTGATGTGGCTCCGTATAACAAGCTTCATCTTAGAATTGCATGTTTCGCTTAGGGTCTGAGGGCCACGAGTGACAGACGCAACCTCTGGCCACAGCAGTGGCTCAGTATAATTAAGCTCCATAGGATTGCATGTTTCCCTTCGAGTGGCTTGTCGAAGCGGTGGCCCGCATTCGCCACTCGAGGAGTGGCTCTGCATGATAAGGCCCTATAAAAAAATTAATAAATTCATTTTAGCCGATGCATTCGAAAATTTTATTTTCAAAAGTTACCTCATGAATACGGCGAGAAGGAGAGGGGGGGGGGGAATAGGGGTCGCAACAAATATATCTGGCAACTAAAGGCCGGGAACCACTGACTTGGAGGTTCGGACTATAAATTAACTTCAATCTCGTGACCTTTGACCTTTTTCGAAGACACTGTCCGCATAACATCTGTAGAAACCTTAAAAACAACCGTTCCAGAAACCACAACCACATTCCCCTATAACTCATTCAACAAGCCAGCAGCCATTTCCAAACGAATCCCAACAAATCTTTTGGATATGGATGGAATTTTTCTGTTGTTCCTCCACCTCTTCCGCAAATGATACAAAGAGGACCCATTAACTGCTCCATCTGACGTTGACTGATGACCGCTGAGATATGGCCCAGAGGACATTTATGAACGAGTTATGATGGTAGTGTCTGTTGTGAAGACAGACGGGTTTATCGGCTCACGAAGACTTATAACAAACTCAATTGCAAGTTTGATTGAGAATCGATATCTTTAATCCAGTATCTCTACAAAAAATCTTTCTTTTTAAATTCTTAATATTAACTTCGATTTTGGGTGGTGTTTGTAGATGGGAGCAGAATCTGAGGAGGCCTTAATTAACCCCCTTGCTTTCATCCAATCAGGCTGAAACTAGGCAGATTGGTTCGATGACGATGCATTCTATCAAATTTTGGGGGTGTTGCTGTCACTAAAAGGTTGCTTTTACGGAATACTAATAATCCAACATGCCGTCATCCACTCTTTCCTGTTGCCAATTTTTTTTTAATAAATAAATAATAAAATTACTTTAATCGGAATAAATAAATGATATTTGTATGTGAGAGCATAAATTTACTTTCATTTTTGATAAATAAAATTTGAAACGTAATTTGCCTCACATTTTGCTGATAGAAATGTTTTTGATATCGGCACTGTGTTGATGAATATAAAAATTGACAATGCATGTGAAGGACTTTTTAAAAACTCTGTTTTTATGGGCTATATTATTTTGTGTTAAACTTAAAAAATAAAATAATTAGTACACTAAAGGCTATAGAATGTCTTCCTGTTCTTTATTAAGTTATTAAGAACTTTTAACGTGTTACAATGGTACTGTCTATTGTAAAGAAATAAGGGTTTATCAGTTTAACAAGACTTATTCATTATTGCAATTTAAATGAAAATCGATATAGTAAATTCCGTCTCTGTATAAAAAATCTTTCTTTTTTGTGATAAGTTACAAGTCATAGAGAAATTAGTATGATAAAGATTATGGCTCATCTTTCTGTTCCTTATTAAATTGGAAAGAACTTTTATGTTAGTGCTACGATGGTAGTATCTATTACGAAGACATATGTGTTTCTTGGCTAAAAAAGACTTACACATTAATGGAAATTTAAATAACAATCGATACAGTGCAGTCACTCGGAAAAGTCTTTCTTTCTTATTGTACGCTAAAATTAAAAAAATAAATTAATAACATTACGGAATAATATCTTCCTGGTTAGACTGAGAGGCGACTGTAATTTTTGGACCTCATCGAACATCATTCTGAATTTTTTATAGAAATTGGAGAAAAGTGAATAGATTACGAATCCACTGGTCTGATGTGGCAAAAATGGCCGAAACTGGTCAAAAATTGACTTTTAATAAGTAGAACTATATAAAATTGCCGAATGCACCATAACTTGCCAAATAATGAGCATTTTTTTTTTTATTTGGTAACCCTCACTCTTTAATTTTCAATTAAGAAGGCTGCAAACGATTCAGATGTGTGGCGACGGTCTACTTGCATCTATTAAAAGTGAGCCAAGTTGGCAATAAATATTACGCCACTGATGATGTAACTGGTGTCGCCAATTTGGCTTACTTTTAAAATGTGCAAGTTTTCCCAGCCCGAGATTAGAAATCGTCTGCGCCCTTCTTCATTGAAATATAAGTGCTGTGGGTTACCAGACGAAAAAACGTGTTTACTTTTTTCCAAGTTATGACATATTTGTCAATCGGATTTTAGTTCAACTCATTCCAAGTCGATTTTTGATTAGTTTCGGCCATTTTTGCCACGGCAGACCAGTGAATTCTTAATCTACTCACTTTTCTCCAATTTCTATAAAAAATTCTGAATGATGTTCGATGAGGTCCAAAAATTGCAGTTGCCTCTCGGACTAGGTGTCATTATTAAGTAGTGAGGAACTTTTACGTTGCGTGTTAAGAGAGCAATGTTTGATGTGAAGACAGACATGTATTTAGGCTTATAAAGACTTATGCATAATTTCAAATTTTAATGAGAATCGATAAGGTATACGTCGGTCTCTTGAAAGAAATCTGTCTTTTTTGCTGTACTCTAAATATATATACATATATACATAATTTGTTTTTTTTCTGGAAACTATCCGAAGCTACTATTATATTTGGTTCGAGGAAGAGAGATCGTGAGTCTGTTCTTGCATTTATAAATAACGCTTCGTTATTTTCAGCTACAATATCTGGCGGGGTATTGCTATAAATCTTGCTAAATTTTATCACAGGCATAATATCAGTAATAAAAGTTCATTAAAAATATGAAGGCAAAATAACTAGTGTTTCATTTCATTATTAATTTTCTAAGTTATTATAAGCTAGTTTATAAAACATTTTTAAATGTAATAATAAAATAAAACACCAGTTACTTTGAGTTCAAATTTTTTTTTAATGAATTTCATTACTTGTTTCATTTTATCACTGCATATCAAAGCAAGTTTTACTGTAGGGATTTGCATTGAAATATGTATACTGAAAATATTACAATGTGCACGTACTACCTATGTTGGAAAATGTATCATTAAAGTGCTACTAATGGGGTGTTATAGCGTGATAATAGTGTGATTTTCAATGTTACTATAAGGAACGATACAGTTATATTAGAATATTAAAGTAGTTTAAAATATGATGTGACATTTGGATTCTATACTCTTCACAAACAACCCATAAGACCCAAAGTAAAATATTTTTTTTAATATTTAATGTATCAGTTTGTCTCCAGAATAATGCTTTTCTCATATCCTGATATTTGATGTCCTGAAAATGTTAATGGATGGCCGTTGCTGTGTGAAATAAAGACGTTTTCAGTTTTGAAAGGAGAATATGTTAAATTATTTTACCATGTTTAGTGTTTCCGATTCAAATTTAGGTTGTCATTATGATTTTTGGCATATTTGGGTGTAAGATGAATGACATTAAATTAATTTATTTCAACTACTATTTATGCCAAATGAACGACATGAAGATGAAGATAAATGACAGAAAATTAATTTATTTCATCTACTATTTATGCCACATCGGATTTGGGAAAACACTGGGATAATTCAACATTTTAATAAGTAATGTTTTTTTAAATATGAAAATCAGTCTATATACACATTGTACCAGGGCAGGCCTAAAGCATGTACCACGTTTACGATCGCACACATGCGATTTTGACAAGAAGGTACACTGCTAAGTGTGTATAGTACAGATTATTTTGATCAATTTCCTGTAATATTTTTTTCATTAAAAATTTTCTATGCATATTAGATGAAATAAAAATTTTGTTGTAGTTAAAAAATGTGTCTGTTATTTTTTACCTGTCAAAACAATAAACTGAGTAAAAGAATTTAGGAGTTTACACTTTACATATGTACAGTAAAGCACGTCTATTGAAGTTTTAAAAAGTCAGTTCAAAGAATTAGTAATAGAAGTTATTCTAAAAAATAAAAACAATGAAAAGGTACAAAATATTTTACTTTAATATTTACTATTTACTACCACCTATTAGTTTTAGTTTTTGGTTTTTAATCCCTTTAAAATGTCCACTTCAGGTATTAAGTCCAGCAATAGAGTTCAGTTATAGAGCACTCATACCATTTTTGGAGAGTTTTCCATGCCCATTTTCATTGCAAGGGGCGGCAAAACTCATTCTTGAACACACAGCATTTTGCTCTTAGGCAGCCCACGAGCCAGATCCGACAGCTTTTTCTCCGGCCCGAGGGCAGTACAGAAGAGCAAAAATCAAATTTTGCGGAAATAATTTTAATTTGTCTATAATAATGTGTTTACTATCAAAAACACCAGGTCAGTAAGTCTTGGAAAACCCTTTTTTTTTTCCTGAGACTGCCAACGAGAGAGAGAGAGAGAAAGAAAAAAGGAATAGTTTGAATTATTACCAATGACGCCTTTTTTCGTATTGCTTAGTTTTGTACTTATGATACCCTACCCCCTCGATTTGTGAATGCCACAATTCGATTTCTGCTTTTTTGAATGTGATGGGCAGGAGTTTGGTGTTTTCAATGCATATTGACCTCTTTTGTTTTGACGTGAAAAGAAGTATCGCGATCTCTATGACTCCAGTGCAATAATGACGTCGAAGACTAGTTTTAAAAGCAGAGTAGATAGGGAAAAGAGGACCAGCCGTCATCGTCTCGCAATTAACATCGACTAAAATGGAAGATTTAGGAGGTATGGTTTAAATATCTTTATTGATTATGAGCTTATGTCAAGTCACATTGTAATATTGTCACAAAATATTAACTTCTTTCATTACTTTGATTTACGATGCAAAGAAAATTATTTTTTTAATTACTTCAAACAAGAATCAAATATCAATTGTTATTTTATTAATATAAAAAAGTTAAATTATTGTTTCAGTTTTCAAAACTGTTTTATATTGTTGAATCTTTAGTAATTATCACATTTCTAACACTGAACATATGTAGTAATGCAATATATTTATTGGAGTATTCGGTATAAATCTGCGGCCCGCGGATGTTTCCAACATAAGTCATGCGGCCCGTCTCTAAAAGTCAGTGACGAACGCTGCTCTTAGGCCATTTCTGCAAGATACCTATTCCAGATATCCTCAATAAACCTATCCGTATAAACGGTTAGTAAAACCCACATGTAACTAACTCCCTTACAAGCAGTGTCGATTCTTCTCAGTCTAACTGAGCAATCGGCGTAAAGTGAATGCATTCAAATAGCTCGAGCTTCAATGCATTCGGCAAGACCCATTGTCGGAAGATTGTGTTCTTTTTCTGACTTCAGAAAGGGCTTTCTGACCCACATCGAATCGTGTTTACTTTCTTTTGGGGGGGGTGGGTATTGGGGGAGGACAATGCTGGGTTGTGTCCTACCCCCGCTGTTGATTCCACGCTGGGTATGGAACGAAATCCATTTGCCGTTCTGTCTCTAGATTGACGCAACTTAACAGCAGATGTTACGAGGAGAAAAAATCTGCCGATTTGTTTGGTTATCTGATGGCCTAGTATGCGCAGTTTTGGCACTTTAGGTTTATCAGGAGAGTGTACTAATCTGTATAAAAGATTTGATTTTTAAATCCTTTATATTAATTCCGATTTTTGTGTGTGGACTTACGATATCTGTGTTACGATTCGGTGTCTGCGAAAAGAATGTGGGTGGGTGGTTGTGTAACTCGATGGTGGGCAAAGTTACGAAGACCTAATTAATTTAGATAGATTAGGTGTCGATGACAATGCATTCTATCAAACTTTGGGGGCTGTCACTGTCAGTAAAAGGTCACTTTTACGAAGTACTAATAAACCAACAGGCAGTCATCCAATCACGCTGAAATAGCATTTTACCGATCATTGAAGAAACTCTTTAATGTTGCCAAAATTGTTTTAATAAATAAATAAATTGTTTTAACCCAAATAAATAAAAGATGTTTGGATGTGTGAAGGCATAAATGTACTTTAATTTTTAATGAGTAATATTTCAAACGTAGTTTGTCACATATTTTGCTGATAGGGATGTGTTTTTAATTTTTAAAATTAGATGTCAACACCAAACACACGTTGGCAACAGAAACGGCTCTATGCTAATGATTATAAAATTTGGCAATGCAAATAAAGGATTTATATTAAAAACTTGGTTTTTGTGGGTTATATTATTATCTAAAAAAAAAAAAAAGGCTTTTAGAATTAAGTTGTCTTATCAAAATAAATTATCGTAACGCAACAATATCCACCTACATTTCAAGTAAATTATTAAAAAAACTTTAGTTTTATTTCATTATAATAAATATCCCAAACACTTTTAGAGAAAAAAAAACTAATACATCCTTACAAGAAAATATCCCCACAGACAATCAAATCTTAACAGTACACTTACCCTCCAAACTCCCTAAAACCCCCCTGCGCCCAATTGAAAGAACCCCACGCTTGTCTTAAGCACTATGGTCTACACTTTGATTGGCAATTACTTAAGGTTGGGGGGTCTACCTTATACCAACCCCCTCTCTTCGGTGTGTGTTCTCTACGAGATGAACCAGGTGTTGCTGCAAGGAAGACGTTCACCTTCTCCGTGTACCCTTTTCACATGCAGATGTTCGTTGGTTCGTGTCACGGAGTGAGCCGAGATTTATTACATGCTCCGGTCCGGTCTTTTTTGGTCGGATTGGTATACTTCGTTATCGTGCCTCGGAAGTTTATCGTTTCGGCCGGGTGTTGGGCAACTTTTTCTGGGCGTAATGGAGGGTAATTTGAGGTGAGAATTGGTTTGTGATGATGTAATGCCGGTATTTTTGAAGGCCATGTTTTCTTTCACTTTCATCAAGGGAGAAAGAGGGGGGGGGGGGAGGAATGCTTGGGAGTTATGCTGTTTTACCCCTCGCTGGATGTGAATGGTTTTATTATATGCACATAAAACCCGGGACTGTTTTGTTAAGTGTTGATTTTCAATTATTACATAGTTCTTATCCGCCATAAGGGTATTTCAATGTTTAACAGTAGGAAGTATTGCAGGAATGTTCCTGTTGTCAAATGTCTGTCAAAATGGGGTGATTTTGCTAATTTTCTCCTTTGTTTCGTTTTAACTACTCGTAAATTGTAAGAGTGTTTGGTGCCGGCGTTTAACTGATTCACAGGTTGTGCTTTCCAATACCATAAGGGTATTTCAATGTTTAACAATTGGAAGTATTGCAGGAATGTTCCTGTTGTCAAAAAATCTGTCAAAATTGAGTGATTTTGCTAATTTCCTCCTTTGTTTCGTTTTAACTGCTCGTAAATAGTAAGATTGTTTATTTCCGGGGTTTAACTGATTCACAGGTTGTGCTTTCCAAAACCATAAGGGTATTTCAATGTTTAACAATTGGAAGTATTGCAGGAATGTTCCTGTTGTCAAAAAATCTGTCAAAATTGAGTGATTTTGCTAATTTCCTCCTTTGTTTCGTTTTAACTGCTCGTAAATAGTAAGATTGTTTATTGCCGGGGTTTAACTGATTCACAGGTTGTGCTTTCCAAAACCATAAGGGTATTTCAATGTTTAACAATTGGAAGTATTGCAGGAATGTTCCTGTTGTCAAAAAATCTGTCAAAATTGAGTGATTTTGCTAATTTCCTCCTTTGTTTCGTTTTAACTGCTCGTAAATAGTAAGATTGTTTATTGCCGGGGTTTAACTGATTCACAGGTTGTGCTTTCCAAAACCATAAGGGTATTTCAATCTTTAACAATTGGAAGTATTGCAGGAATGTTCCTGTTGTCAAAAAATCTGTCAAAATTGAGTGATTTTGCTAATTTCCTCCTTTGTTTCGTTTTAACTGCTCGTAAATAGTAAGATTGTTTATTGCCGGGGTTTAACTGATTAACAGGTTGTGCTTTCCAAAACCATAAGGGTATTTCAATGTTTAACGGCTGGAAGTATTGCAGGAATGTTCATGTTGTCTCAAAAACAATTCTAATCTCCTCCATGCCATTGGTTGCTATAAGAAGAATATAATAAAATTGGTGCATTTTGTTTATTGAAACCTTGTGATGGAATGTCATTTTAGTAATTTTTGTAATTCTTGAGGTTAGAGTTTTTGCCATGTTTGTTCATTAGCACTACTAAACAAAACATAATTAACAATGTTAAACTTTGTTTTGTAAGTGTATTGAGTAAGTTTTGAGTTTATGATAAATGGTCCAATTACCACGTGGTCTTTTGCTTTTATGGGGGTAACTGGGTCACTTACATCAAGGGTAACTGGGAATGGTTTGGGCCCTGCTATACTACAGAATTAAAACATTTGTGAGATGATTGAGAAAAAGGTGTTGTCTCTTATGTTTTTAATTTTTAATTTTGTTAATTGTACCAGAGTTCATTTTCTCCTTTACTTTGTGATTTTTCATTTACAATTCTAATAAGTTTAAGAGCATTTAAATAGAAAATCTCTTTACTTTTTTTAATTGTTTTTTCTTTAAAAAAAATGGCATTGTTTCATTTTTTTTAAACTAAAGGAGCTGTTACATGTGAATATGTTTAATTTGTACCCAAATCTCTTCTTAGTCATATCGATTGGCATTATTTATAGCTTCAACTTTGCAACATTAAAATGAATGTTAGAATTTTTATTTTTTTTAGTATAAAGGTATTTGTTCAGTCTCAGATACCTAACATTAAACAATTAAAGCTAATGACACTGAGTGCTAGGCGGTCCAGTTACACCAGCCTTAAAGAGTCACTGGGTCCCCCAAACATGCAATTTTTTAATTTATTTAATTATTATCAATGATGCCAACATCAAAATAAATTTTTATATAAATACTATTAATTTAGACTTATATTACCAAGTCTTACAGTTGAGTACAAACTTTAGTTTGAATATCAGGTAGGTATTAAATTTAGAAATGCTTAACCTCGTTACAAAAACACTGGCCCAAGCACCCAACCGACCTTAGTGAGATTTATTTGAAACACTCATATATAAAAAGCATCAAAGCAAAGTAAATATTTAGAGGAAACATACTCTATATGATGATTCTATATTCCCTTGCTTTATACCGTTGTCAGAGACTTATTTCTAAAGCTATTCATGGCTCACTTTTTTTAAGGGGGTATGGTACCGAAATTTCTTCAAAAATACCAAATTTTTTTTCTGATTTTAAAAAATAGTTCATACATTCCTGAAGAGAATGATGTTTTTATCTTATTCCTCCGGTGATTAGAACGCCACAAAATTACCTGTGATTTAAACATCACTAATGGGCGTAACACCTTGAAGCGTCTGCTTAAAGTGCGTTTTTCGAGCACTAGTGTTTTTCACAGATGTTGCGTATTCAAATCGATATATCTCCAGAACTATTAACAATTGGCTATTCAAATTTTTGGAGCATTTAATTTATAGAGTTTTAAATATTTTGCCTTCGCAGAATTTTATTTTTTTAATTCTGTTTTAAAATATAATTTTTAGCGTAAAAGATAACATAAAAAAAAGCAAAAATTTCAATATTTTAACTTTGAGAATTTTTTTAATTTTTTTTAGTTCACCTATCAAAATTCTGTGAAGACAAAATTTTCTTTATTTAATTATGTATTACAGAAAGCTTTCACTTTGAAATTTTTTTATTTTTTCTTGACTTATATCAAAATACGCAAACATCAATTATTATGGGTTTTTCTTGGTTTTTAAATTTTTTTTAAATAACAAAACACAATATTTAAAAAAACATTTTCTCAAAGATATATAAATAATCTCATACATAAAATAAATTTTTGATGTAAAAATGTACATAAATAAAGTTTGTTTTTTTATTTTCGGTACCGCACCCCCTTAATAATCCACTTTTTGTTATTTAATGAAAACTATTGTATTTAAATCAATGTTTTCTAAGATCCAACTCTTTTGTAATTAAGTGAAGATTTTCCCTATTACAATTAAATTTAAATCATTTCAAACTGAAATAATAACTTTTTCATACCATCATTTAATGCAGAAAAACGCATAAGAGACTTATAGCTCCAATTATTTAGTATTATTAAGAAGGAGGGTACTGAAAGCATGTTATCATAAACATAGAAATTTGTTTACTTGCCATATTACAGCTTTAATTCATAAGTTACACAATTTGGATTTTTTTTAGCTAAAGTGTGTTCAGAATTACATATATATGGACTCTAACCTGAAATACGGCACAAACAAGGCATAACAAAAATTCAACTTGAAAGCAATCTTATGCCATTTATCCAGATTCAAGTAAATAATTTCTGGGATTCTGTACACTTTTTAAAGAAAAATGAAAAAAAATTGAGTTTTATCACTTTTCTCGTAAGGGTGCGATATGGTGGTAATAATTGGTTGTTTAAAAAAAAATGTACCCACTGCAAAATTTCTTTAAAGATAAGTTTTATTTCGTGCGGCCTAACTCAAATTAGCAGAAAAGAATAAATTTCACCAAAAATATTGGCTAGGATATGTAGGATAGGAAGATCGACCAAACCCTCACTGTAGACTAGTCCAGTGGCAAGGGCTGCAGGGTTGCCATGGAAACAACTGGCAGTATGGAATCTCCCTTCACGCTAAATGTATATAGACTGAGAGGTGACTGCAATTTTTGGACCCCATCGAACATCATTCTGAAATGTTTATAGAAGTTGGAGAAAAGTGAGTAGATTACGAATCCACTGGTCTGCCGTAGCAAAAATGGCCGAAACTGGTGAAAAATCGACTTTTAATAATAAGTTGAACTAAATCCAATTGCCAAATGCGCCATAACTTGCCAAATAATTAGCTTTTTTTTTATTTGGTAACCCTCACTCTTTAATTTTCAATTAAGAAGGTTTCAGACGGTTCAGATATCTGGCGACGGTTTACTGGCATTTATTAAAAGGGAGCCAAGTTGGCAAAAAATATTACGTCACTTATGACGTAACTAATGTCGCCAATTTGGCTTGCTTTTAGAAGATATAAGTTTTCCGAGCCAAAGATCAGAAATCGTTTGCTCTTTTTCGCATTGAAAATCAAAATGAAGTGGGTTGCCAGACGAAAAAGTTTGTTCTCTTTTTGGCAAGTTACGACATATTTGGCAATCGGATTTTAGTTCAACTCATTCCAAGTCGATTTTTGATCAGTTTCGGCCATTTTTGCCACGGCAGACCAGTGGATTCGTAATATACTCACTTTCCTCCAATTTCTATAAAAAATTTAGAATGATGTTCGATGAGGTCCAAAAATTGCAGTCGCCTCTCGGACTAATATGACGTGGTGTCAAATGCAGCCCTTACGAATTCCGCGCCATCGGCTGTGCTTTTAAATTTGATGTACTGATTGGCTCGTGCATGGGTGAGAATGTGTGGGTGGAAGAGAAGTGAGCATTTCTTTGAATCTTCTCTTCCAAACAGAAATAGTTTTCGTGTTAAGTTTACGCACGTGATTTCATGTCACATCTTAAATTAATACTAAAACTTATACTTGAGCCATTTTGAAATATGAAGCCCCGTTTTAAGTAAGTTAAAATAAGGTTTTTTTTCTATTTACATTCTCATATGATGTGATAAATATTCAAAGGAAACTTTAAGTTTGAGTGATTACGATTTAAGAATTTTCATTCATGAATGGATGTGGAAAGTGAGATGTGAGCGGGGGGGGGGGGGGGTCACTGATCCGGCTGCACTAAAAAATTTTGGCCACTGGATCAGTCAATTTTTAATTATCAAATAAGGAGAATAATTTTGTATTATTTTCTAATTTTACAGGATATTTTATTAAATTTAGACGATGATAATTTCCTTCTTGCTAATGTAAATCTTCAAAAATGAATATTTGAGTTATTAAACTTTGTATGAAATAGTGTTGTTATATCTCTAAGAAACAACTCAACATGCACATTAAATCATAAAAATAACAAAGGAATTATTTAAAAAATTAAGATTAATATGTTATCTTTGAGATACAGAATTAAACATTATCTTTACTAAGAAAGCAAAGGATTTGTGTGAGTGTGTCTGTCTGTCAATAGAAACTAACTCCTACTTTTTTTTTGGAGAGCTCTGAAATTTAAAAATAAGTAATATATTAAACTCCTAATTGTGCACATGGCTACTAGAATGATAAAACTTTAATTAATTTTTTATTTTGTAACTTTTTTTAAATTTTAACTTTACCCATTCATCGTCAGTTCCAAAAACCTTTCGTCAGATGGCAGTTGTAGTTATTGTTTGTTGAAGTGGGGAGGGGGCTGTATTGAGGGGAAAAAAGTAATTGTGTGTGTTTCTCAAAGGAGGAATCAGAAGACAATGGTATGAGCACAGTAAAGGATACTTTTTACTGACGAAAAATATTTTGAATTTTCTAATTCAGGATAAAGCATATATTAATTTCAGCAATAAAAAAAATAATTTTTGGGGTTGATAAATCAAAATAAAAATCTGACCAAGAAGGGGTTAATTGAAGGAAATAAAATTTGAGAGATAGCAATCATTAATACAGTCAAACCCCGTTAACGTGAGGTCGATGGGGTCGCCGAAATTGTCCGCTTTACCGAATTTCATGAATAAATTAACGCTAAGTTTAAAGTGAAGAAAACTACTTTTACAACTCGTTAACCGAATTTCATGAATAAATTAACGCTAAGTTTAAAGTGAAGAAAACTACTTTTACAACTCGTTAACCAAATTTCATGAATAAATTAACGCTAAGTTAAGTGAAGAAAACTACTTTTACTTCACGTTAAATGGGATTTCATGCTAAGCAATTTCCCGTTAATGAGGTTTGACTATATAAATATTCCTATCTTTTACTGTTCACAATTTTTAAACATTCTAGGAGCAATCTAAAGATTTGAAATAAAAAGTTCAGTGACACTGAACTTCCTTCTTGACCAACCTCTCTTATTAAAAGATCTCGGAGCAAATTTCTTAAGGCAGCCCAGTCACGTCTCAAAACTTAGCCGACTTTCAACAAATCCATCCATTAACTCGTAAAATTAGGCGTCATTCTTACCTAACGCATTGAATAACTAAAAAAAGAAAGTATAGAATACCAAACCAGAAATTGTCACCCCAATAAACCAAGCCGATACAGAGACCGGAACCACCCTTCTTTATTTTTTTTCATTTTTGTCTTAAGAAGTCTTTAGTGTCCTTTTCCGTAATCATTGCGTATTCTGATCATCTCGGGTGATATTTGAAGGCATCAGGAACCTTTATGGGGGTTGACTTCTTAATGCCAAGAAGGAAGACCAGCTGGTGACGGTTGCAGAGAGAAGTGGCAGCTCTGAGAATATTAAATAATAAAAGTAGAAAGAATGGAGGCAGATGGTAGAGGGTAATTAGATAGAGACACCTAGCGGGTGGGAAGAGAACCCCAGTGCTGCTGTTGGGAGATTGAAGAAGTTTAATTCTTTTTGTGTTTCTTTTATTCCAAAACAAAATAACGGAATATATTTTCAGTCCTCTATTTATAAAGGAATATATCTTAGGTTTCGGCTGCATGACTATCTCTTTGTATTTTGAGATTGTTTTGCCATTTTATGATAGAACAGTTCTACTACAACTCGAGTTCGCTATGCAATGTTAGACTATCTTAGAAAGGGTCTTATTTGATATTTCGGTATGCGTGGTGCGAGTTAAGTGATAGGGGGTAAGAATATAGCAGTCCATTTCAGGCGTAATCTTATTTAATTAATTCGCCTGCAGATGCCATAATTCCAATCATCCGAATGCTCGGAGTCTCGGAATACAGTTACAGTTATACTTCTTTTAACATTCAGTTAATCTGCTATAGTTCAAGTTACAGTGAAGAGGTCAAAACATCACAGAAAGTATGTTGACTTGTTGGGAAATTTTTCATCCTTGAAAATACTTTAAGGGGACTGTTAAGTCAAAAATAAAAATTCTTCAATTTTTGCTCAAAATTCATGAAATTTTTTGTGCAGTTCAATAGCAATTAGATAAAACACAACCCAAAATTTCAAAAATTTATATTGATTTTTTTTTAAGAAATTAAATTTTTATTGAAAAATTTAGTGTTTTTTCTGTAATTTTAAAAACGCTCCTGGCGATTCAAATTTTTTGCAATCTGTCTCAATTTTTTTGTACAAGCTAATCGAATATATATTGACATAATTGTGCATGGGTTTTGAATTTGACTCATTGGTTAATTATTTAAAAGTAAAACTTTGGTACAACGGCAAAAAATGTCAACTTTTTAAATAGAAGCATTACGAAAATGGCTGTAAAACAATAAAAAAATACCAGATTCCAAAATCCATGCACAATTGTGTTCAAAATAGTATAGTAAACAATATCTCCAAGTTTAAAAAAAAATACATCAACTTTTGAATCTCAAGGAACAAATCGAACACCCTAAAAATCTTAAAATACACATGAAGAGAAAAATGCAATTTAAGAAAATGAAAAACAGGCGATTTCTGATATGCGCGCTTACAAAAACTCAAATAATATTCTTAATTCTTCTCGGATCAGCAAAAGTAAGGTATCTACTGAAAGCTAGAATTTCAGGCTATATTTTCCCCCTAAAATATAAAAATCGAAAATTTTGAAATTTTTGCCTTAACAGTCCCCTTAATGTGAAAATCTGATTTGGACTATGGGCTAAGGACTATGGACTGATAGATTTATGGCCAATTCGTGTGTTGACCAATATATGAGTGATCAAATAGTTATTAATAAAAATAATGATTATTTTTCAATAATTATGCTTACAAATTTTCAAAGTGGTTGGATGCTTTTTTTTTTGGCCGAATTACTATTTTTTTTTCTCATGAAAAACAACCTTAGCCTTTAAAATAAAATTCATTTTCTTTGATATATTAGTGTTTGTGTGGGCGTGAAGAACAAAATTTTGAAACCTAGAATCAATAATAAAAGTGAAGTCTTATTTTATAATAAATTGTTTCATTCATTGTAGAAATTGAACGGAAGAGTTTATCGAAGGAAACTACATCCCTAGAGTTAAAAATATAAAGTAAATTCAAAGTTTAATTTTTGTTTAAATTGTGTGTATTACTTTTCTCGCATCGAAATTTATTTCGTACAAATTTACAAAAAAAAAAAAAAAAGTTAAAGAACTTTTGAGTAAATTTAAAAAAAAAAAAAAAAAAAAAAAATGCGTGATCAAATTTTGTTTAAAAAACAACTACCCCCGTTCGTTTCTCATCGCTACCAAGCGCGGCCAAACACCCCTTAAAAAAAACAACAACAAATCATCTTCTCTCTAAGCTCAACTCCTAAAAAAACAAATTATAATAAAAAAAATAACCAGAAACAAAGGCATAAAACGATAACTAAATCGCAGCTCAAGAAATCGTTTGGTAGGTGGGGCGGCACGTGGCGCTTGTACCTCTGCACACGTTCACCTCTCTCACCTGCCGACCTGGGGGACATCCAAAACGCGAGATCTTGTCCCCGGACATGCGACTGTTGGCCCCCCTGGGCTGCCAACGTTGGACGTGCGCGCACGCGATGGCCCCAAACGCGCACACCTGGTCCCTATCCGTGCTGCTGTCACGTCTGCAGTATCGTTTGCTGTGATTGTGGAGTAATGAATTGGGCAATGGTTATGTGGAAGTCGAATAGATATTTGTTATTGTTCTACCTTTTTTAAAGGGGAGACTTTTTTTTTTTGTGTGGGTTTTTGGCTTTTGAAGATTACGGAGGTAATTGGAGAAGAGAAGATGGTTTTTGTAGTTTAGAATTGGTTTCTTCCTTGTTTTTTTTTGTTCGTTGTTATGTTAGAAATTGGAGCAATATCTCGGATCTCTGTTGGTTGGACTGATTTGGTGGAAGGGTTGAACCTTACAAGGTCTAAGGAATTCTAGGGTTCAGATTAATGCTATAAAGATGATTCATAGGAACTTGTTTGGATTACAGATTAAGGTTGGTTGTATTCAGATTATCTGGCGCCGTCAGCAACACGAGGGCTATAATGTGCCGAAACATTCGTCATTAGACAAGCCAACATACATTTACAAACACCCATGCCAACACGGGACTCGAACCCGCAACCTCGCGGTCTAGAAGCTAGCACGCTAACCACTATACCGTTTGGTCGGCGATTACAGATTAAGGATGAGGAATATATGAGCCTTAGGCGCCCTATTTCGAAAAAAGAACTTTGATGATATGAAATTAAAAGAAAACTGTAAAAATGGACTTTCAATCAGTTTAAATTTATAAAAAGTAATTACAAATCAGTATATAATTTATAATAATTTGCTATAAAACACACACTATTACCATCTCAATTTTTACGAACTCAAAATATAAAGTAACCCATAAAAACAAAGGTGTTAATATAAATCCTTTATATGCATTGCCAATATCACTAACATACCCCCGTTTCTGTTCTAAGCGTGTGCTTGGTGTTTGCATCTAATTTTAAATGTTAAATACATCTCTATCAGAAAAATGGACAAAATTACAAAATTTATTCATTAAAAACGAATGGGAAGTAATGTCCTCACATCCAAATATCTTTTATTTATTATGATTAAAAAGTATTTTATTATTTATTTATTAAACCAATTTTGGGCAACAGGAAAGAGTTTCAATAACGATCGATTAGGTGGGATTTATTAGTATTCTTAAACGATTATAGCAACTTTTGTAAAAACGATCTTTTAGTGACAGTGATAGCCCCTAAAATTTGATAGAATGCATGGTCAACAACATTGAATCTGTTTGCCAAGTTTCAGCCCGATTAGATTTCTGAAAGGTGGTTAATTTGCCCGCCATCGACATACACTACACAGCCAAGCACCCACCCATCCACTCACACACACTCAAAATCGAAGTTAATATAAATGATTTAAAGCGTTTAACCACGAATTACGCTTATTGATATCTTTATCTGAATGCTTGGCATGCATGCGATTTCTCCAACTCGATATTATATTTCAAAAACTATGTTTAGTTCCATATTTATCTTTAGAAATATTCTTAATGATTAATTTTTCTAATATTTGCCTCAATTTAAATTTCAATCTTCCATCAATAGATTTTATTTAGTAAGAAACAGTTATTAGTTTGAATAAGACCGAGTAACTAACATATATAGGCCTGATGAAGCTTTACTAATCAACCTCGAGTGTGTAATATTTAATTAAATATTACATTGTTTAACTGATGACTACAAGAGATCAGTCCTAAAAAGTCATAGTTTCATTACTTTTGTTATATATATATATATATATATATATATATATATATATATATATATATATATATATATATATATATATATATATATATATATATATATGTATATATATATGTATATATATATGTATATATATATATATATATATATATATATATATATATATATATATATATATATGTATATATGTATATATATATATATATATATATATATATATATATATATATGTATATATGTATATATGTATATATGTATATATATATGTATATATATATATATATATATATATATATATATATATATATATATATATATATATATATATATATATATATATATATATATATATATATATATATATATATATATATATATATATATATATATATATATATATATATATATATATATATATATATATATATATATATATATATATATATTGTGGGAAAAGTTGTTTAGCTCTATCTGTTCTTATTCTAACCTTTTGGAATTTTAGAAAATGTTGATTTTCAGTGAAATAGTAGAAATATTTATTTTGCTTGTTACGAAAAGAAGTATTCACATGACATCATCTGCTTGAAGTGCTGAAAACGCTTTCAATCCAGAAGTTCTTGCAGAGATCAGTGATTCCAATCCTTACAACTACCTAGTTCCAATATAAACTTTCAAAGTCTGACGTGTTTTTCTGCTGTTATATTTAGATACTAGCTGAATACCCGTGCTGCGCTACGAAATTTTACCATTAGCATTTTAGCGATCAAAAGACATTCATGGTTGGTTGGTTGTATTCAGATTATCTGGCGCCGTCAGCAACACGAGGGCTATAATGCGCCGAAACATTTCGTCATTAGACAAGCCAACATACATTTACAAACACCCATGCCAGCATGGGACTCGAACCCGCAACCTCGCGGTCTAGAAGCTAGCACGCTAACCACTATACCGTTTGGTCGGCAAAAGACATTCATGTATTCTACAGACGTTTGCTCCCATTTCGATCCCGACAAATTGATTTATCAAAATAGGAACTTTCCTTTGTTGACATTTTAAAAGAAATTTATAATTGTGAATAGTAAATTGGAATAGTTTATTGTGTTTATGTTTGCTCTTAGTTCTAAATTTCAAAGTAGTAGCTGTATTGGAATTGAGACATTAAGTTAATCCTCGTATAGTTTCAATATTGTGTCGACTTTTCATCCCTTAAAAATTCGTTAATCGATATTGGAATGACTTATTTTTTTAACATTTCCCCTTTTAACATTTTCACCAAATATCAGAAATATGACTACATTGGAAGAGGAACATTCGGATATCCCTAGGAACATTTAACCCCTTTTCGACCCCTTAAAGTTGGTTAATCGAGAACGGAATAGCTTACTTTTTCTATTTAATCTTTGTTGATATTTTTACCAATTTTTAGAGTTGTGACCATATGGGAAGTGGTACATTCGAATATTCCTCGTTTGGAACGTTTAACCCCTTTTCCACACCTTGACCCACCCGAGATCGGAATAGCTAACTTTTTTGCGTTTATCTTTATTAATATTCACACCAGTTTTCAGAGTTGTGAAAATATGAGAAGTAGGACATTTGAATATATCGCTCGTTTGGAACGTTTAACCCCTTTTTGACCTCTTAAAGTGGGTTAATCGAGATCGGAATAGCTTACTTTTTCTATGTTTACCATTGTTGATATTTGTACCAATTTTTAGAGTTGTGACCATATGGAAAGTGGTGCATTCGAATATCCCTCGTTTGGAACGTTTAACCCCTTTTAGACCCCTTAGAGTGGGTTAATAGAGATCGGAATAGCTAACTTTTTTTAAGTTTGTTTTTGTTGATACTTGCGCCAGTTTTCAGAGTTGTGACGAAATGGGAAGTAGAACATTCGAATATCCCTCATTTGGAATGTTTAACCCCTTTTCGACCTCTTAAAGGGGGTTAATCGAGATCGAAATAGCTTAATTTTTCTGTTTGCCTATGTCGACATTTGCACCAATATTCAGAGTTGTGGACATGTGGGAAGTGGTACATTCGAATATCCCTCGTTTGGAACGTTTAACCCCTTTTCGACCCCTTAAAGTGGGTTAACCGAGATCGGATTAGCATGCTTTTTCTATGTTTAACATTGTTGGTATTTAAGCCAATTTTCAAAATTGTGGCCATGTCAGAAGTGGGACATTCGAATATTCCTCGTTTGGAACGTTTAACCCCTTTTCGAGCCCTTAAAGTGGGTTAATCGAGATCGGAATAGCTTACTTTTACTATGTTTACTATTGTTAATATTTGTACCAATTTTTAGAGTTGTGACCAAATGGGAAGTGGGATATTCGAATGTCCCTCGTTTGGAACGTTTAACCCCTTTTCGAGCCCTTAAAGTGGGTTAATCGAGATCGGAATAGCTTACTTTTTCTATTTTTACCATTGTTGATATTTGTGCCGATTTTCAGAGTTGTGACTATGAGGGAAGTGGGAGAATTAGTGATGAGTGAATGAGTCGGTGAATGAGTGAGTGAGTGAGGACTTTGCCTTATATATAGAGAGATAATGATTTTGTCGACGATGGACAAAACTGTTTTGCTTTTTTTTTTATTCACTTGTTTTCTATTCCAGTATTATGTTGTGAGGATATTACCAGGTCTACCTGAAATTAAGTTAATGAAAGAAGAATCGAAAATTAAGTTTAAAAAATTGATTATTCCATCTTGAATAGTTATTTTTATATAAATATAAAGATTTTAACATGCGATATAAGCAGTGTGTCCCAAAATACATTTACCAAGATCAAACATCATTTCCCCGGGAAATACTAAGTGTAATGGGTGGATGTTAAGCACATACATGATACTACGGCTTTTTCTTGACGATGTCTGTTTCTATTTTAACATGAATATTTTTGGGAAAAGGGCGTGACTTGGCCTATTTTCACTCAGACTTGGAATTCTCGACGCATTTAATTCCGGAGGTTTTATTTTTTATTAAATACTTTATATTATCTTCGATTTGGTGTGTGTTGGGTGTGTGTTTGCCACTGTCAAGAAAATTGCGGGGATCTAAATAAACCACTTGCCGTAATCCAATCTTTCTGAAACCTGGCAGATAGATTTGATGTCGATGAACATGCATTCAATGATATTTTAGGGCTGTTCATCTCACTAGAAGGTAGCTTTTACACATGCTTCTATAATCTCTTCGAAATCTACTTAACCGATTATTGTTGAAACTCTTTCCTGTTGCCAAAATTGTTTTAATCAAAATAAATAAAATATGATTAAACGTGAATGCATAAATTCATTATGGAGTGAAGTCCAGTCAATTCAATTTTGGATTGCGTAGCCACGTTATAAGTAAAATAATTTTAACCGATTATTTGTTGAAACTCTTTCCTGTTGCCAAATTTGTTTTAATCAAAATAAATAAAAAAATATGTGTTTCTATTGCTTTTCGTCAGGCTTATCAGCTCTTACTCACGTTCTATTATCCAGATATCAAGCTTAATTTAAACATGTTCAATTTGGCGATTTATAAGGACTGAAACCTTTCACTGTAAAAGGTTAACGAAGCTAAATCTTTGGAGGTTTAATTAACCCACTTTCTATCTTCCAATTCAGCTGAATCTTGGAAAATAGACTCATCGTAGTATGACAATGTTTTCAATCAAGTTTGGGGAGCAAAAAATAAGTTAGTAAATAGTTCGGAATGGATATTTTGTTCTAAGTGGTCAAACACTATAATACTCGATCTCAGCATTGCATTTAAAAATTGGCAAAGTATATAAAAGAATTAAATTAAAAGCTTTGTTTTTATGGGTTATGTTATTATTTATTGGTTCACTTGCAGAACATGGCATATATATACGAATTTGTTTGACCTGAAGTACAAAAAAAGTTGAAAAAAAGAGCTAAAATGTCCGGTGTCCCAAAGTATTGACTCTTTACATATAGCAAACTTCTATGAAAACAATTTATTTTCATCTTTCCTTTAGAAACATGGTTGGTTGGTTGTTTTCAGATTATCTGGCGCCGTCAGCAACACGAGGGCTATAATGCGCCGAAACATTCGTCATTAGACAAGCCAACGTACATTTACAAACACCCATGCCTGACACGGGACTCGAACCCGCAACCTCGTGGTCTAGAAGCTAGCACGCTAACCACCATACCGTTTGGACGGCCATTTAGAAACATGCTTCATTTGTATAGGTCAATAAAAATTACATCACCATTTTAATAAAACAATAAGAAATATAACTTTTTTCATGCAGTATTAAGATGAATTTCTAATATCATATGAAATAAGAACTTGTGATAATGTTATTGTATTTTGTATACATTGATAAAAAAAATAACCATAGTACCTGTTAAGTTAAAAAAAAAAAGAAGAAAAAAAAGCAAACTGTGCTTTGTATCTTCTTAAAATGTGATAATTTTTTTCTAATAATGAGTAAACTATTATTAATGATTTATTACGTTGTTTTGGACAAAAACTTCAAACTAAACTGAGAGTTGTGTTTAATTTCAAAATATATGATTTATGTCATCGCATTAATCTTACAAAATCATGGTAGTCGTTTTATAAAAAGACAAACTTTCACAAAAATGTAAATTAACTTTACCCATCCTTTTAAATAAAGTATTAATGATATCAAATTAAACATAAAATAGGTAGTTAAAATAAAACTCTGCAACCATTTCTCATCCGTTTAAATATATACTGCGACAAAGGCAGTTACGAAATTCGTAAAAAATTACGTATGTTTTTTTTTTTTTTTTTTTGCGTTAATGTTATAAGCAGGCAGTTAAAGAATTCAAATCAAAATAAAAAAGACAAAGAAAAGATTCCATTTGCAACATTAAGATTACAAGAAGCCACCTACGGAGAAAGGATTGATTTCACCAATATCAGTATTAAATATAATTTAGTAAAATTACATTTCTTCCTAAATGCTACCACAGCCAGACGTAAACGCTCAACCCCAAATCAATTAATCAATTTACTTCGAAACAGAATAATTTATTTCGCATGTTTTAATGACTCTTTCTCTCTAAGCTGCTAAAAGGGGCCACCGTGAATCCATTTCGCCACACACATTGAAAAAGGGAAATGACTATTTTCAGCAGTTTCTAAATGATAGATTTCATGTAGAAACTCAGACTTAAATGCTATGGTCAAGCCCTTAATTAGTCCATTGAAATAATCATCTCTAGATCTTGAAATTCGCCCCAAGCATTGCAACGTAATCGCTGGTGCCTACTGTCACTGTGGTAGGTTCTTCTCCCTGACTAATACGGAATGCTTCCATTAGACACATAAATTCGATTGCAATGAAAGATAAAATCTGGGATTCAGATTCAGACATCAATATTCGAGCTTCTGGTTGGGTGATGAATTTTGAGTGAACATCAGCGTTGTGGATTTATGATTAATTTACCAGTGATAAGAATAAGGGTTCGGAGAAAAGGTAGACGTAGGCATCAAGTGCCTCAGTGCGCAGTTACTAGTGATATTTTTAACTGTAACAGTTGAAAAATAATCAATTTAAAATTAAAAACATTAAATGGTTGTATTCAGATTATCTGGCTCCGTCAGCAACACGAGGGTTATGATGCGCCGAAACATTCCTCATTAGACAAGCGAACATACATTTACAAACACCCATGCCTAACACGGTACTCGAACCCGCAACCTCGCGGTTTAGAAGCCAGCACGCTAACCACTATACCGTTTGGTTGGCAATTATTAAATGAATTAAAATTTATAGAAAGTTGGGTTTAGATTCAGGCATCAATATGCGAGCTTCTGGTTGAGTGATGAATTTCGAGTAAACATCAGCGTTGTGGATTTATGATTAATTTACCAGCGATAAGAATAAGGAAGGGTTCGAGGAAGAGGTAGGCATCAAGTGTCTCAATGCGCAGTTACTAGTGATATTTTTAACTGTAACAGTTGAAAAATAATGAATTTAAAATTAAAACTATTAAATGAATTAAAATTTATAGAAAGCTGGGTTTAGATTCAGGCAGCAATATTCGAACTTCTGGTTGGGTGATGAATTTAGAGTGAACATCAGCGTTGTGGATTTATGATTAATTTACCAGCGATAAGAATAAGGGTTCGAGGAAGAGGTAGGCATCAAGTGTCTCAGTGCGCAGTTACTAGTTATATTTTTAACTGTAACAGTTGAAAAATAATGAATTTAAAATTAAAACTATTAAATGAATTAAAATTTATAGAAAGCTGGGTTTAGATTCAGGCAGCAATATTCGAGCTTCTGGTTGGGTGATGAATTTAGAGTGAACATCAGCGTTATGGATTTATGATTAATTTACCAGCGATAAGAATAAGGGTTCGAGGAAGAGGTAGGCATCAAGTGTCTCAGTGCGCAGTTACTAGTTATATTTTTAACTGTAACAGTTGAAAAATAATGAATTTAAAATTAAAACTATTAAATGAATTAAAATTTATAGAAAGCTGGGTTTAGATTCAGGCAGCAATATTCGAGCTTCTGGTTGGGTGATGAATTTAGAGTGAACATCAGCGTTGTGGATTTATGATTAATTTACCAGCGATAAGAATAAGGGTTCGAGGAAGAGGTAGGCATCAAGTGTCTCAGTGCGCAGTTACTAGTGATATTTTAACTGTAACAGTTGAAAAATAATGAATTTAAAATTAAAACTATTAAATGAATTAAAATTTATAGAAAGCTGGGTTTAGATTCAGGCAGCAATATTCGAGCTTCTGGTTGGGTGATGAATTTAGAGTGAACATCAGCGTTGAGGATTTATGATTAATTTACCAGCGATAAGAATAAGGGTTCGAGGAAGAGGTAGGCATCAAGTGTCTCAGTGCGCAGTTACTAGTGATATTTTTAACTGTAACAGTTGAAAAATAATGAATTTAAAATTAAAACTATTAAATGAATTAAAATTTATAGAAAGCTGGGTTTAGATTCAGGCAGCAATATTCGAGCTTCTGGTTGGGTGATGAATTTAGAGTGAACATCAGCGTTATGGATTTATGATTAATTTACCAGCGATAAGAATAAGGGTTCGAGGAAGAGGTAGGCATCAAGTGTCTCAGTGCGCAGTTACTAGTGATATTTTTAACTGTAAGAGTTGAAAAATAATGAATTTAAAATTAAAACTATTAAATGAATTAAAATTTATAGAAAGCTGGGTTTAGATTCAGGCAGCAATATTCGAGCTTCTGGTTGGGTGATGAATTTAGAGTGAACATCAGCGTTGTGGATTTATGATTAATTTACCAGCGATAAGAATAAGGGTTCGAGGAAGAGGTAGGCATCAAGTGTCTCAGTGCGCAGTTACTAGTGATATTTTTAACTGTAACAGTTGAAAAATAATGAATTTAAAATTAAAACTATTAAATGAATTAAAATTTATAGAAAGCTGGGTTTAGATTCAGGCAGCAATATTCGAGCTTCTGGTTGGGTGATGAATTTAGAGTGAACATCAGCGTTGTGGATTTATGATTAATTTACCAGCGATAAGAATAAGGGTTCGAGGAAGAGGTAGGCATCAAGTGTCTCAGTGCGCAGTTACTAGTGATATTTTTAACTGTAAGAGTTGAAAAATAATGAATTTAAAATTAAAACTATTAAATGAATTAAAATTTATAGAAAGCTGGGTTTAGATTCAGGCAGCAATATTCGAGCTTCTGGTTGGGTGATGAATTTAGAGTGAACATCAGCGTTGTGGATTTATGATTAATTTACCAGCGATAAGAATAAGGGTTCGAGGAAGAGGTAGGCATCAAGTGTCTCAGTGCGCAGTTACTAGTGATATTTTTAACTGTAACAGTTGAAAAATAATGAATTTAAAATTAAAACTATTAAATGAATTAAAATTTATAGAAAGCTGGGTTTAGATTCAGGCAGCAATATTCGAGCTTCTGGTTGGGTGATGAATTTAGAGTGAACATCAGCGTTGTGGATTTATGATTAATTTACCAGCGATAAGAATAAGGGTTCGAGGAAGAGGTAGGCATCAAGTGTCTCAGTGCGCAGTTACTAGTGATATTTTTAACTGTAACAGTTGAAAAATAATGAATTTAAAATTAAAACTATTAAATGAATTAAAATTTATAGAAAGCTGGGTTTAGATTCAGGCAGCAATATTCGAGCTTCTGGTTGGGTGATGAATTTAGAGTGAACATCAGCGTTGTGGATTTATGATTAATTTACCAGCGATAAGAATAAGGGTTCGAGGAAGAGGTAGGCATCAAGTGTCTCAGTGCGCAGTTACTAGTTATATTTTTAACTGTAACAGTTGAAAAATAATGAATTTAAAATTAAAACTATTAAATGAATTAAAATTTATAGAAAGCTGGGTTTAGATTCAGGCAGCAATATTCGAGCTTCTGGTTGGGTGATGAATTTAGAGTGAACATCAGCGTTGTGGATTTATGATTAATTTACCAGCGATAAGAATAAGGGTTCGAGGAAGAGGTAGGCATCAAGTGTCTCAGTGCGCAGTTACTAGTGATATTTTTAACTGTAAGAGTTGAAAAATAATGAATTTAAAATTAAAACTATTAAATGAATTAAAATTTATAGAAAGCTGGGTTTAGATTCAGGCAGCAATATTCGAGCTTCTGGTTGGGTGATGAATTTAGAGTGAACATCAGCGTTGTGGATTTATGATTAATTTACCAGCGATAAGAATAAGGGTTCGAGGAAGAGGTAGGCATCAAGTGTCTCAGTGCGCAGTTACTAGTGATATTTTTAACTGTAAGAGTTGAAAAATAATGAATTTAAAATTAAAACTATTAAATGAATTAAAATTTATAGAAAGCTGGGTTTAGATTCAGGCAGCAATATTCGAGCTTCTGGTTGGGTGATGAATTTAGAGTGAACATCAGCGTTGTGGATTTATGATTAATTTACCAGCGATAAGAATAAGGGTTCGAGGAAGAGGTAGGCATCAAGTGTCTCAGTGCGCAGTTACTAGTGATATTTTTAACTGTAACAGTTGAAAAATAATCAATTTAAAATTAAAAACATTAAATGGTTGTATTCAGATTATCTGGCTCCGTCAGCAACACGAGGGTTATGATGCGCCGAAACATTCCTCATTAGACAAGCGAACATACATTTACAAACACCCATGCCTAACACGGTACTCGAACCCGCAACCTCGCGGTTTAGAAGCCAGCACGCTAACCACTATACCGTTTGGTTGGCAATTATTAAATGAATTAAAATTTATAGAAAGTTGGGTTTAGATTCAGGCATCAATATGCGAGCTTCTGGTTGAGTGATGAATTTCGAGTAAACATCAGCGTTGTGGATTTATGATTAATTTACCAGCGATAAGAATAAGGAAGGGTTCGAGGAAGAGGTAGGCATCAAGTGTCTCAATGCGCAGTTACTAGTGATATTTTTAACTGTAACAGTTGAAAAATAATGAATTTAAAATTAAAACTATTAAATGAATTAAAATTTATAGAAAGCTGGGTTTAGATTCAGGCAGCAATATTCGAACTTCTGGTTGGGTGATGAATTTAGAGTGAACATCAGCGTTGTGGATTTATGATTAATTTACCAGCGATAAGAATAAGGGTTCGAGGAAGAGGTAGGCATCAAGTGTCTCAGTGCGCAGTTACTAGTTATATTTTTAACTGTAACAGTTGAAAAATAATGAATTTAAAATTAAAACTATTAAATGAATTAAAATTTATAGAAAGCTGGGTTTAGATTCAGGCAGCAATATTCGAGCTTCTGGTTGGGTGATGAATTTAGAGTGAACATCAGCGTTATGGATTTATGATTAATTTACCAGCGATAAGAATAAGGGTTCGAGGAAGAGGTAGGCATCAAGTGTCTCAGTGCGCAGTTACTAGTTATATTTTTAACTGTAACAGTTGAAAAATAATGAATTTAAAATTAAAACTATTAAATGAATGAAAATTTATAGAAAGCTGGGTTTAGATTCAGGCAGCAATATTCGAGCTTCTGGTTGGGTGATGAATTTAGAGTGAACATCAGCGTTGTGGATTTATGATTAATTTACCAGCGATAAGAATAAGGGTTCGAGGAAGAGGTAGGCATCAAGTGTCTCAGTGCGCAGTTACTAGTGATATTTTAACTGTAACAGTTGAAAAATAATGAATTTAAAATTAAAACTATTAAATGAATTAAAATTTATAGAAAGCTGGGTTTAGATTCAGGCAGCAATATTCGAGCTTCTGGTTGGGTGATGAATTTAGAGTGAACATCAGCGTTGAGGATTTATGATTAATTTACCAGCGATAAGAATAAGGGTTCGAGGAAGAGGTAGGCATCAAGTGTCTCAGTGCGCAGTTACTAGTGATATTTTTAACTGTAACAGTTGAAAAATAATGAATTTAAAATTAAAACTATTAAATGAATTAAAATTTATAGAAAGCTGGGTTTAGATTCAGGCAGCAATATTCGAGCTTCTGGTTGGGTGATGAATTTAGAGTGAACATCAGCGTTATGGATTTATGATTAATTTACCAGCGATAAGAATAAGGGTTCGAGGAAGAGGTAGGCATCAAGTGTCTCAGTGCGCAGTTACTAGTGATATTTTTAACTGTAAGAGTTGAAAAATAATGAATTTAAAATTAAAACTATTAAATGAATTAAAATTTATAGAAAGCTGGGTTTAGATTCAGGCAGCAATATTCGAGCTTCTGGTTGGGTGATGAATTTAGAGTGAACATCAGCGTTGTGGATTTATGATTAATTTACCAGCGATAAGAATAAGGGTTCGAGGAAGAGGTAGGCATCAAGTGTCTCAGTGCGCAGTTACTAGTGATATTTTTAACTGTAAGAGTTGAAAAATAATGAATTTAAAATTAAAACTATTAAATGAATTAAAATTTATAAAAAGCTGGGTTTAGATTCAGGCAGCAATATTCGAGCTTCTGGTTGGGTGATGAATTTAGAGTGAACATCAGCGTTGTGGATTTATGATTAATTTACCAGCGATAAGAATAAGGGTTCGAGGAAGAGGTAGGCATCAAGTGTCTCAGTGCGCAGTTACTAGTGATATTTTTAACTGTAAGAGTTGAAAAATAATGAATTTAAAATTAAAACTATTAAATGAATTAAAATTTATAGAAAGCTGGGTTTAGATTCAGGCAGCAATATTCGAGCTTCTGGTTGGGTGATGAATTTAGAGTGAACATCAGAGTTGTGGATTTATGATTAATTTACCAGTGATAAGAATAAGGGTTCGAGGAAGAGGTAGGCATCAAGTGTCTCAGTGCGCAGTTACTAGTGATATTTTTAACTGTAACAGTTGAAAAATAATGAATTTAAAATTAAAACTATTAAATGAATTAAAATTTATAGAAAGCTGGGTTTAGATTCAGGCAGCAATATTCGAGCTTCTGGTTGGGTGATGAATTTAGAGTGAACATCAGCGTTGTGGATTTATGATTAATTTACCAGCGATAAGAATAAGGGTTCGAGGAAGAGGTAGGCATCAAGTGTCTCAGTGCGCAGTTACTAGTGATATTTTTAACTGTAACAGTTGAAAAATAATGAATTTAAAATTAAAACTATTAAATGAATTAAAATTTATAGAAAGATGGGTTTAGATTCAGGCAGCAATATTCGAGCTTCTGGTTGGGTGATGAATTTAGAGTGAACATCAGCGTTGTGGATTTATGATTAATTTACCAGCGATAAGAATAAGGGTTCGAGGAAGAGGTAGGCATCAAGTGTCTCAGTGCGCAGTTACTAGTGATATTTTTAACTGTAAGAGTTGAAAAATAATGAATTTAAAATTAAAACTATTAAATGAATTAAAATTTATAGAAAGCTGGGTTTATATTCAGGCATCAATATTCGAGCTTCTGGTTGGGTGATGAATTTAGAGTGAACATCAGCGTTGTGGATTTATGATTAATTTACCAGCGATAAGAATAAGGGTTCGAGGAAGAGGTAGGCATCAAGTGTCTCAGTGCGCAGTTACTAGTGATATTTTTAACTGTAACAGTTGAAAAATAATGAATTTAAAATTAAAACTATTAAATGAATTAAAATTTATAGAAAGCTGGGTTTAGATTCAGTCATCAATATTCGAGCTTCTGGTTGATTGATGAATTTAGAGTGAACATCAGCGTTGTGGATTTATGATTAATTTACCAGCGATAAGAATAAGGGTTCGAGGAAGAGGTAGGCATCAAGTGTATCAGTGCGCAGTTACTAGTGATATTTTTAACTGTAACAGTTGAAAAATAATGAATTTAAAATTAAAACTAGTAAATGAATTAAAATTTATAGAAAGCTGGGTTTAGATTCAGTCATCAATATTCGAGCTTCTGGTTGATTGATGAATTTAGAGTGAACATCAGCGTTGTGGATTTATGATTAATTTACCAGCGATAAGAATAAGGGTTCGAGGAAGAGGTAGGCATCAAGTGTCTCAGTGCGCAGTTACTAGTGATATTTTTAACTGTAACAGTTGAAAAATAATGAATTTAAAATTAAAACTATTAAATGAATTAAAATTTATAGAAAGCTGGGTTTATATTCAGGCATCAATATTCGAGCTTCTGGTTGGGTGATGAATTTAGAGTGAACATCAGCGTTGTGGATTTATGATTAATTTACCAGCGATAAGAATAAGGGTTCGAGGAAGAGGTAGGCATCAAGTGTCTCAGTGCGCAGTTACTAGTGATATTTTTAACTGTAACAGTTGAAAAATAATGAATTTAAAATTAAAACTATTAAATGAATTAAAATTTATAGAAAGCTGGGTTTAGATTCAGTCATCAATATTCGAGCTTCTGGTTGATTGATGAATTTAGAGTGAACATCAGCGTTGTGGATTTATGATTAATTTACCAGCGATAAGAATAAGGGTTCGAGGAAGAGGTAGGCATCAAGTGTATCAGTGCGCAGTTACTAGTGATATTTTTAACTGTAACAGTTGAAAAATAATGAATTTAAAATTAAAACTATTAAATGAATTAAAATTTATAGAAAGCTGGGTTTAGATTCAGTCATCAATATTCGAGCTTCTGGTTGATTGATGAATTTAGAGTGAACATCAGCGTTGTGGATTTATGATTAATTTACCAGCGATAAGAATAAGGGTTCGAGGAAGAGGTAGGCATCAAGTGTATCAGTGCGCAGTTACTAGTGATATTTTTAACTGTAACAGTTGAAAAATAATGAATTTAAAATTAAAACTATTAAATGAATTAAAATTTATAGAAAGCTGGGTTTAGATTCAGTCATCAATATTCGAGCTTCTGGTTGATTGATGAATTTAGAGTGAACATCAGCGTTGTGGATTTATGATTAATTTACCAGCGATAAGAATAAGGGTTCGAGGAAGAGGTAGGCATCAAGTGTCTCAGTGCGCAGTTACTAGTGATATTTTTAACTGTAACAGTTGAAAAATAATGAATTTAAAATTAAAACTATTAAATGAATTAAAATTTATAGAAAGCTGGGTTTATATTCAGGCATCAATATTCGAGCTTCTGGTTGGGTGATGAATTTAGAGTGAACATCAGCGTTGTGGATTTATGATTAATTTACCAGCGATAAGAATAAGGGTTCGAGGAAGAGGTAGGCATCAAGTGTCTCAGTGCGCAGTTACTAGTGATATTTTTAACTGTAACAGTTGAAAAATAATGAATTTAAAATTAAAACTATTAAATGAATTAAAATTTATAGAAAGCTGGGTTTAGATTCAGTCATCAATATTCGAGCTTCTGGTTGATTGATGAATTTAGAGTGAACATCAGCGTTGTGGATTTATGATTAATTTACCAGCGATAAGAATAAGGGTTCGAGGAAGAGGTAGGCATCAAGTGTCTCAGTGCGCAGTTACTAGTGATATTTTAAACTGTAACAGTTGAAAAATAATGAATTTAAAATTAAAACTATTAAATGAATTAAAATTTATAGAAAGCTGGGTTTATATTCAGGCATCAATATTCGAGCTTCTGGTTGGGTGATGAATTTAGAGTGAACATCAGCGTTGTGGATTTATGATTAATTTACCAGCGATAAGAATAAGGGTTCGAGGAAGAGGTAGGCATCAAGTGTCTCAGTGCGCAGTTACTAGTGATATTTTTAACTGTAACAGTTGAAAAATAATGAATTTAAAATTAAAACTATTAAATGAATTAAAATTTATAGAAAGCTGGGTTTAGATTCAGTCATCAATATTCGAGCTTCTGGTTGATTGATGAATTTAGAGTGAACATCAGCGTTGTGGATTTATGATTAATTTACCAGCGATAAGAATAAGGGTTCGAGGAAGAGGTAGGCATCAAGTGTATCAGTGCGCAGTTACTAGTGATATTTTTAACTGTAACAGTTGAAAAATAATGAATTTAAAATTAAAACTATTAAATGAATTAAAATTTATAGAAAGCTGGGTTTAGATTCAGTCATCAATATTCGAGCTTCTGGTTGATTGATGAATTTAGAGTGAACATCAGCGTTGTGGATTTATGATTAATTTACCAGCGATAAGAATAAGGGTTCGAGGAAGAGGTAGGCATCAAGTGTATCAGTGCGCAGTTACTAGTGATATTTTTAACTGTAACAGTTGAAAAATAATGAATTTAAAATTAAAACTATTAAATGAATTAAAATTTATAGAAAGCTGGGTTTAGATTCAGTCATCAATATTCGAGCTTCTGGTTGATTGATGAATTTAGAGTGAACATCAGCGTTGTGGATTTATGATTAATTTACCAGCGATAAGAATAAGGGTTCGAGGAAGAGGTAGGCATCAAGTGTCTCAGTGCGCAGTTACTAGTGATATTTTTAACTGTAACAGTTGAAAAATAATGAATTTAAAATTAAAACTATTAAATGAATTAAAATTTATAGAAAGCTGGGTTTATATTCAGGCATCAATATTCGAGCTTCTGGTTGGGTGATGAATTTAGAGTGAACATCAGCGTTGTGGATTTATGATTAATTTACCAGCGATAAGAATAAGGGTTCGAGGAAGAGGTAGGCATCAAGTGTCTCAGTGCGCAGTTACTAGTGATATTTTTAACTGTAACAGTTGAAAAATAATGAATTTAAAATTAAAACTATTAAATGAATTAAAATTTATAGAAAGCTGGGTTTAGATTCAGTCATCAATATTCGAGCTTCTGGTTGATTGATGAATTTAGAGTGAACATCAGCGTTGTGGATTTATGATTAATTTACCAGCGATAAGAATAAGGGTTCGAGGAAGAGGTAGGCATCAAGTGTATCAGTGCGCAGTTACTAGTGATATTTTTAACTGTAACAGTTGAAAAATAATGAATTTAAAATTAAAACCATTAAATGAATTAAAATTTATAGAAAGCTGGGTTTAGATTCAGTCATCAATATTCGAGCTTCTGGTTGATTGATGAATTTAGAGTGAACATCAGCGTTGTGGATTTATGATTAATTTACCAGCGATAAGAATAAGGGTTCGAGGAAGAGGTAGGCATCAAGTGTCTCAGTGCGCAGTTACTAGTGATATTTTTAACTGTAACAGTTGAAAAATAATGAATTTAAAATTAAAACTATTAAATGAATTAAAATTTATAGAAAGCTGGGTTTAGATTCAGGCAGCAATATTCGAGCTTCTGGTTGGGTGATGAATTTAGAGTGAACATCAGCGTTGTGGATTTATGATTAATTTACCAGCGATAAGAATAAGGGTTCGAGGAGGAGGTAGGCATCAAGTGTCTCAGTGCGCAGTTACTAGTTATATTTTTAACTGTAACATTTGAAAAATAATGAATTTAAAATTAAAACTATTAAATGAATTAAAATTTATAGAAAGCTGGGTTTAGATTCAGGCAGCAATATTCGAGCTTCTGGTTGGGTGATGAATTTAGAGTGAACATCAGCGTTGTGGATTTATGATTAATTTACCAGCGATAAGAATAAGGGTTCGAGGAAGAGGTAGGCATCAAGTGTCTCAGTGCGCAGTTACTAGTGATATTTTTAACTGTAACAGTTGAAAAATAATGAATTTAAAATTAAAACTATTAAATGAATTAAAATTTATAGAAAGCTGGGTTTAGATTCAGTCATCAATATTCGAGCTTCTGGTTGATTGATGAATTTAGAGTGAACATCAGCGTTGTGGATTTATGATTAATTTACCAGCGATAAGAATAAGGGTTCGAGGAAGAGGTAGGCATCAAGTGTATCAGTGCGCAGTTACTAGTGATATTTTTAACTGTAACAGTTGAAAAATAATGAATTTAAAATTAAAACTATTAAATGAATTAAAATTTATAGAAAGCTGGGTTTAGATTCAGTCATCAATATTCGAGCTTCTGGTTGATTGATGAATTTAGAGTGAACATCAGCGTTGTGGATTTATGATTAATTTACCAGCGATAAGAATAAGGGTTCGAGGAAGAGGTAGGCATCAAGTGTATCAGTGCGCAGTTACTAGTGATATTTTTAACTGTAACAGTTGAAAAATAATGAATTTAAAATTAAAACTATTAAATGAATTAAAATTTATAGAAAGCTGGGTTTAGATTCAGTCATCAATATTCGAGCTTCTGGTTGATTGATGAATTTAGAGTGAACATCAGCGTTGTGGATTTATGATTAATTTACCAGCGATAAGAATAAGGGTTCGAGGAAGAGGTAGGCATCAAGTGTCTCAGTGCGCAGTTACTAGTGATATTTTTAACTGTAACAGTTGAAAAATAATGAATTTAAAATTATAACTATTAAATGAATTAAAATTTATAGAAAGCTGGGTTTATATTCAGGCATCAATATTCGAGCTTCTGGTTGGGTGATGAATTTAGAGTGAACATCAGCGTTGTGGATTTATGATTAATTTACCAGCGATAAGAATAAGGGTTCGAGGAAGAGGTAGGCATCAAGTGTCTCAGTGCGCAGTTACTAGTGATATTTTTAACTGTAACAGTTGAAAAATAATGAATTTAAAATTAAAACTATTAAATGAATTAAAATTTATAGAAAGCTGGGTTTAGATTCAGTCATCAATATTCGAGCTTCTGGTTGATTGATGAATTTAGAGTGAACATCACCGTTGTGGATTTATGATTAATTTACCAGCGATAAGAATAAGGGTTCGAGGAAGAGGTAGGCATCAAGTGTATCAGTGCGCAGTTACTAGTGATATTTTTAACTGTAACAGTTGAAAAATAATGAATTTAAAATTAAAACCATTAAATGAATTAAAATTTATAGAAAGCTGGGTTTAGATTCAGTCATCAATATTCGAGCTTCTGGTTGATTGATGAATTTAGAGTGAACATCAGCGTTGTGGATTTATGATTAATTTACCAGCGATAAGAATAAGGGTTCGAGGAAGAGGTAGGCATCAAGTGTCTCAGTGCGCAGTTACTAGTGATATTTTTAACTGTAACAGTTGAAAAATAATGAATTTAAAATTAAAACTATTAAATGAATTAAAATTTATAGAAAGCTGGGTTTAGATTCAGGCAGCAATATTCGAGCTTCTGGTTGGGTGATGAATTTAGAGTGAACATCAGCGTTGTGGATTTATGATTAATTTACCAGCGATAAGAATAAGGGTTCGAGGAGGAGGTAGGCATCAAGTGTCTCAGTGCGCAGTTACTAGTTATATTTTTAACTGTAACATTTGAAAAATAATGAATTTAAAATTAAAACTATTAAATGAATTAAAATTTATAGAAAGCTGGGTTTAGATTCAGGCAGCAATATTCGAGCTTCTGGTTGGGTGATGAATTTAGAGTGAACATCAGCGTTGTGGATTTATGATTAATTTACCAGCGATAAGAATAAGGGTTCGAGGAAGAGGTAGGCATCAAGTGTCTCAGTGCGCAGTTACTAGTTATATTTTTAACTGTAACAGTTGAAAATAATAGTTGACAAATAAACAATTTAAAATTAAAACTATTAAACGAACTAAAATTTATAGAAATATATAAAATCTGGGTCTAGATTCAGACATCAGTATTCGAGCTTCTGGTTGGGTAGACATCAAGTGTCTCAGTGCGTAGTTATTAGTGATATTTTCAACTGTAGCAGTTGAAATTAATAGTTGAAAGTTTTTCAGTTTAATATTGAATCTATTAAATGAATTGAAATTTATTTTAGTATACAGAGTGGTGAATTTATGATTGAATGTACCAGTGATAAGAAAAAGAATTCGAGTAGTAGTCACATTGCCAAATACTTGTGATATTTTCAACTTAAGGAACTTAAAACAATTAATTTAAAAATAAATCATATATATTGCATGAATGGAAGTTTAAGCGAGGTAAAAGGTTTATTATTTTACAAGTGCAATATCACTAGTCAAAAAATATATCGATTTTTAAAAAGTATTTGCCCACGTGTTGCTTAACGATATTTTTTTATAATCAAATTCATTGAATTTGAAAGAAATTCATTGAATGGAGTCGCCAACATTAATAAATATATGTATTAAAAACATATTTTGCGAGTGATTATAAAAATATTGTATACAATACATGGGAAAATACTTTTTCCAATTCGGTAGAAATATTTGACTCGTGCAACGCACTCGTTAAATAAGTATTTTTCCTCGTTGGAAAAAGTATTACTTTCTCAAGTAGTTGCATAAATAACTAGTGTATGTCCGTGGTCAGCATAACTCCCTAACGGGTTGACCTACGATGTTAAAACTTTTGCATACGGAATAGTGATGGCCACGGTCCATGGGAGTGTCATTAAAATTTTCGTCAAAGTCGCGCATGCGCATAAAGTAAGTGCAATTTAAAAATGTATGTTTTTCACCAATTGCCAAAAAAACTGTTCTAACGATTTTGGTCAGAATTACCGAGGTAATGCCTTAAAAGGTGCTGCAAATAAACCCAACTCCGAAATTTCAGTGCCGACCAATTGGTATAGTGATTAGCGTGCTAGCTTCTAGACTGCAAGGTTGCGGGTTCGAGTCCCGTGTTGGCATTGGTGTTTGTAAATGTATGTTGGCTTGTCTAATGACGAATTTTTCGGTGCATTATAGCCCTCGTGTTGATGACGGCGCCAGATAATCTGAATACAACCAACCAACCAACCGAAATTTCCGTACAAATGAGATAAAAGCGTAATAAGTTGAAAAAACGATCTTTTTTTAACACAGGATTCTCTTTCATTGAGCATCCCACCTACACGACTGTTTCTCCTCTGTCTCACTTTCAATAATGGATAATCGCAGTTTTGGAGGTGTTTTTCCAGCCAAAGTAATGATTCGTCAAATACATCCCAAAAACTGAAATTGTTGTTAGAAAAATAAGGAACATCGGTAATTTACACCAATCCATGACAAATATAAATACAATGACCAGTATTAAGCGCAATTGAAAGATACGTGATGTTCCACACCTCTAGTTTTAAATAGTAATATGTATACATTCTGAGTATGAACATGCATCCAGCTACATAATTCCATAGTTACGATGTTTGTTTTGTTTTGAAATCACCGACTGTCTATTTCTGCCACTTATAAAGAGTTACGATGTGAAAGCTATTGACTGAGAGCAATTTTTGGACCACATCGAACATCATTCTGATTTTTTTTATAGAGAAAAGTGAGTAGATTACAAATCCACTGGTCTGCCGTGGCAAAAATGGCCGAAATTAGTCAATAATCGACTTTTAATAAGTTGAATTAAATCCAATTGCCAAATGCGCCATAACTTGCCAAATAATGAGCATTTTTTTTATTTGGTAACCCTCACTCTTTAATTATCAATTAAGAAGGTTGCAGACGATTCATATATCTGGCGACGGTCTACTTGCATCTATTAAAAGGGCGCCAAGTTGGCAATAAACATTACGTCACGGATGACTTAACTGATGTCGCCAATTTGGCTTACTTTTAAAAGATATACATTTTCCAATCCAGAGATCAAAAATCGTATACGCTTTTTCTCATTGAAAATCAAAATGCAGGATTGCCAGACGAAAAAGTTTGTTCTCTTTTTGGCAAGTTATGACATATTTGGCAATCGGATTTTAGCTCAACTCATTCCAAGGCAATTTTTGATCAGTTTCGGCCATTTTTGCCACGGCAGACCAGTGGATTCCTAAACTACTCACTTTTATCCAATCTCTATAAAAATTTCAGAATGATGTTCGATGAGGTCCAAAAATTGCAGTCGCCTCTCGGACTACTACTGTCATTTTTCAATAATAGTTATTTTGTGAGATCACAATGAAGCCACCAGAAACAAAATAATTATTTTATACTACCGAGAAATATTATGAAACATTAAAACAGAAGTGTATTATCTTTAATAGCATATAAGCCCTCCTTCTTCATTTCCGACAATTAATAAGTTTTGTGAAACAAAAAAGCCCGTTTACCTCTTTGCTTAAATCAACTTAAGGATTTTTTTCGTTATTTTACAAGCATATTTTTTTCACATTAATAAATACAGTTTAAATTATTATAAAAAAAATATTTAAATGTTGACGCACTTCTTCCACAAAATAAAGTATTAGTAACAACACTCTCTCAATTTGCTTTCACCATTACTAAAACCATTTTTCCTTGAAAAATCTGAAGAAAAAAACCTAAAATGCACAATCTTTGTCCTATTCGATTATGATCATTTTCTCTCAGGCAAACAAATTAACGGATTGAGGAGAATGCAACCTTTTATTTATCAGGTCCGTCACAAATTGTCTTGTAGCAAAAAGAACGTATTTTTACCCCAAATCATTCATGTCTAAATTTGCACAACTTACAAATATATGTTATTAAGCGCAGCGTATTTTATTCCAAGCTTAAAGCTAATTTAGTTGTTCAATGGAAATGACAATATGTCATTTGAAGGATTGATTGAGAAATGATTGGTTATTGAAAAAGAAAAGTCTGTCAATACTTTTGGTATTCAGACCTGCCCTGTGATTAATATTTTTGTTTTGTATATTTGCAGGCAAGAACATTGCATGAAGTAGAAGTTCGGCGAATGTTATCTCATGATGCAGTTTTAATTTCTAACCGACTTTGTCACGATGGTCCTACGTTAAGAACATGAAACAGTGTTGCATATGTTAAAATCATCATATGTCAAGTTTCATTGTGGTTGTAAAATATAATACAACTCATAAAGACAAAGTTGTTAATATAAATTCTTTATTTGTATCGGCAATTTTTGGTTGGTTGGTTGAACTCCCGGCTGGGAGTGGAAAGGAAGGACTTTGTGAACTAGCACCTGCCCCCGCGTACATATGTGAGAGAACCACCTCTCTGGAACAGGTTGAAGTAAAAAAAAAGAACTAATTAAAAAAAAAGAGGAGAGGGGGGGATATCAAATCATTTCGGTGCAGAAGGAATTTTGTGAAGTTGCCATTTCAATGCTTTCTCCGGGTGAGGACGTGGACACACACACAAACAATAAAGGACAACAGAAACAAAACAATCGCCAATTTTTGTATTCATTAACAAAGTGCCATTTCTGTTGCCAGCATGTGCTTGATGTTAGCATCTAATTTTAAATATTAAAAATATATCTATTGGCAAAATATTTGGTAAACTATTTTTTAAAATTTATTCATTAAAAATGAATGCGAATTTACGCACTCAGAGCCAAACATCTTTTATTTATTC
>OZ021728.1:93252754-93430254 GCA_963978545.1 Linyphia triangularis
ATGAACAACAGGATGCGTGCTGGGGAGGACTATAGGTCTTTTGAAACTTTCGGTGTCTTCTCGTTGTATCAGACGGGTAGTCACACGAATCAAATCTTTATCATCCAACTGTGGTCGCAGGGGCTTCAAGATGGGATTGGAGATGGAAATAAAGGCCTCTCGTTGAATAGCTTTCAGTAACATTAACTCGGCCTGCTCGATTTCTACAACAGTCAATGGCAAATAGTTACGTTCTGATGCAAGCTTTTTGGCATTAGCACAGAATCTCTTCATCCAGGCAATAGTTCTGATCAACTTGGAGTAAGAAGAAAGTCTGGTGTGATACCAAGGTATCTCCTTTTCTGTGTTTGTAGCTACCGTCTTTCTTCTTTCTCGATTTAAAGTTTCTTCATCAACCTCAATTTGAGATTTCGGCCATTCTTCCCTAGGAGCTCTTAACCATTCTGGACCAAGTAGCCATCTGGTTTCTATAAGGTGTTTGATTGTACTTCCTCGAGAAGGGATGTCCGCTGGATTATATCTGCCTGGTAAGTGATGCCAGTCATCAGGATGAGACAATTTCCGAATTTCTCTGGTTCTATTGGCGACGAAAGTGGCCCAACAGTCTTCCTTCTTTATCCAGCTAAGGGCGTTACTGGAATCAGTCCAATAATGCGTTTCAATATCTGGTCTTTGAATGTCCTTCTTGACATTCTCAGCTAAGCGAACAGCGATCAAACATGCCAAAAGTTCCAATCGAGGGATCGTGATTGGTTTTAAGGGACATACTCGATTCTTGGCACTGACAAATTCACACGACACAGATTCTTCAGTTTCGACTCGGATGAAAATGCAAACAGAGTAAGCACCTTTGCTGGCATCAGCGAATACATGTAAACTACAGTATCTCAAGGGAAGTTCTCTCTTCAACAACCATCGAGGGATGGAAACGTCTTTCAAAGATGCAATTTGTTTCTTCCAATTCAAAAATGTTTTCGAGATATCTTCAGGTAGTTCTTTATCCCAAGGTATGTTTGACCTCCAGCATTCTTGAAGCAGCAGTTTGGGCAACAACGTAAATGGACAGATGATGCCTAGAGGATCATAGATTTGTTGCGCAGTAGCCAAAATTTTCCTCTTCGTGACCGGGCGAAAATCTTCCACCTCGTAATGACTTGTGTTGCAGTACAAAACATCTTTGGAGAGATCCCACGTCAGACCCAAAACTGATACCAAATCTCCTTCTTCGTTTTCTTCTGGCTCATTGATTACATTCGGAACCTGGTCAGGCTCTGAAATGCAGTAATTTCTTCTCCATCCTCTCAAATCAAATTTTCCAGATCGTAGTAACTCCCTGGCTTCTTCAATGAACAGCTCACAGCCCTCAACAGTGTCGAAACAAGCAAGACAGTTATCTACATAGAAAGAGTCCATTAACTTCAAGGCAGTGTCCTTAAAGTGAGGAGGAGCCGTCTCCAGATGATGTTTCAAGGTGGCATTCAAGAGGAAAGGACTACACTTTAAACCGAAGACAACTCTGCAGTGACGATACGTTTTCAATTTAGTTGCATCACCGTCTTCCATCCAGAGAAATTTTAGATAGTTCCGATCTGATCCAGAAACACTGATTTGAAGAAATGCCTGTTTGATGTCGGCGGTAACAGCATACTGCTTCATACGAAAACGAGTAAGGACTGTAGGAATGAGTTCTAGGAAATTAGGTCCCTTGACAAGACATTCATTCAAAGATGGTGATCCTCTGATGTGCGCCGAGGCATCAAAAACAGGCCTAATTTTGGTGGTAGCTGAATTCTTCACGACAGCTCGATGTGGAAGGAAATGTCCAGGTGAAGTACTATCTTCCAAACTAACTTCTTCGATTATTCCTTCCTTTAGCCAGGAATGTAAAACGTTTTGATAAGGTTCCAAAATATTAGCTGCTTTCAATCTAGCAATTGTAGTTTTCAATCTTCTTTCAGCTAATTCTCTCCCTTCAGGAAGATCAGGATGAAATTGGAGCCAAGGAAGTTTTACTTGGTATCTTCCTTCTTCATTAAACTTCAAGTTGCTTTGGAAATGTTCATAAGCTGCCTTGTGTAACTCTTCTTCAGTTTGCCGTTCAACTGGATCCGTGATTCCTATTCTATCTAAACTCCACAAGTCTGGCAAGTTTATGTCCCGAGTGTGCAGGCAAATAATGGACAAACAAGATTCTGAAGTCTGTGTTTTTTGTGGAATTTTCCCCATAAGCGTCCAGCCAAGATAAGTACCCACGGCAACAGGTCCAGCATTTAAGTTATGAACTTTCCCATTCAAGAGTTTTCCTGCGACGTCCGCCCCAATCAGTAGATGAATATCAGAATCAGCTTCACAATAGGAACTCGTAACGACATCAGTCAAATGTATGTCCATCTTACGAAGATCTTTCATCCACGGTCCATGTGGGGTCTTCTTTATATCGCCACATATCTTGTCTTGTTCGAGAGCTTCGAAATTGCAATTATAACTCTCGTTCATACTCGTTAAATACACTCTAATGCAGCGATGTATTTGTTGAGGAGTTTCATGTCCACCAAATAAACTGTGTATAATAGGAATTTCTCTTACACATTCATAGTTCATTAATTCTACTGCTTTAGAACTTATGTACGAGTGTTGACTGCCTGTGTCGATAAGGGCTCGAATAACGTGTCTAGTGTTTTTACCCCTAAGATATACTTGTAAAGTTTGCAATAATACTTCTGCTCTATTAGAATGAGTCGACAGAGCTTGATCTTTATTTGGAATACTATTTGATTCTTCAACAACTTTAAAAGTGCCTATCTTGCCTTCACGAAACGTATTTGGACACATAATTGTACAATGAAATTTGTGGCAACAAAAACACTTAACTTTACTATAGCAATGCTTAGATAAATGGCCTTTCTTCAGACACTTAAAACAGCATGCTGCCTTCCTAACTAGGTCACACCTTTCATCTAAACCCATAGCTTTTGCTTTATTACAATCAGCGGAATTATGTTTCTTAAAACAGAAAATGCACGAATTTTCATTATTTTCATTGGTATTCAATAACCCTGAAGCAGTCGGAACATTGCAATTATTTTCACTAACACATCGCTTGAAAGTTTTTCTATGTGTTTCTTTTCCATAATCAAAAGAATTTTTAGCTATCGCTAATCTTTGTTCACCATCTACCTCAGACTTCAAAAATTCCATAAGTGCAGTTAATTTATTTATATCCTCTTTTCCTTTACTCGTGGATATAACAGAACTAATTTGGCGCTCCCATATTTTCAAAATTTCGTCGGGTAGACAACTTTCAACAAGGGGGTATAACATGGCAGCATATTTATCCGAAGTAACACCCAACGTGCCTAAAGCTCTTAAATATGCTTCAATTTTATCATAAAGTGTAACCAAACTACATTTATTATGATTCAAAACTAAAGTTAACAACTCCCTCACATAAACTTCAATCAAAAGTTCATCTTTCCCAAAGCGCGATTTCAGGCATTCAACTGCTAGCGGATAGTTTTCATCTGTGGGAGGGTAGCTTTCTACAAGTTCACGAGCACGTGACCCCTCGGCTGTACTCTGTATAAGATACACGAATTTATCTCCAGCCGATAAATCAGAATCCTCGTCGATTTTCTTAAACAAACTCCAAAACCCAATCCACCCTTTTATCGATCCATCGTACTTGGGTAACTCTATTTTTGGAAGTTTTACTGTTCTTTTAAAAACGGCATCTAGTTCGACATTAGACGACACACGCGCAGACGTATGTGGTTGGTTGGTACCTTTCTGCAAACGTTCAACTTTCGTTCGGAGCGAAACAAATAAATCACAATATGAAGTTATTTTTTCATATTCGTTTTCAAGTTCCTCCGGTTTGATTGCAGAATCTTTCGATAGCAAGTGTAGCATCCGATTGTCAGCGGCTTCTAGTTTGGCGAATTTATCGCTCAAAAGTGAAATCGAAACATTCAATTCTTCTAAATCTACCGTTTCCGAACATAAAATTTCTTCTACTTTCTTTGCTGACCTAGTAAAATTGGATCTTAATGGAGCTCTATACTTTGTGAGCTCGTCTTTACTAAATTCATCCATGTTTCCTAATTAATATAGCCCTTTTTAATAACCCGACGTCCCTGTTCGGGCGCCAGAAAATGTGTCGCTCAAAAGGAAAATATAAAGGTTGCCTACCTTTATTCACAGCGACGGTTCGATTTCTTCTTGATTCCGACGTCGGGCGGGCTGGCTTAGATCTTGAATAACTAAAAATAGCTAAATAATTCTTATATCAACATAGATGATCAAATACCAGTAAGACGAACACAACTACGTTTATTTACAAAATCGAATCTCGAACACAAACTTATTTTCCGTTACAGTTATAGATAAATCAGTGGCGCTACAGTTGCAGTTAATTGCGACGCAAGAGGTCAACATCATTAAGGAGGGGACCAGCAAGCACTGGGAGACCATAACGAAACATAGGCACTGACTGTCACAAGTCGAGGTAACAAGTCAACAGAAAAACTGTGAGTACAATTTTCGATTATACTAACATGGCGTTTCTTGCCAGAGCACGAAAGAATGACTTACTCGCTTTAATAGATGAACTGGGATTGGAACAACCCATTAACCCAAAAATCGCTCAATTATGTAAATCAATAACAGAACACGTCGATTATGATGAAAACCTTGTTAAAAATATGTTAAACACAATTGTAAATGATCGTGAAAATGAGGAATCATTGGCGAAAGAAAAAGATAGGGAAGCAAAAGAATTCGAGTTAGCGAAACTGCGCATAGAAGCAGAAATTCGCCAACATGGCGCTGCTGTAACAAACGCACGGGAAAACGAAGTAAGCAGAAGCCCAAATATATTACAGTATATGAAACCGTTTGACGGTAGTGACATAAGCATCTACTTGACACTATTTGAGAGACAAATTAGTCGTCTAGAAATATCGAAAGATACTTGGGTAAATTATTTAATTACATTGCTTCCACTTGACATAGCAAGCTTAATAACACGTGAGCCGGAAACACTAGCGAATAATTACGACCACATTAAGAGCATTTTGCTGAGACGATACCGACTTAGCCCAGAACAGTTCAGAATACAATTCTCCTTCCATAAAAAAGAACAATGTCAGACATGGAGAGACTTTGCGTTTGAACTAAACAATTATCTGACCGAATGGTTGAGCGGACTTGATGTCACAACATTTGAAGATTTAAAAGAATTAATGCTAGTAGATCAAATAAAAAGAAAATTACCCAAAGAAATTCGAGAACACTTTATGGACGAACTTCCGAAAATAAAAAATAGGGAAATTTTGGTCAACAAACTCGATGACTTTGATTCAACTAGAAATAATTTTAAAAAGAATACGATATTTCGCGAAAATAAATATGAAGAAAAAAACAGGAAGCACTGGCAGTCTAGAGAAAATATACAGGAACGTCCATTCGTTCGTGCTCAAACCAATACTAACCATTTGTATAAAAAAAGAAATAATGGTACTTTAAATAGTAGAGAGTGGCCTAATAAGTCTAACCAGTTTGAAGTTAAAAATCAAGGTATTAAATGCTTTAATTGTAATGAAATAGGCCACCGCCAGGCCAGCTGTCCAAAAAAGAAGGCAAATAGAGCTGTAATTAGTAATTTTCCTAATTATAAAAGTAATGTGTATCCCGAAAATGAAAGTTATAATAGTCCAATCAATAAAATTAGTGCATACACTGACAATAAAAGCACCACAAAGGTAATAATATTCGATCATGAAATAGTTGCTCTGAATGATACAGGGAGCCAAGTCACCTTCATTTCTGAGGACTTGTATATAAAAATAGGTTCACCCCAATTAATGAGAAATGACATATTACTAAAAGGATTAGGTAATATAGAAGTACAACTATTAGGATATTTCCATACTGACATTAAAATCGACACTCATTCAGTCAATGCAAAAATATACGTCATCAAAGACCACACAAATGAATTAATAATTGGAATGGACATTATAGGAAAATTCGAAAACCCATCCTTTTACAGACAGCTCCGAGAGGATCCACGTGTTTTTTATTTACAAGTTATCAGGCGCCAGTCTGGCGAGGCCAAAAGAGAAAATGAAGGCGAAGAGCTCCGCAAGATGTCAATCAAATCTATCCTGACAGTTGAGAAGAAGATCGACAGCCGCGGCAGCCAATCAGGAAGCAGAGCAGAGGAGAAATTTGTAGCTCCGCCTTCCGAATGCAGAAGCGCTAGTCATCTTACTGGTGTAACGGGAGAAAGATTAGACCTTGGCGGCGAAAGGAAGATTGAAAAGTCCGTAGCATATGCGAAATCACCTGGTGAAAAGCGTAGGATTGCGGCATGCTTACTTACAGAATGTACGCCTTTTAAAGAAAAACTTCCTGAAGTAGAAGCGAAAAAAGCTGTACCAAGAGGAGATGAAGATTTCAAGAGAGAAATGGAAGAATTTAATTGCAAACTGAACGAAGCTCAAAGTAAGATAAAAGAATGTGAAGATGAAATCTTACAGTTGCATACAGAAGGTGCTACTTTCAAAGTACAGTACTCTAAACTGGAAGTTAAGAATGATGCATTACAAGCTAAACTTGAAGAAATAGAATCGGAAAATTTAAAGGAACTGGCAGAAACCACTGAAATTCTTGAAAAATACAGAGAAGACATTGCAGGTTGTGAAATGGAAATTGGATCAGCTAAAGAAGAAATTGTCAATCTTAAAAATGAATTGAAGCTAGCCAAGTTACTACAAGAACAGTTAGGTGAACGATGCCAAACTCTTGTAAAATGTGAGTTGATTACCTCTAATAAAGTCAAGCTCTTGCAACCCTCAGTCACAAGTTTAGAAGAAGGAGCAAACTTAAAGAGACAGCTGAAGGAGAAAAATCACAGCATTGAAGTGAAGAGAGAATTATGTTCCAGACAAAAAGAAGTAAAGGAAATGGATGTGAAGATAACTAAACAAGTTAGAGCAATGAAGGAAGATTCTACTCTCGTTGAACATATTCAGCATGGAATGAAACTTCAAAATGCAGAAATTTCAAAGATGAAGATAAACCTTCAACAAGATGAAACCAAAAAAGATGAACAGAAGGATGTCAAGGAAAAACATAAAAAGAAGAGATCATTATCAGATGCAAATAAGAAGACTGAAGAAACCTCAATGAATAAGGAGAGCCTCAAACAGTTTAAGAAAAGACGCAAAAAACCCAGAACATTTAAAGTTTACACTCAGCGAGCAAAATTTTTTGGCCATTACAAAGAGACACCAATCAAAAACAATCATAGATGTGACAATCATAGTATCTGTGCATATTGCTTTCCTTGTGTTTTTCTATTTCAGATAACTTCAGTAATAAACTATGAGGACATAGTTCGCCAAGATGACCGAGTGTGGAGATATGGGGCGCACCACTAGAGAACCCCTTGTGGCGACTCCTAGCGGCAGAGGGAGGTATTCCTCATTCTGATTAGAGAGACAGATCACTGAACATTCTCGATGTGAATATACGTAAGAAAGGCGCTTGTGCCTAATGTAGTATGAGATAAGAGGCAATAAGGATTCATTAAAGCTGGATTCTACACTCAGCAAGTGTCCCTTCTCTGATCGTCTACTCCCACATATATATATATATATATATCTATATCTATATATATATTTATATATATATATATATATATATATCTATATATATATATATATATATATATATAGATATATCTATATATATATATATCTATATATATCTATATATATATATATATATATATATATATATATATATATATATAGATATATAGATATATAGATATATATATATATATATATATATATATATATATATATATATATATATATATATATATATATATATATATATATATATATATATATATATATATATATATATATATATATATATATATATATATATATATATATATATATATATATATATATATATAGATATATAGATATATAGATATATAGATATATATATATATATATATATATATATATATATATATATATATATATATATATATATATATATATATATATATATATATATATATATATATATATATATATATAGATATATAGATATATATATATATATATATATATATATATATATATATATATATATATATATATATATATATATATATATATATATATATATATATATATCTATATATATATATATATATATATATATATATATATATATATATATATATATATATATATATATATATATATATATATATATATATATATATATATATATAGATATATAGATATATAGATATAATTTTGTAAAGTGGGCAAGTTTCAGCTTTTACTAATCGATGGGTCTTCTCTTCCTGTTTCCAAATAAACTTAAAAGTGGTTTGAGACCAAAAGTGACGCCCGTTTTCAATGTAAAATGCTGATACCGATATAACCGGCAAATAATACACAATGGACGATTCCCGCATTTTTTAAAAACGAATGAAGTTGATTTATATTTATAAAGAATTTCTTTCTGATTTCTAAATATTCCAATAAAAGTTCTTTAAAAAAATTAGTTATTTAAATATTAAGAAAAGAAAATGTGCAAAAAAACCTCAAATTGCGACCCGCTCAAAACGGGCAGATTTTGAGTATGACGTCAAGTGTCTCGAAAGGTTCGGTGACGTAATCCCTTCTCTCCGTTTGTTATGGTGAGGTTTCTACCACAAAATGTCAGCTATATACTCTGTAGTTTCTACTTAGTAGTTGCTATGGATATACGGAAAATCTTAAAAGACATGACCCTAGAAATTTAAAAAAAAAAAAAAAAATTAAAAATATAAAAAACGATAAATGCCACAAATCCACGTCAGTAATTTAGTGTAACTGAAAGCTATGCGAAGTTCCGCACCCCTTCTAGTTTACTTTCAATTACCCACCTGTTTACACTAGCTGAATACTACGAAATTTTACCATGTGCATTTTAGCAATCAGAAGCTATATTCCAAATTTCGGACGTTTCATTCCATTTCGACCACTTAAAGTCAGTTTATCAAAATCGGCCTACCTTCCATTTTTTATGTTTGCCTTTGTTGACAGTTATTTCAAATTTTATAATTGTAACTATATTGGAAGTGGGGCATTGTGATATTCTTCGTATTTAACGTAACGATCACTTTTCGGCATTTTTAAAATTAGTTAATTGAGATCAGAAGATCTTACTTTTTCTACGTTTATTTTTCCTGATATTTGTACCTAATTTCAGTGTTGTGACAACGTTGGAAGTGGAGCCTTTGGATATTCCTGATTAGGAACGTTTTGACAGCTTAAAATTGGTTAATCGAGATCCGAATAGCTTATTTAACTGTGCTTACCCTTTTTCCAATTTTTGAGATATGACTCTATTTGATGTAGGACTTTAGAACATTTCTTATTCGGAATGTTTAGACCAATTTCCGAGACTGGAATAGCTAGCCTTATTGATATTTATATCAAATTGCTTGAGTTGAGACTTCAATGGAATTGGGACATTGGGTTATATCTCGTCTGGAAAGTTTCAACCACTTTTCGACCCTTTTAACTAAGTTAATCCACATCGGAATAGATTACTTTTCCTGCACTTGTTGATATTGGTCCTAATTTCAGAGTTGTGACTCTATGAGAAGTGGGTATTTTGAAAAGCTCTCGTTTCGAACGTTTGGCCCCTTTTAGACCCTTTTAAAGTTGGTTTATGAGAAATCTGAATAGCTTACTTTTTCGATTTTTGTTTACGTTGACATTTGTACCAAATTTCAGAGTTGTGACTACTTAGGATGTGATTCATTTGAAAATCCTTCATTTCGAACGTTTGGCCCCTTTTAGACCCTTTTAAAGTTGGTTTATCGAGATCTGAATAGTTTACTTTTACGATTTTTGTTTATGTTGACATTTGAACCAAATTTCAGAGTTATGACTACTTAGGATGTGGTTCATTTGAAAATCCTTCATTTCGAACGTTTGGCCCCTTTTAGACCCTTCTAAAGTTGGCTTATCGAGATCTGAATAGTTTACTTTTACGATTTTTGTTTATGTTGACATTTGAACCAAATTTCAGAGTTATGACTACTTAGGATGTGATTCATTTGAAAATCCTTCATTTCGAACGTTTGACCTCTTTTCGACCCCTTAAAGTTGGTTAATCGAGATCTGAATAGTTTACTTTTCCGATTTTTGTTTACGTTGACATTTGTACCAAATTTTAGAGATGTGACTACTTAGAATGTGATTCATTTGAAAATCCTTCATTTCGAACGTTTGGCCCCTTTTAGACCCTTTTAAAGTTGGTCTATCGAGATCTGACTAACTTACTTTTCCGATTTTTGTTTACGTTGACATTTGTACCAAAATTTTAGATTTGTGACTACTTAGGATGTGATTCATTTGAAAATCCTTCATTTCGAACGTTTGGCCCCTTTTAGACCCTTTTAAAGTTGGTTTATCGAGATCTGAATAGTTTACTTTTACGATTTTTGTTTATGTTGACATTTGAACCAAATTTCAGAGTTATGACTACTTAGGATGTGGTTCATTTGAAAATCCTTCATTTCGAACGTTTGACCTCTTTTCGACCCCTTAAAGTGGGTTAATCGAGATCTGAATAGTTTACTTTTCCGATTTTTGTTTACGTTGACATTTGTACCAAAATTTTAGAGATGTGACTACTTAGAATGTGATTCATTTGAAAATCCTTCATTTCGAACGTTTGGCCCCTTTTAGACCCTTTTAAAGTTGGTCTATCGAGATCTGACTAACTTACTTTTCCGATTTTTGTTTACGTTGACATTTGTACCAAATTTTAGAGTTGTGACTACTTAGGATGTGATTCATTTGAAAATCCTTCATTTCGAACGTTTGGCCTCTTTTAGACCCTTTTAAAGTTGGTCTATCGAGATCTGAATAGTTTACTTTTCCGATTTTTGTTTACGTTGACATTTGTACCAAAATTTTAGAGATGTGACTACTTAGAATGTGATTCATTTGAAAATCCTTCATTTCGAACGTTTGGCCCCTTTTAGACCCTTTTAAAGTTGGTTTATCGAGATCTGACTAACTTACTTTTACGATTTTTGTTTATGTTGACATTTGTACCAAATTTCAGAGTTGTGACTACTTAGGATGTGATTCATTTGAAAATCCTTCATTTCGAACGTTTGGCCCCTTTTAGACCCTTTTAAAGTTGGTTTATCGAGATCTGACTAACTTACTTTTACGATTTTTGTTTATGTTGACATTTGTACCAAATTTCAGAGTTGTGACTACTTAGGATGTGATTCATTTGAAAATCCTTCATTTCGGACGTTTGGCCCCTTTTAGACCCTTTTAAAGTTGGTTTATCGAGATCTGACTAACTTACTTTTACGATTTTTGTTTATGTTGACATTTGTACCAAATTTCAGAGTTGTGACTACTTAGGATGTGATTCATTTGAAAATCCTTCATTTCGAACGTTTGACCTCTTTTCAACCACTTAAAGTTGGTTAATCGAGATCGGAATAGTTAATATTTTTCTATGTTTGTCTTAGTTGACATTTGTACAAAATTTCAGAGATGGAACTCTATGGAAAGTGGGGCATTTGGAAATCCCTTGTTTCGAACATTTGGCCCCTTTTCGACCCCTTAAAGTTGGTTTATCGAGATCGGAATAATTTACTTTTTCTATGTGTTTCTTGACAATGCATTGTATCAAATTTTGTCAGCTGCCACTGCCACTAAATGGTCGCTTTTAAGGAATACTAATAAACCAACTTGCCGTCATCCATTCGCGCTGGAATAGTATTTAACCGATCATTATTGAAACTCTTTCCTGTTGCTAAAATTGTATAAATAAATACATAATAAAATTGTTATAATCAGAATTAATAAAAGATATTTGAATGTGAGTGCATAAATTCACATGAATTTTTTATGAATATATTTTGAAAAGTAGTTTACATGATATTTTTCTGAAAGAAATGCTTTAATATTTAAAATTAGATGCCAACACTAAGCACACGCTGTCAACAGGAACGGCGGTTTGTTAATGAATATAAAAATTGACAATGTTTATTGTAAATGCTAATACTTGTCTCTCGTTTTATGTCACTATCGAAAATCAATTTTTTTTTGGCATTCCCAGTAGATATATGAGTTACTGAGATTTTTTCTTTCACACAATGAAAAAAAGAAAATATAATATAACGAATAACATTTTCTTTATATATATACATACATACATACATACATACATACATACATACATACATACATACATACATACATACATACATACATACATACATACATACATACATACATACATACATACATACATACATACATACATACATACATACATACATACATACATACATACATACATACATACATACATACATACATACATATATATTGTTACGAATTTTGTATATTTGTAAATATTTCGTAGTGTTAATTTTGTAAATAGATAAATTTCTGTACATTTCGCATAAGACAATGCAATGGTTTGTTTCCCAGCAATGAGCTTCCCATCGTTTGATAACGAGTTTTACAGAGGTAACTCTGGGAAGCGAGTTTCAAGGGGCAGGGCATTTAACATTATGTTAATGGGATATGACACGAAGGCTACAGGACATCAATTCCAGGAAGGTGACAAGGTTTGGTTCTGGAACCCGAAACGACAAAAAGGACTTTCTCCCAAACTTCAGTCTCACTGGGATGGTCCTTACTCAGTCCTCAACCGGCTGAATGATGTCGAATACGTAAGTCACCAAATTCTAAACCTAGAGTCGTTCATTACGACAGGTTAGCCCCTTACTATGGCCATAGTTTGTAATCCCCATAGTTTGTAATTCCCGTAATGTATAAAGTGTATATAGTCATTAAGACCATAGTCACATGTGTATAAATTTTTAAGTTTATTGTTTATTTAATTGTTTATTTAATTATTTATTTATTTATTTAGTAATATTTCTGTCTTTAAATTAGTAAGTTTTATAGTTTAGTTATGAACACAGAGTGTTTGCTATTGCATTGAAAGTGAGCCTTCTTTCCCGGAACTGTACTGCCCGGGACGTGCAGTCCTTGGGAGGGGGGCAATGTTACGAATTTTGTATATTTGTAAATATTTCGTAGTGTTAATTTTGTAAATAGATAAATTTCTGTACATTTCGCATAAAACAATGCAATGGTTTGTTTCCCAGCAATGAGCCTCCCATCGCTTGATAACGAGTTTTACAGAGGTAACTCTGGGAAGCGAGTTTCAAGGGGCAGGGCATTTAACATTATGTTAATGGGAATCTCGCCGCGAGGTAGAGCCAAGTTGGCGACGGTTTTGGCGACTAATTTTTGTAGCCAAACTTGGCGACCATTTGGCGACATTTTCGGTACATGTATAGGTACATGTATCCCATAACCTCTATAGGTCTTTTCGACTACTCTCTGGAAAGTTCTCCAGACATCTACCTCTGGGAGTTTCAAGAAGGTTCACGTATGTTCTCAGGTCACCCTATAAAAGCTCAGGGAGAGCGGGTGATGCAGTTAGTTAGTTGTTGTTGACTGATTTTGAGTCACGGAGCTAGTTGTTAGCTGAGTCCGGATTTTGAATGACTGAATTAGTTGACTGGTGAGTCGACTGTAGTTAGTTAGTTGATTTTGAATCACTGAGTGAGTTGTCTCTCAACGTTCATTGTGAGAGCTGTATTCCTGACTTGAGTTAGTTCTTGGATTTTGAGTCACTGAATTAGTTTACTGGAGACACTGAGCGAACTGTATTGCATTGTCTTTTGCGACGATTTAGCAGTTGTTTGTCAAGTTTTTAACTGCTGTTTTGTGCTCTATTGAGGTGAAAAAGAGCTGTATTGTGTCTACTAGAACGAGAAGTTCTGGAGCTGTAAGAGAACTGTGAAGAGTTATTTTGGAATAAATTTCTGCAAGTTTTGATCTGCTTTGGCGTCAAATCTTTCGAACCCTTACAACGGAACAATATATATATACAAAATCTTACACGATCGTATATTAAATCTGCTGGATACTGGTTTATCGTTTGAAATATTTTGCCAAACTCCATTATAAGCGTGGTTACTACAGGCTATTAGTAAAATATGAGGTAAAAAAATTAAAGACAAATAGTGAAGACCGAAATAAGCACATTTTGTAATGGAATATGTGTACGGAAATGGCACGTCTTAAGTAGTAAGTAAATGAGAGTTGGATGCCATGCGGAGGTATGCGGTGAAAGGGTTGTGGTAAGAGCACACGGAGAGGATTGGGTTAATTAATAGATGATGGACAGGCATATGTTTACCTTTTTGACAGTGATAGGGGTGAAGAGATGGGGCGGACACAACATGCCCTTTCACTGCTTATTTCGACCCTCTCTACCTACCCTTATGTTTTTGTCATATTTTAGCCTGTATAGAAAATACCTCACACAACCAGGTGAACGGATGGTTCATTTGATTATCACAACAATTATAGCCAGAGAAAAGATGAGGATTTCTGTAATGATTTTAAGCATGATAAGTAAAGGCAAATATCTGGTTTGAAAAGTTTTGTAATAAAAAAAGGCACTTGAACCATTTTCCCTGCATTTTCAAACAACACTGCCATTTTGCCAGATCAATAAATGGTCCTCTAATTTTCGCTGTTTTTTTATTGAACAGACCACCCCAAAACGAATCCATGTACAATTCAGTATAATTATCCGCACCCAGTACCACAATCGCAAAGTTACCTACATCTTATAGGCCTTGCCCAATAATCTCACTTGCTTTTCGATCCTTGTTAACTCATGTTTTCCACAACTTGTAATTTGTCGACGTCCAGGACCATCTCCGAAAGCTCTAATTCAACCTGCGATAAGCAAATATCAATCACCTTTGTATCGGTTCGCATATCATTTAGCCAACCACTAAACCCTACACTTAACGAAACCGAGGTGTATCAAGCGATCAAGTGTATGTGGCCTTGGGAAGATCTCTTTCCCCTTTAATGAAAGTGATTTGGGGACGGAGACGTAAAAAAAAAAAAAAAAAAAAAAAACGCCAAATATTGGCGACGTAATTACACAAGAAGATACTTTCCGACAATAAAAAATAGATTACTGATTGAGGAGCAACAAAAATGGAGCTTCATAGTTGCGTCTGCTTGCATTCCTTTTTGCTGTTTTGCAAGGACAAGTGAATTTATGTACCTGGCCACGATTAGGATCAGATATGGATAATAGTAAAAGAACAAAAATGGTTTGAATTAATTAAGTCAGGGATGCTAATTATTGCATTAGATCTCTTGACATTTGCATGAAGTATGAAGCGGGTATGTAGTAAATTAAATGGTTAAGTACATTGGTTATATGAAAAAAATATAGTGCAGGTGTTTATGGGTTTTTTCCGAATCTGATCATCTTAATACTTAAGTACAAATGAATAATTAGATATATTTTGTTTTGTTTGTGTTGTAAGTGTGGCGCAATGATATCAGTTTTCATTATTTCTAATGAATTGAATCGTGATCAAGTGCGTATGCCTCTGGGACTGAATATAAATGTTTGATATCGAGAATAAAGTCATTATGATGTATTTGTGACAGCATCTATACTTTTGAACGTCATTAGGGAACTAATATAGTAACCGAGAAAGAACTGCTTTGAAAAATTACAATAAAAAAAATATTTGGATTATTTTTAGTTGCTTGCAAAGATTTCTATAACTGTTAAAAAGATTTTACTTTTCGATTTTGGGTTAGTGCCTGTACTTTGTTAGACTTTTTGTTTATACTCTTATTAGAATCTAATAAATGATAATGAATAATTAGATATATTTTGTTTTATATGCGTTGTAAGTGTGGCGTAATGATATAAGTTTTTATTATTTCTAATGAATTGAATTTGTCTCATGAGCATATGTCTCTGGGATTGAGTATAAATGTTTGATATCGAGAATATTGTGATGCATCTATATTTTTTAATGTTATAAAGGAACTTATATAGTAACTGAGAATGAATTGCTTAAAACTATTACAATAAACAGTTATTTATGCAACTAGTTGGGAAAGTAATAACTTTTTCAAACGGGGTAAAATGCTTATTTGACGGGGGCGAAAGCACGAGTCAAATAATTTACCGAGTTTGAAAAGTATTTTCTCACGTGCTGCATACAATATTTTTTTATAATCATGTGCAAAATAGTTATTTATGCAACTAGTGGAGAAAGTAATTTTTTTTTCAAACGAGGTAAAACGCTTCTTTGACGGGGGCGATAGCACGAGTCAAATAATTTACCGAGTTTGAAAAGTATTTTCTCACGTGTTGCATACAATATTTATATAACAATCTATAATAATAAAACAAGCTGTGTGTCTGTCTGTGGCTCTGTGGATTTATAGAAACCCTACTTAAAATTGGAGCAGAGCTCTGAAATTTTCAGCATAAGTAGTTTTGGCCTTCTAACTGTATACATCACAAACAAAATGTAAAAATTTTAATTAGTTATTTTTTAATTTTTTTAATTAATTAATAAATGTTACAAAACGATATCTAATAGTCCTACATCACAAACAGAATATTAAAATTTTAATTAGTTCTTTTCTAATTAATTTTTTTTAATTAATTAATAAACATTTTACAAAACGATTACTAATAGGGCTACAGCTCTGAAATTTTCAACGTAAGTAGTTTTGGCATTTTGATTGGACTTTTAAAAAACCGAATTTTAAATTTTTTTTTTAATAAATTTTTTAATTAATTAATAAACATTTTACAAAACGACTACTAATAGGGCTATAGCTCTGAAATTTTCAACATAAGTAGTTTTGCCCTTCTAATTGGACTTTTGAAAAACAGAATTTTAAATTTTTGTTTAGTTCGTTATTAATTAATTTTTTTAATTAATTAATATATATATTACAAAACGATTTCAAATAGGGCTACAGCTTTGAAATTTTCAACATAAATAGTTCTGGTCTTCTAATTGGATTTTTTAAAAACAGAATTTAACATTTTTTTTTTTTTTTTAATTAAAAATATTTTACAAAACGATTTGTAATTGGGCTACATTTCTGAAATTTTCAACACAAGCAGTTTTGGCCTTCTAATTGAATTGTTAAAAAGAATATTAAAATTTTAATTTATTTTTCAATTAATTTTTTCACAAAAAGCGACTCCGAATAGGCCTAGATCTCTAAAAGTTTCAACTTAAGTAGTTTTAGCCTCTAATTTTGCTTTCCACAAACACGTGTTAAAATAATCTTAAAGGGGTGCTGAATTATTGTATGAAAGGGGACATTTTTTTTTCTTGACAAGGGAGAAGCTTCTAATATTAAGTCTTTATGTAGCAATTAGATTTTAGTGAGTGAAGCGAGCTTATGCTTATGCAGCAATGAACCTTTCAGCGAGAGAAGCGAGAATTTGCTTGCATAGCAATGTACCTTTTAACGAGTGAAATAAGCCTGTGTTTATGTGTCCATGAACTTTTCAACGAACGAAGCGAGCTCGATTTTACGTAGCGATGAACCTTCATGCGAGCGAAGCGCCAAAAACTGGGTCCTATACACGAATGACAGATTTCCGCAACGAGAGGCTTCACAGCTAGCTAAAATATTGCGCATGTTAAAATTTGGTAGCGAAGCACGGGTATTTAGCTAGTAACAATATATTTTTAATATTTATTTTATTTTATTTTTAATATTTATTTTATTTTATTTTTAATATTTATTTTATTTTATTTTTAATATTTATTTTATTTTTAATATTTATTTTATTTTTAATATTTATTTTATTTTTAATATTTATTTTATTTTTAATATTTATTTTATTTTTAATATTTATTTTATTTTTAATATTTATTTTATTTTTAATATTTATTTTATTTTTAATATTTATTTTATTTTTAATATTTATTTTATTTTTAATATTTATTTTATTTTTAATATTTATTTTATTTTTAATATTTATTTTATTTTTAATATTTATTTTATTTTTAATATTTATTTTATTTTTAATATTTATTTTATTTTTAATATTTATTTTATTTTTAATATTTATTTTATTTTTAATATTTATTTTATTTTATTTTTAATATTTATTTTATTTTATTTTTAATATTTATTTTATTTTTAATATTTATTTTATTTTTAATATTTATTTTATTTTTATTATATTTTATATTTTGTTTTATTTTTATTTTAACATACATTTATTAATGTTGGTAATTCCAATCATTGATTTTATTCTGAAAATATATCATTTCAAAGCCAAGATTGTATCATATTTGAGTACGAGGCGTACGAGAAAGTTACTTTTCCACACTCCTCGCGAACAAGTGCAACTTTCGTCATGATTTTGGATTCAAAATGATTAAAAAAAGTTTAAATTTTTTCACGTTGTTATAAAAAATATTTTGAATACATAGTATATTTGTTAATGCTGCCTACCCCAGTCAATGAATTTCTTCTGAGAATATGTTATTTCAATAGCAAAACTGTATATAACTGTATATGTAAGTAGCTTATATTTTGTACTTTGTATATATTTAATTTAGGTTATTTTGTTACCATGTTTGGTTACTTATGTTTGCGTACTGTTGGTTTTTATAAAATTTGTCAGCTTGCATTATGTATTGCATTTTGCCAGTACACTGTTAAAAATTTTGTTCCACCTTGCACCAAAAATTGGTTCCCATTTAGCTGCCACCAACATTTGGTGCTTAGTTTCACGATTTAATGGTGCAACCTCGGACCGTAAGCACCACTAAATCGCGAAACTAAGCACCAAATGTTGGTGGCAGCTAAATGGGAACCAAATTTTGGTGCATGGTGAACAAATTTTTTTAACAGTGTATGATTGTCAAACGCTGTGTCAACTTTGTGTATTGTATTGTATTGTATTGTATTGTATTGTGTATATTGCATTGTATTATGTATATTTTATGGTATTATGTATATTGTATTGTATAATCCTGTAACTATTGTATATTGTGTCAGCTTGTATATATTGCTTGCATTATATATTGCATTTTTCCAGTATTATTGTCAAACTTTGTGTCAACTTTGTATATTGCATTGTATTATGTGCATTGTATTGTATTGTGGATATTGTATTGTATTATGTATATTGTATTGTATAATCCTGTAACTATTGTATATTGTGTGTATGATCCTGTAACTAAGCTATATTGTATGTATGATCGTGTAACTATCGTATGCAAATTATTTTCTATTTCTATACACTGTTAAAAATTTTGTTCCACCTTGCACCAAAAATTGGTTCCCATTTAGCTGCCACCAACATTTGGTGCTTAGTTTCACGATTTAATGGTGCAACCTCGGACCGTAAGCACCATTAAATCGCGAAACTAAGCACCAAATGTTGGTGGCAGCTAAATGGGAACCAATTTTTGGTGCAAGGTGGACAATTTTTTTTAACAGTGTATACGTGTATATATATATATTTACTCGACCAACCCTGTTGGGCTTTGAGCCTGTCGTTGGTCTTAAAATTTGTATTTGTATTTGTATAATATTGAAGCACGAGGCGTGCAAGAAAGTACTTTTTCACACTAGTGCGAAAAATGTACTTTCCCGCACTCTTTTCGGTAAAGAGCTACTTTCGTCACGATTTCTCATTAAAAATGAATGAATAAAGTTAAATTTTTGGCACGCTATTATAAAAAAAAAAAAATATTTAAACCGTTTTAGGTTGATTGCAAAGATTTCTATAATTGTTAAAATCATTTTACTTCTCAATTTTGAGTTAGTGTCTGTATTTTGTAAGACTTTTTGTTTATATTCTTATTATATTCTATGTACTCCTGTTTTTTTTAACGATTATCTAAATTGTACAATAACATTGCTACTTCTTTCTTAAAATTATATTTTGGTGTAGTATTTTATGAATTGTTCTTGAAAAATGTCTATTTTTGAATCATCAGTAATTGAATTTCTAAGTAATGAGTTTATGTAATTCATATTTTACATGGTTGTTTAGGGCACAAATATATTTGAAAGTCTAGCACTTTTTTGCATTTTACATGAAGAATTCTAATTTGAAGGGCAGAATTCTAAATTTCAAGGATTTAAAGAATCTTCAAATATCAGCTCACATGATTAAAAGTGTATGGTTTTGAACGCTTTTACTTTACTATTGAGAATTTACTTAACATTATAAATGAATGTGAATTTAGGCATTCGCATAAAAATATCTTTTATTTATTATTATTAAAACAATTTAGTATTTATTTAATAAAAAATTTTGGTAACAGGAAAGAGTTTCTTCAATAATCGTTTAAATGCTATTTCAGCGCGATTGTATAACAACAAGTTGGTTTATTAGTACTACATAAAATCGACATTTTAGTGACAGTGTCAGTCCTCAAAATTTGATAGAATGCATTGTCATCGACATCGAATCTATTTGCCAAGTCAGGGTTAACACGGTTATTGAAAAAGTCATTAAAAGTGCTTAATATTTTTGAATTTGTTTTCAAGGCCTTGAAAGTGCTTGAAAATGCTTAGAGGTGCTTAAAAGTCCTTGAAAATGCTTAGAGGTCCTTAAAAGTCCTTAATTTTTCCGGATGTTGTGTGCCGAACTGCAAAATCTGTGGTTGGTTGTTTTCAGATTATCTGGCGCCGTCAGCAACACGAGGGCTATAATGCGCCGAAACATTCGTCATTAGACAAGCCAACATACATTTACAAACACCCATGCCTAACATGGGACTCGCAACCTCGCGGTCTAGAAGCTAGCACGCTAACCACTATACCATTTGGTCGGCCGCAAAATTTATGAAAATACAACTCGGACTTGTTATCCACTCGTGACCGCCACTTATCTGCATTGTATCGGAATTTTCCAAGCATCCATATTTGGCGAGGAAATTTTCAAAGATCCTTAAAAGTCATTGATTTTCATTCTGTGATTTGAGTGGGAAACTTGCAAGTTTTAGCCGGAATAGATGAGGACAACGAAGTTAATTTAGCCTCCGCAGATTTTCCCGGCATCGATCTACCCAGTACACCTACAATCAAATAAACTCGAAGTTATTATAAAGGATTTTAAAAAAGGCTTTTTTCGATGCACCCCAATGTTTGGTCTTGATGGTAAGCCTGCCGATAAAGGCTGAAGATATATTTCATAACCAAATCCCTGATGGACCCTCCCCATCAATTTATCCTCTTCTGTTTGCCGTTCAAAATGCCTCGGTCAACACGATTTTAACACCGTTTTATCAGCGTTACCTAACACTAGCTTGACCGTGGCATATGGGTTCGCACGACATGCATCCATTCACTGTCCACTCTGATCCCCTGAACGCCCAACTGATTTCAGACGTCACTATTAATAGTATACATCAAAGATTTCTTGCGGCACACATGGAAGTGCGATTGCACGCCAATTAAGAGGCTCTACTGAAGGTGCTTCCCTAATTCAGGGGGCAGTGCTGAGCTACCAAGAGGGGGGGTTGATCTCTGTCCATTCCTTACCTTGAACTCGTAAGTGATTGAGACAGCTCTGTCGTAGATGCTTTTCCCATCAAGGAATTGTTGGGGCACTTACGGAGCTCCAATTCGTGAAGAATTGGGTGATATCAGTTTTAAAGGTTTGTATTGAGCTTCCAAATTTCATCGTGGGGGGGTTTGGGTTATAAAGACATCAAACATGGGGTGCTCTGTACCTAATCTGACCCTGGTCACACCTCTGCAATTTCGAACCCGGAAGCAAGGGGCCCTTGTGATCGGTGATTGCGTAATGGACATCACTATTTGAATGCAATAGCTTCGTAAAATAAGCATGCTTCTAGTTGAATTTGTCACGATATAGAAGGATAGCTATTACTTATAAATTTGGTGGTCGGTGTAATCCGAAGTTTTATAAAGTTCAATCGTGTCAAAAAGTTACAACATATCGCACTGCCTAACAGAGCGGATATATGCAAAGTTTTTGAACAAATATTAGTATCATTTTAAAGAATCATTCAATGATTCTCAAGGATACATATATTCTTGGGTATATACTGAATCTATCTGAGATAAATTCAATGAATATGACAACATTTCTGCCTAAACTGCATGCTAGAGATATGCTTTATATATATATTTAAATTGTTTCAAATCAACCTCAAAATCGAACCTCAAATTATCAAGTTTTATGTTCAATGAAAACATGTGACATGACGATAACACTATTTTTGTTATTTTTGCTGACCTCCCCTCCCCCCCCCACCCTAAAAAAAAGAAAGTATCTGTGTTATTTCAATGTAGTTTCATTGTTGAATACCAACGTACACTATGCTGTTTTGATACATAGATTCCCGACATTGCTTATACGTGTTAACTTTCACTTACGGCAAAAAAAAAATTAATGACACTTCTTTTCCGTGAAATTTTTTACTTTTTACGGTTTATTCAAAGCACATTTTCCATAATGTTTCCACGTGTATGTGTTTACTTTTCGAATTGTTGTTTAAATGACCAACACAAAATTACTTTTGTTGTTTCTTTTTTAAGGGGACGCGGTACCCAAATAATTATTTTAAGCAATTGTACCACTAAAATATAAACTATAATAATTTTACATTGTGTTGATGGTAAGTAAACATAAGCAGACCTAAAAAATAATTTAATAAATAATTTTGATTAATTCAATATTTTTTTTTACTCTTTTAAACTTTTTTCAAAACGCTACTCCTTCCACAATTATGAGTATTTTTCCATGAAATTTTCACAATATATTCGTATTACAGTTGTTAACAATAATTAGTATGGATTTGAAGATGCAAGCTATAGAAAAGGTTTTATACGTTTTTAGATTAAAAACAGTAAAAAAATGATTTTTTTTTCAAGTTTTCAACTTTTTCACTTAAAAATAAATAAAAAAAAAACTAGTCTAGTTAAAAAAAAAATTGAAATGTCGGCGGATCTTTCTCACAGAGTTGACTTGGTGTGCTCGCATGTGACTTTTTGACATCACCATTTAGTCAACAATATATCCCGTGAGGAGGTCGATGATACATGCCACACCAATATTTGAAGAATGGCCTCGTGTCAACCACTTTCCATCATAGGATACAGCAATGTCAACAATATCCGTGTCAATGTATCAACAATATAATTTTTTTAAATAATCAAACTTTACCTTTTTCCTGTCGTCTTCTAAAATGCCATCCGTTGCCTTTATGGAGCACTCTAAAATGTACTTCTTGTACAAATTAAATGTCTTGCTCGACATGTCTTCAATATTCATCTGAATACAAAACTTTTTGAGTGCAGAAAATCTCTTACCGAAACTAAGGAAAGTTTGAACAATGCAAAAGTTTACATCAGACAGCTTTTTCTGGTCGTTCAAAGGAGAGGAAGAATATGTTTTAGTATGAATGCTGTCACAAGTGCTGCAAACCACTTTCAGTTCTTGGGAAAAAACCCTTCTAGGTCCAACTTCAACTCGAATAGATGCATTTTCGCAAAACTTGCACTTTAAACCGTCCATTAATTGAGATAGAGTTTTTGCTTCTACAATAATGTAACCAAACAATGAAGTTTCACTATTTTCTTCTTCGGAATGAAGTTCCAATTCAGTTACAAGCAAGTTTTTTTGAGGCTGCGATTCCGAAATCAAAACATCTTTTACTGTACACCATCTCTTTGAAACATTCTGTTTCATAGAATTACTGGAGCGCTTTCTTCGTGGCATAATACTCAAAAAGGAGTTTTAAATGTAATATAGATCGCCGTAGATAAAGTAGAGAGATAAAAAAAATTTCAAAATTTACAGGTTTAAAAGGTTTAAAGTTTAAAAATTTCAAATTAGCAAAATAAACAACGCGGTAGAATAAAAATAAACATCGGTTGTAAAAAGATACAGTTACAGTATACTAATATACTTGTTCTATTTCACTTTGATTTATAAAACAACAAAATAATTCATACATTTTCAGAATATACAGTGACCGAAAATATTTCTCTTCCAAACTACTTCTTAAATTCGCCAAAAACAGTTTGAGATGGTTCAGAAAATATAATTTAACTTTTTATCTATAAAAAGTACAAGAATGAATTTTTGAACAGTTATTCAGAAAGATATTTTCCACACTATGGGATAAAAATTTAAAAATCGTCATTTTCGTCATTTTTTGGGTACCACTTCCCCTTAAGCCACACTTGTTCAATGTTTCAAAGCACACTTTCCATATTGTTCTTCCAATTAATTGTAACTGTTTTAAAACATACTTCACCTATTGTTCTCCCATGGAATGGTCATTGCTTTAACCGCACACTTTTCATGTATTTTTCATGTAATTTGCATAGTTTTAAAGCATACTTCACCTATTGTTCTCCCATGGAATGGTCATTGCTTTAACCGCACACTTTTCATGTATTTTTCATGTAATTTGCATAGTTTTAAAGCATACTTCACCTATTGTTCTCCCATGGAATGGTCATTGCTTTAACCGCACACTTTTCATGTATTTTTTCATGTAATTTGCATAGTTTTAAAGCATACTTCACCTATTGTTCTCCCATGGAATGGTCATTGCTTTAACCGCACACTTTTCATGTATTTTTCATGTAATTTGCATAGTTTTAAAGCATACTTCACCTATTGTTCTCCCATGGAATGGTCATTGCTTTAACCGCACACTTTTCATGTATTTTTAATGTAATTTGCATAGTTTTAAAGCATATTTACTTTCCATATTGCACCCACACGGAAGCGTTTGGTCAATGCTGTAAAATCTTGAATATGAACATATACTATAGAAACCCTCATTAAATATAAAAAAATTGTAGTTTTAAATCAATACTTAATAACACGTCTTAGAAATGATATTATATCTAATTTTACATAACACATTCCTCTCATATTATCAAAATTTCTTTTAGTGGAGTATCATTTTGTAGAAGTTACAAACTTTATCATCAGTTGAGAAGTATCCTTTATCAAAATAGGATTTCGCTTATTGTAATAATTGAAATACACATAATTCCTCTTATACCAGAATCAACATTGATTGCGATCTCTGCTACTGCATAGTATTATTTAATTACCTCTGAAAAAAAGTAAATATCAGTAAAAATTATATTAAATAACGAAAATGCTAACATGTATTTGCTCAACTTATTAGAGATACAACAATTGATATTGCCAGATCAAGAACAAGTTATTTGTTCTCACAATAATAAGAAAGTTTTTGGTTTTAAATAGCTTTAGTCATCGAAATAAAAGAATCCAAAGTCAATCAGAAAAAATCCAGAAAGAGTAAAAAAAAAAAATCCAAAGTCAATCGAAAAGATATCTGAAATAGAATCATCGAATAGATAGTGAAATAGATCAGATCATCTTCCCTAATATGAAAACACTCTCGATTACTTATAGTCCGAGAGGCGACTGCAATTTTTGGACCCCATCGAACATCATTCTGAAATTTTTATAGAAATTGGAGAAAAATGAGTAGATTACGAATCCACTGGTCTGCCGTGGCAAAAATGACCGAAACTGATCAAAAATCGACTTGGAATGAATTGAACTAAAATCCGATTGCCAAATATGTCATAATTTGCCAAAAAGAGAACAAATTTTTTCATCTTTCAACCCACTGCATTTTGATTTTCAATGAGAAAAAGCGCAAACGATTTCTGATCTTTGGCTCGGAAAACTTATATCTTTTAAAAGTAAGCCAATTTGGCGACATCAGTTACGTCATCAGTGAAGTAATGTTTAATGCCAACTTGGCTCATTTTTAAAATATGCAAGAAAGCCGTCGCTAGGTATTTGAACCGTCTGCATCCTTCTTAATTGAAAATTAAAGAGTGAGGGTTACCAAATAAAAAAAAATACTCATTATTTGGCAAGTTACGGTGCATTTGACAATTAGATTTAGTTCAACTTATTAAGAGTCGATTTTTGACCAGTTTCGGCCATTTTGGCCACGTCAGACCAGTGGATTCGTATTCTACTCACTTTTCTCCAATTTCTATAAAAAATTCAGAATGATGTTCGATGGGATCCAAAAATTGCAGTCGCCTCTCAAAACCGAAATTTTAGATTAATTGTAGAAACTTAAAATAATTTAAATTTTATCAAGATTTGTTGAAAATTTGCTTACAAGTTTAAATTGTATCTTTGTTAAGATTGGCACGAACAATTTCCAGTTATTTTTTAAAGTATATAAAATAGAGGTATGTAATGTTATTGGATTACTTTGACAGTATTAGTTAGTGGCGACATCTGGCAGCGAAAGTTAAAATTTTATTTAAGCAATATTATGAAATAATATATATTTACATTAGATCTCGAATTCCTTATTAAGTGTCTAAATGTGTGGGTAAGTATTTAAAATTTTTTATAGAAGTATCAATTGATTGTTCATATGATACACTGTAGTTGAATAATTTTGAAATTAAGCTAACATATCTATGTACTTGTTTGCTTTAAGTGTGTGTGGCAGCCGGGCAAATCTGCGAAAACCTAATTTACCCTCTTAATGTCATCGGTTCGGTTTGAAACTTGGCAGATAGATTCGATGTCGATGACAATGCATTTTATCAAGTTTGGGAGGCTGTCACTGTCACTAAAAGGTCCCTTTTACACACGTTTCTATAATATTTTGGAATAGTAATAAATCCCATTTAACCAATCATTGTTAAAACTCTTTCCTGTTGCCAAATTTATTTTAATCGTAAGAAATAAAAGGTAATTTGACATGTGAATGCATAGATTCACATTCATTTTTAATTAATAAAATTTCGACACATAGTTTGTCGTATATTTTCCAGATGGAGATGTTTTGAGTATTTAAATCTTAATGGAAATACCAAGTACACTCTGATAACAGAACCATCACAATGTTAAAGAAAGTGAAAATTGGCAATGCATGTAAAGGATTTATATAAAAAACTTTATTTTTATGGCTTATATTATTTACCCCTTCGTCCTTTCTTTGACGTGTGAATGCATAAATTCACATTCATTTTTAATTAATAAAATTTTGACACATAGTTTGTCGTATATTTTCCAGATGGAGATGTTTTGAGTATTTAAAACTTAATGCAAATACCAAGTACACGCTGATAACAGAATCATCACTATGTTAATGAAAGTGAAAATTGGCAATGTATGTAAAGGATTTATATTAAAAACTCTTTTTTTTTATGGGTTGTATTATTTACCCTGTGGTGACCTCAAGTAACAGATAAAGCTTCTGTGCACTGGAGTACTCTTTTGCACAGCGGTAAAGTATCTCTCTCGAGATCCAATGGTCTTGGGATCGAGGCCCGTAGCCCGCAACGAAAGCTGCATACGCTTTATTGGTAACCCGGACTAAAACGAATCATGCTGCCATCTATCGGCGCTTCTGAAAGGAGAAACTTCATCGCAACAAGCGATCAGACGCAACTCGAGTGCAACACCGCAACAAGCGATCACATACGCAACTAGCATCCCAAACCTCCAACTCCAATCAGACGTTGATCAGAACAACAGTATCACTCCTTCGTCGCTGGGAGGAGGCTATGTGGCGACCTCAAATAACAGATAAAGCTTCTGTGCACTGGAGTACTCTTTTGCACAGCGGTAAAGTATCTCTCTCGAGATCCAATGGTTTCGGGATAGAGGCCCGTCGCCCGCAATGAAAGCTGCATACGCTTTAACCCCTTCGTCCTTTCTTATAAAAATGTATTTCAATTTTAAAATTCGGCGTCAATATTTCCTAAAGTCAAGTACGTTTTACCTTGCACTGGGCGAGATTGGTCAAGATTCGTAGCAACTGTCAGTCTACAACGATCCATATCGGGATTGAACCAATTGTTGAGCGATATTGAATCGCGTATTTGTGCTATTGGAGTTACGACAGCAGTAAAAATATTTTTTGTTAAATGTAAGGTAACTAACATAATTTAACGGACATTGAAAGTGGGGAGAAACAAAATCCTGAGAATGTGTGTAAAATAAATTGCACTCTTAGTATATAACACGCTGCCAAAAAAAAAATCAGTATAGATCTGTAGTTATATTACGGTGCTTATAAAATCTAAACCTATTTGTTTATGATAGTATAAAAGTAGGGGGTGAATATAAAATACCGGTGCTTTCAATATTTATCTGTATAATGTATACTAACTACTGGGATGGGAAGGTGGTATACAACTACACATCATATAGCAATGCTGGGACGGATATGTTTTTATGACTATGTAGGTAGGTGGTATCATACCATTTGGCCTTCATAAGCTACTGTGAGACATGCCACCAGTCCCTAATTGTTTTTATTCACTATTGTCTTGATATGCCTCCAATGGAAGAATAGCTCCGGTGATTGAGCTGGCCAATGCAACGGTACAAAACACTTGATTTACTGTTGGTTAAGTGTGTCTTTCTCGTATTAGTCGTCAGAATGCTTTCTATTACAGAAAAAGCATGTGTAATACTGTATTTTCGAACATTTTAAATCTTATATTAAATTATTGAATATGTGTTTGATTATTTGTTTGATTAACAAATGCGTATGACTTTGTTATGACATTTCGTTAATAAACATAACTTACATGAAAGAAAAATACACAATTATGAATAAAGTAGAACAATCTCCTTCCTCTTACAAAAATTTATTCGGAAATCGTTTCTATTATAGATTATCTTTAGCCTCAATTATGAAAATTTCAATGCTCAAAAATAAAATTATTCATACAGTTGTACATAAATTATACACTGTTAAACACATAAAGAAATGCAAAACAGATAAGAAACAATTACTTGACTTGGATTCTATGATAATAATGGAGATAAATGTTACTAAAGCAAGGTGGCGTCGTTACTTTTTTTTCATGATTTGCTGTATAATCTAATCAATTTAACATACTTTAAACTAGCGTCTCATTGCAAAAGTGGAAACTCGGTGCAATAATTATTTATAATAACTTGCACACTTAACTTTTAGATAAATTTAGATGAAGGCGTTTTCTAGGTTAGGTGAGTAGTCTTTCATCTTTTCCTTGATAATATTTATCGGTAGAAATTCTTCAATCACACCCTAAAAGAAAATTAATTGTTTTAATTTCTGATTTGTATACCAATCAAATCCAATTAATTGTAATTGAAATGCTAAGAGAAAGCAGATGGTATTTACAAAACTAATTTTTGACACTTTCCCCGACTCTCGAAGGGCCTTTTTATACAGAGCTACTCGAGTGGAGAAAGCGTGCAACCACATCTGGCTACTGTTGTGGCTCAGTATAATATGCTCCATAGGATTGCATGTTTCTTTTAGGGTCTAAGCGCCCCAAGCGACAGACACAACATCTAGCCACAGCAGTGGCCCAGTATAAGGAGCTCCATAGGATTGCATTTTTCGCTTAGGGTCTAAGCGCCACAAGTGACAGACGCAACCTCTAGCCACAGCAGTGGCCCAGGATAATAAGCTCCATAGGATTGCATGTTTCACTTAGTGTCTGAGCGCCCCAAGCGACAGAAACAACCTCTAGCCACAGCTGTGGTCCAGTATAAGGAGCTCCATAGGATTGCATGTTTCGCTTAGGTTCTGAGCGCCAAAAGTGACAGACGCAACCTCTAGCCATAGCATTGGCTCAGTATAATGAGCTCCATAGGATTGCATGTTTCGTTTTGGGTGTGAGCGCCACAAGCGATTGACTCAACCTGTACTAGCTACAACAGTGGTCCAGTATAATAAGGTCTATATGATTGCCTGTTTCGTTTCGAGTGATCCTGAGTTTGGTAAAATAGCATCATTAATCTATCAGTCACCATGCTGCCACTTTATTTTATAATATCAACTAGTATTTACACACAAAATAAATCACTGATTGTTAATCATTCGCAGGCAATCAGTATTCAAGGTATATTTGTAGTGGCAGCTCAAGAGGCAACGTTTTTCCCTTTCCCAATGCATATTTACCAAGACAATAACTTTACAAAGTTGTTTAGTAAGCTACTTCGTTCCTTTTCCAATGATCTGGTTAAGTTTTTCAATGCAACATACTGAACTACAGTGAGAGAAATTCAGCCCGTACTTAGCGTAATTTCTGTGGTAGCGGTATTACATTACTTTGAGTGACATCTATTAATGTAACCTAGAGTAGTGTGCTTACATATGTCGTATGGCTCTTATTACTAACTAAAGATATAACAACCATGTCTTTGGTACCTTGCTTCCTATGTGCTCCAGTACTTTAGATAAATTGTTCGAAGTGCCGACGTCCAAGTGGTGATCTTTCATTTTCTGGAATTGGGGATGTTTCTGGAACACTTGGAACATCCGCTTGCCACAATACCTGGAAAGACAGAAGTGTTACACACTTCAATTTTCACAATCGGACCATTTATTGTATGTACTCTCACTTCAAAAGTATTCACTGAGATTGGCGCCGATCAAACGGTATAGTGGTTAGCGTGCTAGCTTCTAGACCGCGAGGTTGCGGGTTCTGAGTCCCGTGTGAGGCATGGGTGTTCGTAAATGTATGCTGTCTTGTCTAATGACGACTGTTTCGGCGCATTATAGCCCTCGTGTTGCTGACGGTGCCAGATAATCTGAAAACAACCAACCACTGAGATTGGCAGTTAATAGGTAACTGATTGCTTAGGTACTGGTGCTCTCTATTTATTTAAATAATAAACATAATACCAAAATCAGTACTCCTGTAAAACTAGAAAAAAAATACAGATAATGTCTTATACCTTTGAAGTACAAAAAATGCTTTTAAATTTATTTTTGGAACCAATATTTAGAACAAGTTGTATGCTTGAAGTTTTCTGGTCACCTAGTTGGCGGTTCAATTTTAAAGCAGTGAAAAAAGGCTTATATGAAAATTAATTCGCAGTTTAAAAAACTTATTTTTATTACAAACGATTATTTACAGCCATATTTTCAAAGTAGGGAAAATAGTATTTTAGAAATAGTATGTCCTCTCCTCGTGATTCTCGAATCCGTCTTCTTAAGTAGTCCGTCTGGCATGATGTTACTTGATTGGAAGCTTGAACTTACATCCGCTGACGCGCGTCACTTTGCTAGACCTTGAACGCAGTGAACTACATGAACCTGCGTCATGCTGTGCTTTAACTGGTCAGTGTTTGGCAACACAGACTTAAACAGTTCGTTATTATGGTTGGTTGGTTGTTTACAGATTATCTGGCGCCGTCAGCAACACGACGGCTATAATACTCTGAAACATTCGTCATTAGATAAGCCAGCATACAATTACAAACACCCATGACTAACACGGGACTCGGAACCCGCAACCTCGTGGTCTAGAAGCTAGCATGCTAACCACTATACCGATTGGTCAGTTCGTTATTATGAAACGTGTCGTTTGAAAAGGCAGGGGAGATGAACTCGACGAAGCTGTTAGCTAGGTAGTGATTGCCAAACTTCTTCTAATTGCTACCTAGTAGTGTTTTGACATGAAATGACTTTTGTAGAGGTAAGTGATGTGGCCTCTACAGGTTAATGACAGCCTTTTATTCGTATGTCTGGCAAGTTTTGGTTGGTTGAGGAGTGTGATCTCAATGGGGCTGGTTTTTTACTTTTAATTGACAGGTATACAATATTGGAAAATGAAAGCAAAGTCTTGGGGGTAAAAAATGTGTCGATTGTTTTGGTTATATCAGCGTTTTGCAAGATCTTGAGTCCAAAATGTTATTTTGGCAAATGGAGTGTACTGGTCGTCTATTAGGAGAATATCTCCCTCCAGATAGTCTGTATGGAGGCAGTCTCTATAACAACCACTCGTCAGTTAAGAATAAAGGTGATGCATGCAGAAGATTTGCTTCCAAAAGTGTTATAATATGGCGAATATACATTATCATGATAGTAATAAGGTTATTTTCAAATTCGTTCATTTCTAGAAATAGTATGCCATTGAAACAAATACCAAAAGTGGCTCTAATGATTTGGAAAAAACCTATTCTAATCATGTATTTTTTAGTTGTCTCAACATCCACTTTACTGAAATTCTTGTAGGAATGCTATAAAGTCATAAAAAAATTGAAAATTGAACAGCTCTCAATAGTAAAAAACGAGCTCCGTATTTATACAACTAGGAATTTGTCAGGTAATGCAAACTCAAAAAAAAAGAAAATATGCACGACATCTAGTCAAATTTAAATTTTACTGCTAAAATACAAATGTTTGATTTTAAATCCAGCTTATGTACTGCAATTTTTATTAGCTTTTCCAAAACAAAGTTCAAACCGACAAATATCGATAGTTCAGGGTAAATTTTATCATCTTTCAAAACAAGAAATTGACAACAACTTTTGTGGCCAAGTTTGGCGTGTATTTCTTTGTACTCCCTTGGTGTCATTTGTAAAAAAACATATCACTATAAATTTTACAAAAAGATATATTTTAATAGAAATATAATTATGGAACCCGAAATAGTAAAGTAAATCAACCAATCCAAAATTTCTATAAAGCCACCAGTATCATATTTTAATGTTATATTGTGCAATGTTCCACATCTTTAGTTTTCAAATGTTTTTATTTGAATATTTAGACAATTTCTATTTAACCTAACATCATATATTGTCAAAACTCCTCCATTACAAAGAATTTCTTTGACACTCAAATAAAATTTAAAACTAATTTCGACATTTGTACTGTTCTTGTCTCTTGATTACTCGATACAAAAACCGACTATTATATCAGTCATCTATTCTGACATTGTTAATTAAAGTGACGACTTCCAACACCTCTACATATCAATATCTTATAAGCTCTTCACATATTAAGCTCAAAATAGCGCATGTTTGAGACTGGAAATGGCAATCGTTCATACCTGGTGAGGGGGGAGCAGTCGAAGACAAAATGCGCTGCACACTTCAGCATGGGGCTTGTCATAGGTCCTGAGAGGCTGTTCCCCGACCCCATCGTCTCGGTGAGGAGAGCCAGGAACTGGGCTGCCGTTTCCCGTGATGCCTTGTTCGGGTGCCTGGAATCAAGAGCGAAGACTAACCACAGAGTGTAGAGACAACGATTGCCAATAGTTTTCCAAAGTCCCAAGTAATTAATGCCAATTATGAACATACAGGGTGTCCACCGAAACTTTCCCTGATTTTAAAATTAAATAACTCAAAAAACAGAGATCGATTGAATAATGAAGCAAAAAGTGGAGTCATTTGAAAGTTGTTAAAATCTGATACTAAATTTTCAAAATTAGTTACAAATGTGGCCAACAGGGGGTGCTGCACACTGTAGTTCTAACGAATAAAGAGTGCTTTGAAGCTCAATACGATCAGTCTCCAGGACAGTTCCTCTGTGAAACGGGAAAGGAAGTTAGCGGGATTGGAACGACTGATTTGCAGAGGACAAATTTAAAACATATTTATAAAATTTTGCAACTACAGCTCCATCTGTTGGCAACGTTTGTAACTAATTTCGAAACTTCTGTTTCAGATTTTTGCAATTTTCAAAATGACAAAACATTTTTGTTTTATTCATCTATCAATTTTTGTTTATGAGTTATTTAAATTTAAAATCAGGGAGTCCTTTGCTTGACACCCTTTACATTCCGAATAGAAGATATTTCCACAGGAGGAACAAATCTCAGGTACAGCAACCGAAGACGAAACTTTTAGAATATTCTCAACTGGTATGACATTATAATCACATGACGAATGATACGAAGCAACCATGTGCGTACATGAATGGGGATGTCGCATTTTGTACACTTCAGTGCTAATCCTTATTAGCACTGAAGTGTACAAAATGCGACATCCCCAGGACAAGGAACCTATCAGCATCTTTATAATATTAAACTTTCCGTTAAGTGAAATGGTTTGTTTTTAATTTTGAAAAGTTTAAATTTTATGTAATTTGGAAATGTAACCAACTTAACTCCAATGATACCTCCTGATAATGCTTCCATCTTTTGCCAAGTTACCGATTTTGCAAATAATTCTTCTCTCAATGACTGAGAAAGATTTTCCAGGGAATCAAGACGTTTATTGACAAAGAAGGACTTGTATCCAAGTATGATTTTCTCCATACATAATCTTCAATCTCACCTGCTTCCCTCGTGGATGAATGCCAGTGCCACCTTTTGGGGCGGGGAGGAACTGACGATTCGCAAGAGGCTCTGGATCACCAGGCGGAAGTAAGCTGCTAAGGTCCGGTTGCCAGATTTGGTTATAAGGGAACCCACTACAACACGCAGTTTCTGTTTGAGAGAAAAACAAAAGAAAACAATGCTTTTAATAGTCAATGTTTGTTTGTTTTCTCTTATGGACATCATGGGTCACTATAAGTTTTATTTAAAAACCTTAATATGAAGTTGATCAATCCTATTAGCCGTTTTGTCATCACCGACGTTGATAAATACATTGGCAATATCAAATAGTATGTACAAGATGTCCCCAAAACTAATTGGAATAAACAAACTAAGAGTGGGGATATCATGACAAATAATAGTATCTTAACAAACCTGAGTTGCATTCCCTTTATTCAATCGGAAAAATAATACGTTTTCGTTTTTGACATTTTAAAATAATTGAACTGCCCAGACCGAGAGATTCACCCAGAAGGATTTAGAGTCTTTGTCCTCCCGGCCCGATTCTAAAACATCTGTAATTTTTTTAAGTTTCTACTCTTATTTTATTTAAAATGGGCCTTACCATATGTTTGGTGCAGTTTGGAACCTGTGTAACTTTACGCAGTAAACCTAATCAACCAATATCATTAGGTAACATATGCAGATCAATATTTTAAGGGAGGAAATATTAAAACTTAACAATTGATTACTCATTTCCAAGTGTCTCATTAACGAGTGGTCCCATGACTGTGGCAACTGAATGAGGGATTGCTGCCCCTTCTTGAAGATACTTGTATGGAAATGTGTCTCTGAGGGAAGCATCAGCAAAAAAAAAAAAAATTCTACGAGATCTTACAGAAAAACAACATGCGTGTTGTAAACTAATATTTTTAGAAGGTCCCGAGAAGAACTGCAGTTTAATTATGAGGGGACAGTGGAAATTAAGCCACAGGGTCATCATGCCTAATCCACTTTTGTGAACACTTTGTTTTCAAATACGCCGCCAATTTTTGAGAGGCTACGTTATTCTTATTTTTCTGACTGAATAAATGGATTGCAATCCTTGTTTTTATTATTATTATTATTATTATTAGTCTTGAAGCTTTTTTTTTAACAACCCCTATTTATTTTGTCAGTAGATACAATTACAAAAATGACGACCTGCTACAGGCACAAGGCCCGTGAAGGTTGATCCAATTTAACTTTTCTGAGCTAACCCCCCCCCCCTCCCCTCCCCTAACCCCAGTATATATCCAGCTGTCTTTTAAAACTGTTGACTCTGGTACAATTTACTATGTGATTTGGAAGAATTCAATTGCTCTATTGTAATAATAATTTTTCCTACTCTCCAAGTTAAAATGCGATTTAAATAGCTTGCATAGCTTGTATTGAACTCCGAACCCTTGAAAACCCTTGTTCAGGAACACCCTATATGAAATTAAATTGCTGCTCTAGGAAAACTCCTTTGATTTTAAGGTACTACTTAATTTCCAGATGCGTGAAAACACTCTTAAAATACACACCGCAAAAATACATTCGTGTAAGGGTACGCATTTTACTTACGTTCTCCATCCTTTTCCCCATGGTGCTGTATAGGAGTCCTAGTGTGATGACAGCTTTTCCAGCCACCGATTTCCGGAAATCGCGCACCTCTCTACACAATGCAACCACCACCCGAGCAATTTCCCCACTGGCCACCTCTTGGTGGTGCACTGCCACCCGCAACAACGCCTCTAGCGCCTCTTCCTTGCACTTCCTACACAGAAAAAGAACACGCTTCATTTGGTACAGGATGTCCAGCGACGAGCTCACGGATTTTAAAATTGAAGTCATTCAAAAACATAGATCGATGGAATAATGAAACAAAAAGTATAGTTATTTTTGAAAGCTGTAAAAATCGGATATTTAATTTTCAAAATTAGTTACAAATGCTGCTAACAGGTGGCGCTGATTTGAAGATCAGAGCGAACAATCTTCGGACAGTCCCACTGTTCAAACGTGAAAGGAAATTAGCGTGATTGCAACGACTGATTGCAGAGGACAAATTTATAACAAATTTCTTGAATTTTGTATTTACAGCGCCATCTGTTGGAAACATTCGTAACTAATTTTAAAACTTTTGTTTCAAATTTTGCCCAGCTTTCAAAATAACATTACTTTTTGTTTCATTCTTCTTTCGACCTTTGTTTTTAAGTTATTTTATTTTAAAATCAGAGATTCCTTCATTGGACACCCTGTAATTTAGACAGCGATGGGTAAAAAACAGATTGATACAAAATTCTTAAGCAAATGAGAAAGACCTTATCAAAATTCTCAAATCGAACAGTAGTGTTGGCCAATGTCAGAAACAGAGGTTATGGATGTCGGAAGGGCCAATATTTAATGGCAACATTTTACCAATATTTCCCAATATTACCGAGGAGTTGTGGCTATCGTCAATGCTCAGTTTTGGTCCATCTCGATGCACAGTTTTAACTAGTTTTCGTGAAACATTTTGGCCAGTAGTGATGTTCAATTTGGGATAGTATTGAGCAAGTACTATTTTTTCTATTATTCAACTATACCGAAATGCAGCGTTAGGCATATTTGCCGTGCAGCATTTCTAAACTTATGTTTTAGAAAAGGTAGTGTGATGTAAGCTATATTTTTTTTATATATGCGATTAGATCTAAAAACGCGCAATGTTCCGCCGCCAAGTCCGATGTCAAAGCGGCAAGCATTCAAGTGTATATTATGTTGACAGAGCTTAGGCCCGTTTTCGACCCCTCACAGCTCACCTTCTATTATAGCTAGAACCCTGATTTTCTCCCCATCATGTTGTCCCGGATGAGTAGAGGAAAAATAACAACATAATTGTTAACAGTGAACAAGGGAACATGCTAAAAAATCCTTTGAAAATCACAGAAGTCAGAGGAATTTTGGTTTTCTTCTCCTTCTTCTGATTCTTCTTCTGGTTGTGACCAAAATTTAGCCAGAGCTCCAGCCAAAACAATTTGATGATTTTACACCATTCTTTTTTTATTCTTCTCAGCTTGATTAGAGAAAGTACCTTTTGTATGATTTGATGGGTAAGAGGGTCTATATCCCTCGGAAATGATCCCGATACTTGGTAATTTTAGCCAGACCTACAGCTTACAGCTTTAATATATTTGTACCATTATATTTTATTTCTCTCAGCTTGATTACAGAAAGTGCCTTTTGTATAAACTAATGAGTACTAGGGTGTTTACCCCCTTCCTCAGAAATGATCCGGGAAGTTGGGAAATTTAATCCGGGTAATGACTGATTAAAACGGGTCAATGGATTTCGGATATTCACTTTTTGCTCACATTCAATAAGTGTTGAAAAGTTGAACAATCAAAACGGTGTAAATAGAAAAAAATAAAAAAAATACCTATTTTTCAATTAAATTGCATGCTTGTCAAAGCTCTGAAAACACGTGTTTCATTTTTTAACTTAGAAAACCACTTTCAGTCTAAAATAAAGTTTCCTAGATGCCTGGTCGGATTTGAGCCACGCACCTTCTAATCACCAGCCTGATATCTTAATAATTACACCAGTAAAGCTTGCAGAATTTCTCTTAAAATAATAAAGAGTCTTATATTGCAAACTTAAAATGAAAATGCTTTGAGACGCATTTTTTTATATACATTTATTCGTATGTAAAAGCTGGTAATCCTCAGTTTCGCATAAAAGCAAGTAATTTGTATGTTTTACTTACTTTGTATAACTACTTATGTTTTAGTATAAAATTGCATGCTTTTGTGCCCAAGTTATAATTGATACATATATTTGATTATGACAATTTTTTCTTGTTTTGGTACGGAAGATTTTTTCTTAAAAGAAACGGCAGACCAAACGGTATAGTGGTTAGCGTGCTGGCTTCTAGACCGCGAGGTTGCAGGTTCGAGTCCCGTGTAAGGCATGGGTGTTTTTAAATGTATGTTGGCTTGTCTAATGACGAATGTTTCGGCGCATTATAGCCCTCGTGTTGCTGACGGTGCCAGATAATCTGAAAACAACCAACCAACCAACTTAAAAGAAACGAAAAGGATTTGGATTGTAAACTTAAATCTCTACAATTTTTAATCATGATATTTATTGTCACTTTCAATACAAAGAGTAATATGTGAATCTAATGGTGTCGTCTCTTACGTCAATTTTTTTTTCTTAGAGCGACGGTATGATTATTCACACTAAACTATCCATTGGCCGTATCTTACTCCTATAGAAGATAACAAACGCAACAAAAGAAATGATATCTTCCAAAAAACAACTAGACGTTGTAAAAAAAAATAAAAAAAAATAAAAAATCGCCAAGTGAAATAATCAGTCAGAAAAAAAGTTGTGAAATCTAATGTTTGCCGCCAAGCGACAGCGTTTAGTTTCTTTGAGGTATTTGCACACAATGAACTAAATTTGAATTATTAGGGGGAATTCCCATAGGAAATCAGTACTTGGCAGGCTAGAGTTTTTATAAATTAATTTCAATTCAGTGCAATGGGTGAATGAAATTAAATGAATCCGAAATAACTCTGGTCTGCCAAGTACTGATTGTGTATGGGGATTCCCCCTAAAAATTAAAATTTAGTTCATTGTGTGCAAGTACCCCAAAGAAACTAAACGCGGTCGCTTGGTGGCAAACATTAGATTTCCCAACTTCTTTTCTGACTGATTATTTCACTTGGCGGTTTTTTTTTTACAACGTCTAGTTGTTTTTTGGGAGATACAATATTGTGTTGTCCCATATCAGTAATACGTACATGGTATTTTTTACAGGCAATTTCTTAACTTGTGAGAAGTAGATGAAAAGAGGTTTTGTATAAACTTCCCGCTTCATTAGTATAGTGTAAAAGTCATAGACTTATTATTATCAATAGACTGCGCGTTCCCACTTCAATTATACAACGAGAATGAAACCAAAATGAATCACATGAGTAGGGACTTTTTGGGAGCAGGGTTGCAGATTTGGCGGGTTTCTCCTCACTCAGGCGATAAAGGATAATAAGATTATTAGATAAAGGATTAATTTTAAGACGTAGCCAAATTAAAAACCACGTGACTGATAGACGAATTTTGTGTTTCATTTTGGTTTCATTCTCGTTGTATGATTGAAGTGGGAACGCGCAGTCTATCGATAATAATAAGTCGATGGTAAAAGTAGTACATGAATCAACTGAACCTACCAAGAGTTTCCGTCGAGGTGTTCCAACGCCTTCTTTATCTCTGCTTCTGCTGCCTCTTCCGAAGGTAGTGGCGCCATCTGTCGGAAAGACTCCTCAAAACTTAGGGCCCACGGGCAAGTGCCCCCTTTGTGCGCGTACTCCAAATCTCTTCTATAAATCAAAAGAACGTATGACGACCGCTGACATGTTATCCTCAATGCGGGCCTGAACTATCAACATTTAATGTTAAGGGACTGTATAGACTGTGTTTTATTGCAACATTAAAACTGAGACGAATATTAAGCGAAATATTATTTGAAACAAGCTTTACTACTGTGTGACTTATACAAAAGTGTTTGTAAAAACCAGAACATGTTTTATATTCAATGAACGGAACGTAATTATGTTAGAATTTTCAAATAACATGTATATAATATCTAGGCTACTACAGGGTTTCATCTAGGTCTAAATATTGATTTTTTTTTATTTTTTTTTTTGCAATCTCTAAATTTTGGAAGGTTCTATAAAACAGTGTTATTTGGAAAATGCATGTGAGTGATCAGCTAAACTCCAAAGAGCAAAGGCCTTCTAATTTGTTGTACCCATAAGACGTGAAAATAATGTTTTCGAACAAGTCAAGCACATATTATACTTCCATTAAAAAATTTAGATTTTTCGTAAATGCAAAAAAGCTGTTCTACCGTTTAATTAACAAAGCCTATGCCTTTCTGATTTCTCTTAACACCCCCCCCCCCCCTACCAACACATCCATAGAAATACCCTAAAGATGAGCTAACAATGAATATCGTCTCTTCCAAACTGTTCTATATTCATTCGTTCTATGCTTGAATAGCATTTTTAGTGTGTATGCTCTTTGAAACATTTTTTTATGCTAGTACCTTTGAGAATATGATTTTTTTTTTCGATACCATCGATAAAGTAATTTTTAAATCCTTTATATTAACTTCGATCTTATTTGTGCGTGGGATGCAAATCTGCGAAAGGCTAATTAACCCATTTGCCGTCATCCAATCGAGCTGAAACTTGTCATAGAAATTCGGTGTTAATGACAATGCCTTCTATTAAATTTTGCGGGCTTCTCACTGTCACTAGAAAGGCGTTTTTACACACATTTCTATTGCCTCACATGTTACATGATGACTATTGGAAACAATCAAACAATTATTTTCTATATCCCTATTATTACAGAAACTTTAAAAAAAAAAAAAAAAATCTGTACCCGTTCTAATTTATAAAAAAGAAGCATAAATCTCCAACGTAATAAATAAACGCATCTCACCGCCATTTATATCTCCAACGTAATAAATAAACGCATCTCACCGCCATTTATATCTCCAACGTAATAAATAAACGCATCGCACCGCCATTTATATCTCCAACGTAATAAATAAACGCATCTCACCGCCATTTATATCTCCAACGTAATAAATAAACGCATCTCACCGCTATTTATATCTCCAACGTAATAAATAAACGCATCTCACCGCCATTTATATCTCCAACGTAATTAATAAACGCATCTCACCGCCATTTATATCTCCAACGTAATAAATAAACGCATCGCACCGCCATTTATATCTCCAACGTAATAAATAAGCGCATCTCACCGCCATTTATATCTGCTACGTAATAAATAAACGCATCTCACCGCCATGGACATTTATCGAAGAGCCCCTCTGGCAAAGGGTTTGGAGGTGAATCCTCCTGTTCGACATCATCTTTCGGAGAACCTTCCACCTTCACCTCCTCTTCCTCATCCACACTATCTTTCGGAATGCAGGTTATTCTATCCTTCTTCACTCCGATCTTCCGTTTCTGGATGAAAGGATATTTGTTCATTTCTATCATCCTGTAGTTATTACTACATTGTACAATTCAAGCATTCTATCAAGTTACGGATATACGAATGGAAATTATCCGATCGATCCCGGGGTGAATAAAGCTCTAAACTTTTCTGAGTAAACTCCCAGGGACTGGGCAGTTTAAGCATTCTGTCAAGTTACGGTTTTATAAATGGAAATTATCAGATCGATCCCGGGGTGAATAAAGCTCTAAACTTTTCTGAGTAAACTCCCAGGGACTGGGCAGTTTAAGCATTCTGTCAAGTTACGGTTTTATAAATGGAAATTATCTGATCGATCCCGGGTGAATAAAGCTCTAAACTTTTCTGAGTAATCTCCCAGTGACTGGGCAATTTAAGCATTCTATCAAGTTTAGGGGGTTGTCACTGTCATTAAATGCCTTTTTACACACTCTTCTATTATCACCACGGAATCCTTATAAACCCATTTGTCGTCAATCAAAAGCGTTTGAATTTGACAGATATATTCGTGGTTGATAAGAATACATTATGTCAAGTTTGGGGGTGTGTCACTGTGACTAAAAGACTGCTTTTACACACGCTACTATTGTAGGTTTCGTTGACAAATTAACACACTTGCCTTCATCCAATCGATCTGAAACCTATCAAAGAGATTCGACAATTGTTGACAAAGCATTCTAACACGTTTTAGGGGCTCTTATATCACTAAAATGCACATTTTACACACTCCTCTTAAAGTTAGTAAATATTTCGTAATTGATGTTTTCTTCATAGTGGTAAAACACTATGAAAACTCGATTTCAGCTCAATAAGTGTAATTGCACCAACAAAGTTACAATTTTTATTTTAAAAAACTTACCCATACAAACAGTATGGGTTAGGTAGCTTTAAAAAGATATGAAGCAAAATCAGCATTTATAAGATAATTCTACAGATTGTGTAATTTGGATTTAGCAACTAAATACAGATGTTTTAAAAGAAATATTTCCGCATTTCGATTATGTGTTTACAGTTTTGCTACTTTTAAATACTTACAGGGAATATCAAGTTAGTAATATACTTTTTTTTCTTCAAACATCTCTTTAATGTTAGAAAATAAGCAGATATTATCTTCTTGTTTTAGTTTATTAAATATGTCTCCAATTTTGTTTGTATTTCTAAATATATATGCACTCAAAAAAGTAGCTCTGAATTATTGCTTAATTTAGAAACCATGATTACTTAACAGTTTACTAAGTTTCCTATACTATATCAACCTATTACAGTTAACTGTAACCCCATCAATTACCTTGTCCGGATCAACAGCTTTCTTAGTTCTATCCTCTTGCCTTCTATTCGCATACTTCAACGTTTTCACTTCCTTTTTAATCACGTTTCTTTCCAAGATTGCGACAGGGGTCCTCGGTATGTCTCTACCCTTGTACCAGGGTGGCGTCTCTACACTGGAAGAAGACATACCTTTAGAAGCAGACTGCATTTGTAAAGCTCTTCCGTCGTTTTTCTCTTTGTCAATGGGCCGCTTGATGAAGATTTCTAAGGAAGGGCTCTTTGTTGTTTTGTTGATGGCATCGGTTATATTCTTTTGGCTGCCATCTTTTTTACTGATGCTTATATCCACTATTGTGCAAACGGAAGGAGCTTCTTCGACGTCCTCCTCATCTTGTTCACCAGCAGATGCTGTTTTCTCATCGGGAATATCACCAGGCATTTCAATTTCCGTCGACGTATTAGTCAATTTGTAGTAAACGGGATTGAATGAGTACTTTTCTGAAGACGGGCTATCCATAGCCTTAGGACGTGTCTTAACTTTTGTCTCCAGAGAATTGAGGGACTTATCCTGTGGAAAAATTTTGGTTTTGCGTTTGTCACTGAGCGGATTACCGTGTCTGGGTTTTGAGACTTGAGCTATCTTCTTGCGGATTGGTTGACTGTTATTTCTTGCACATTTTATGTTGTTGTTATTTGATTTGACTTTGACTTGAGCAACTGTGTCTTTTAAAATGTCTTTTCGCTGTGGATCAACGCCTTTGTTTTTAGTTTGTGGTAGATGTTTCTTTTGAGTGCAATTTCTGCTTCGTGTTCGCTTGAGGTGGTTGCTGTTTCTCGAGACTGAACATCCGTCAGACTCTCCTGGTGTGGTGATTACAGTTGGAGATGCTTCCGCGAGACTTTCATTGCCAATGCTTTCGTCTTCATCCAGTTCTTGGACGCTTTCTGTTGTTTTGGGAGTGGTCACTCTCATAATGTTGAAGTTGTACTTCTTGGGATCGAGACATTGAATTTGGAAACCCAATGAGGAATCAAACTACATGACAGAAAGAAAATAATGTTTGAATAGGTACCAAGCATAATATTTGCATCCTGAATTTCAGAGAAAAACTATAATAAAATGATTTCGCTGAATTCATTTATATCTGTATTCCATCGCCTAAAATTACTCTTTCTTAACAAAACTCATAAAAGACTTCAAAGTATTGAAAAAGTGATGATTTTGTAAAGATCATTGCAATATCAAGTGATTTAATATAAGGTGACCATTTTTCCTTCCTTACAGGAGACAATTCAAATATTTAAGCCTTTCTCTCTGGAATGCCGGATTGGAATCAAACAATCTAAATTATAAGTTTATGATGATTTTTCGCTTTTTCAGTAAAAATGAAAACTGTAATCTCTTACACATGTGTACAAACTGCAGGTTTTATCAGAAGGCAAGTAATAACTTTTTTAGTATTTAAGAACAATTAAATGTTTAATTAAAGTTACCACTAAATAAAAATGGTTGTGTTCAATATATTGACAAACTTAAGAGTATGGGACTAAACCAAAACCAAACTTGGGACTTACCATTGGGATAAACCAAAAATGGGACTTGCCAAAATCTCCCATTTTTAAATGGATTTTCTGAATTTATTTTTATTTTTTAAATCATATATATATTGATTATTATAATTGGGAATTTAAGTTCAGGTAGAGTTCTACATTTCATTTTATTTTTCAATTCAGATCTGTCAATAATATTTTTTTAAATCAATAAAAAAAAATTGCTAAAATTTGAAACCTTTCATGCCATACCGTCATCCCCCTTAAAAATAGTGTAACACTGATAAAATTTTAATTTATTCATTAAGAAATTTAGAACAATAACTAATAATGTCAAGTTTATTTTATATATAAACAGTAAAATTAAAAATACTTTGTACGTATTATTACACAGTTTTATGTCATAAATTTTCAAAAATCTGGAGAACTCTCACAGAAATATTTATCAACTTATCTTTATAAATATTAGTATCATTTTCTAATTTTAAAAGCTCAATGTAAGGTTCGATTTGTAAATAATAAATTAATATTTCCTCAAATATTTTCTAAATCCAATCTTTATCCATCTTCTTCAGTGTATCTCTACCCAAACTTTTTAAATCAATGCTATATATTTTTAATAATTTCTTTTTATTAACTTCGATTTTGTGTGTATATACGTTTGTCGATGGTGGCAAATCTACGGAGGCCTAATTAACTCCCTTTCTGTCATCAAATTGGTCTGAAACTTGGCAGATAGATTCGATGTCGATGAAGGAGCATTCTATTAAATTTTGGCGACTGTCACTGTCACTAAAAGGCCGTTTTAACGGAATACTAAAAAACCAACTTGCCGTCATCTAATCGCGCTGAAATAGCATTCAACCGATCATTGAAGAAACTCTTTCCTGTTGCCAAAATTGATTCAATAAATAAATAATAAAATATATTGTTTTAATTAAAATAAATAAACAATATTTGAACGTGAGTGCATAAATTCACACTCATTTTTAATGAAAAAATTTTGAAAAGTAGCTTATCAGATATTTTGCTGATAGAGATGTTTTTAATATTTAAAATTAGATGTCAACACTAAGCACACGCTGGTAACAGAAACGTTGCTTTGTTAATGAATATAAAAATTGGCGATGCATATAAAGGATTTATATAAAAACCTTTTTTTATGGGTTATATTTTGTTGCCCTACATTTCCAAATGCATTTAAGAAGCTTCATTTTCCAAATCGCATTATGTTTCGTATTCATTTTTATGGGTTATATTACTGGCATTTATTTTCTTAATCTGATAGTCCTAGGGGCGACTGCAATTTTTGAACCCCATCGAACATCATTCTGAATTTTTTATAGAAATTGGAGAAAAGTTAGTAGATTACGAATCCACTGTTCAGCCGTGGCAAAAATGGCCGAAACTGATCAATAATCGACTTGGAATGAGTTGAACTAAAATCCGATTGCTAAATATGTCATAACTTGCCAAAAATAGAACAAACTTATTCGTCTGGAAACCCACTTCATTTTGATTTTCAATGAGAAAAAGCGCAAACGATTTCTGATCTTTGGCTCGGAAAACTTATATCTTTTAAAAGTAAGCCAACTTGGCTCCCTTTTAATAGATGCAAGTAGACCGTCGCCAGATATCTGAATCATCTGCAACCTTCTTAATTGAAAATTAAAGAGTGAGGGTTACCAAATAAAAAAAAATGCTCATTATTTGGTAAGTTATGGCGCATTTGGCAATTGGATTTAGTTCAACTTATTAAAAGTCAATTTTTGACCAGTTTCGGCCATTTTTGCCACGGCAGACCAGTGGATTCGTAATCTACGTAATTCGTAAAATACTTTTCTCTAATTTCTATAAAAAATTCAGAATGATGTTCGATGGGGTCCAAAAATTGCAGTCGCCTCTCAATCTATGATAAAGAGTAAATGGATTGTCTAAATGTCTCTCATTAAATAATCTGTGGTTACTTTGTCATCCACTTGTTCTGTGTGGACGCTGGATATCGACACGAGCGTACAGTTTCCATCGACCAAAGGTTCTTCGTGAATATCGCTCTTGATGGTAGCACACTTGTCTTCGTTTCCAGAATATTCTGCCACAGGTATCCCCTGGCTATACCGATGGATCCAAGATTCCAAGCGGCTTTCGTTCATCTACAAAGGGAAATGTAATATCACTGACCCAATGAGCGAACTTCTAGAAATAAGTGCATTTTACAGAAAAAAGATCTCATCTTGGAAATGTTCCTTCAAAGTTTTTGAATATTTCTTTATTTCCAAAGGTATCTCTCCTATTTGAGACTATCCAAGTCTCATTAAAAAGTATTTGAGCAATTTTCTGCTGTAAGCAGGAAACATTTGAGCAATTTTCTGCTGTAAGCACGAGACATTTGAGCAATTTTCTGCTGTAAGCACGAGACATTTGAGCAATTTTCTGCTGTAAGCACGAGACATTTGAGCAATTTTCTGCTGTAAGCACGAGACATTTGAGCAATTTTCTGCTGTAAGCACGAGACATGTGAGCAATTTTCTGCTGTAAGCACGAGACATTTGAGCAATTTTCTGCTGTAAGCACGAGACATTTGAGCAATTTTCTGCTGTAAGCACGAGACATTTGAGCAATTTTCTGCTGTAAGCACGAGACATTTGAGCAATTTTCTGCTGTAAGCACGAGACATTTGAGCTCTTTTTTTACTCGTAAACAAATTAGAATTCAAAAATTACTATGAATCTAGTAATTGTGTTTTTGTTTTATATAATTCTACTTGGTGACAAAGTTATATGGAAAAATAATTATTTTAACTAGGTCAAATATGCATTGACCTAGTTAAAATAATTATTTTTCCATATAACTTTGTCCCCAAGTAATATGATATAAAATAAAAACATAACTATTAGATTCATCTTAATTTCATAATTCTTATCTGTTTACGAGTAGAAAGAAGAGCCAAAATGTCCCGTGCGTCAGCCACAGAATTGCCCATTTACTTTTCATGTGCATAATGGTAGAGGAAAACAGGTAATCTATTTAAATTAATTGTATAATTGTAATTTTACTTTTGTAGCACTGGTAATTACTTTTTAGATATTTTTTTTTTTTAAGCTGTCATCTTATCCGCAAGAATTTTAAAAGGTTGAATTTTTGGAGTATATGCAAAAATGATAAACTTCTATAAACAAATAAAACAAGATGTAAAAATAAAATTACTCCCAGGTGCACTGCCGATTTTTTTTAAAAATTATACACCCAAAATTATTTTCCGAAAAAAAAAAAAAAATTGCAGACTGAAATAATTAAAGATGAAGTCAAACATTTTTACTTTAATTTTTTTTTTTAAAGCTATGCATATTTTTTTTTATAAAGCTTACTTTTTTCAAATTAATTCAACCCAGAGCTTTCCACGAGGAAGTATTTGCACACTTCATTCCAACCATACCCATCCAAAACCACCTTATTCCACCTATAACTAAACTTTCATACACCATACCCATATAGCACACATCTTTCCAGGGAGGTCCCTAGGAAGTCCTTATTCATCTCCGGGACTCCGCATAATTTCCTAGGGACCTCCCTGGGAGAATATTTGCTATGTGGGTAACTATTAGACAAATGGATGAATCTCCCATGATACAAATTTACAAATATTCATCAGATATTTACTGTATCAAATGTGGTTCTATAATTAGGCATTCTACCCAATTTATAACACGAGTAAAAATTGGTTCCCATTTAGCTGCAACCAACATTTGGGACTTAAGTTTCCCGATTTAAGGGTGCTTACGGTCTTCCACCATTAAATCGCGAAACTAAGCACCAAATGTTGGTTGCACCTATTGGAGAACCAATTTTTGGTGCAAGGTTGATACAAATTTTCAACAGTGAACTTAGGATACCATTTTCGGGTGACACTTTACTCAAATTGCTAATATTCAAATTACTTAAATTCAAATTAGTGTCATTTTAAAGATCCATTTCACAAAAGGAGGTGAATTTTTAAATTGAGATCAAAGAGCATGGAAATCAAATTATTTAAAATTTAAAACTCTTTTCAATTTTTCCATCATGCATGCATTGATACGTTTTCTACTTTTTCTAAATAAATGTTTTACTTATTTAACATTCAAACACAAAAAGTTTTAGAATATTTATGTATAATTATAGATAAAACTTTCATAGAAAAATTTACAAGTTAAAAAGATAAAGATTTTGAAGTATTTCTTTACCAAACCCCACTTGAAATGTCTCCAGAAGTTGCTATTATTTAGATAAACTGCTACATAGCAATGAAGGCACCAAGCTCCACCTTTTGAAAACAAAAACAAAACAAATTCTAAAAATGTATCTACCCGCATGGCTTGGGAGGTATCACCTCCTGACAAGCTGCACTTCCTCTCAGGACCCGGGAAATCACACTCTTTCTTGAGTTTTCTTCTAAATCTGGGTGTGCTTGTGTCTTTTGGATGTCCAATTAGAGAACAGTCTTCAGGGATGACAGCCGGACTGTTCTGTTTTCCTGAAACCTGATCACTGAAAGATTGTAAACATATTACTTTATTTAAAGATAAGTTTTTCATAGATTCATCTTTAAGAGAATGTACATTCTTAAATTTAATCAATTTTCTTATACATGTAAAAAAAAAAAAAAAAAACATCTCTTTTAGAACCGACATTAAGTTAATTCCTCGTGTCAGAGGGCGTATTATATATTTATTAATCCCATCAAAGTTGGCCGACCAAACGGTATAGTGGTTAGGGTTCTAGCTTCTAGACCACGAGGTTGCGGGTTCGAGTCCCATGTGAGGCATGGGTGTTTGTAAATGTATGTTGGCTTGTCTAATGCATCGAAATAGATTAACAACTGGATAGACTTTTCCAATGTCAATGCAGAGAGAAAAACGCGCCGTGAATTGCGAAGCTGGTGGGATGATTAACCAATCACAGTTCACTTTTATAGTTGGATGGGAATGCGAAAAACCTTGTAAAGTGTTAGAGTAGATATTTTGTTGCACATTATTGCTAATTAAGGTCTACTATTGACATTTCTGCTGTGTACAACTCACAATTTTATTTTCAATCTTCGGCAATTCGTATTTTTTACCCCACCAATTGCATCTGGCAACGGCTTCATTTTCCCACCGTTAAGCAGTCTATCCAGTTGTTGATCTATATCGATGGTCAAATGACGAATGTTTCGGCGCATTATAGCCCTAGTGTTGCTGACGGCTCCAGATAATCTGAAAACAACCAACCCATCAAAGTTGTTAACTTTCTCTCTAGTGTTCAAATGAACCCATTCATTTGAGACTTGTTGTTTCAGCATTTTCGTAGGAAAGTCCCATAATTATTATTCAGTTTTTCTCACTCTTGCGTCAGACAGTTTTATATTTCACCCACCCTTGGTAATTTAATTTCTGATAAGCTCAGTTCTATTCCCACAGTTTAATACAATAAAACTGCGAAATCGATGAGGCAGCCGAAATTGTTCGCGGTAACCGGAATTTCATGTTAAACGAATAAATTAAAGTTAAGTATTAAGTACGGAGAACTGCTTTTACTTCACTTTAAACGGGATTTCATGTTAGGCGATTTCACGTTAACGGGGTTTGACAGTTTACAGTGTTCTCTTCGACGACGCAACATGCATTCTCGTCATTTTGATCACCCGTAACTCTCTCTCTCTCAATAAATGTTTTCGACTGCCTAAGAAAAAGACTGTTTCCTGACCCACCACACTGCCTTAACTTACACCAACATGTGAAAATTACATATATTATTTATGGAAGGTGTGTGTGTGTGTGTGAAATCAGAGTTAAAAAAAATCAGAAATAGTCCAAACAGTTTGTGAAGTTATGAAAGTATATAATAGATGGCAGCACTAGAGAAAAGAGAGAATCACAATTAAATCATGTTGAGGATATCTAAGAAATATTTCATCTTTCGGCAATAGAATACAAATTCTAACTCAGATGAACTCACAAAAACTTCAAATATGAAACATTTTATTCCAGATATTATCAAAACTAAGAGTGAGATTTGAAGGAATAAAATGTGGTTTCGACAGTTTCTATACTTCACTATAGGAGAAGCTTAAACAAATGCTTTGTCCATCCGCCTGAAGTCTACATTATCAGCCAAAACTTGAAGTTCTATTTACAAGTTCGACTTGTCATTGTTGTGTTTCAAACGCCTAAAATTTCGCATGTTTCATGGGACGTATTGGCATAGTTTTAGTAAAAACTTTAGATACAAAACAAGAAAGAGTTTGAAAGCAAAACCATGCTTCGTGGTATTTGGTAACCTTTCCTGCAAATTTGGGATTTATGAATAATGGCACTCTTCTTCCCAATAACAAATCTAACCACTTTTAATGAGAATATCAATAAAATATAAAGTTACTCACCTGTAAATGAATGAACACATCGATACTGGTTCGCCATGTTCCAGGTTAGTTAGCAGGAAAGTATCTCTGGTGTCCTTTGTCAAAATACTGTTTGGATGACTAACTTCATCTTTTACTATCTTCGTAAAGTTGGGTACTTCAATGGGCACACTGCTAGTTTTTGGATCAAACCTGGAACTTTTGTTCATTCTGGAGCTAGACCCCGTCCTGGACGAGGCATTTTTCGAAGCATGTGAGACATTCGATTGGATTACCTCCCGTTTGTCCGACATATGATCTCTTTGTTCCATAGATGTTCTAGAACAAGAGTTCCCTTTCGAGTTGGTAACGCTTTGTGAGATATCCTTGTCTAAAAGTTTCATGCAGGAGTCAGGCTTAGAATTTGACACAGCATTAGAGGAACTTAGTGTAGGGGATAGAATAATGTCTTCTTTGTTCTGGCAACAGCTTAATGTACTGTTTTGTGTATCACTCGAACTTTGAATGATGTGTTTGTCTGGGAGTTTCCATTTGGACTTCGAAAACTTTTTTATGCTACTCGGGGTAGTGTTCGATATTGTGCCTTTTCTGAACTGGAATTTATCTGTCAAATGTGAATGAATTGCTGACAATTCCGACACCAAAGTCGACGCACTGCTTATTGCTGTAGATGGAGCTGTGCTTGATGACGCACTGTCCTCAAAATACGAATATGAGTCGGCTCTAAATTCACCACAATCCACTTCAGATATACCAACACATTTAAGGGTTTCTCTCTTCAGAGATTGGTTCCTTAGCAGAATATGGATGGCATGTTTTCTCATGATTGGCACTGGAGATGTCTGCATGACATTCAAAAGCTGAGCAACGCACTTTCGACACTCTTGACGAACTCTCGGATTGCAGTCCTCCATATCTTGTCCAACTGTAGCGCACAAGCTCACCAGATCAAAGTCGCAGTAGGGGAAGCACTTGAGTTCTCCACAAATGAATCCCAAGATGGACTCCTTGTGTCGGGGTTCCCAGTCGCGTAGCATCTCCCAGATTACGGACATGGGATGGACCATCTTCATCAGTCTGTGAACCACCTTCTTTGTTTTGGACGCCAGTTCAACACTGGAGGAGGCCAAAGTCTCTCGGAGGATCTCTACCACATTAGTCAGATGTTGTCCAACATGGAATCGCATCCTGGATATGAGTTCCTTTAAGATGTCCAGCCCACTCATCTGGGAGGGTCTGTTAGAGTCATCTGCTAAGAAGGCAGCCACCAACTTAATCAGATCGAGGACATGTGACTCAACATCGGACTCACTCCACGATAATCGCTTTAGCGCTAAAGCCAGATTGTTCACTGAAAACTCTCTTTGGGAATCTCCGGTGGCAGCAATCGGCGTCAAAAAAGAAGGATCCACAATGCCAAACGCTTTTCTGAGGTGGATCCTCGCCATTTTGTTCTTGTATTCAGTGATCAGTTTCTGTAGGTCTAAAAGATCTGAATTGAGGTAGGGATCGTTTTCATCGAAGGTCAGAAAGCACATGTAGAGATCTGTGGTATCTGGATCCATCAGTTTAAGGAATCTGTCGTCTTCAATTAGATCGTGGATCCTTCTCAGTGATCTGTAGGTGGATCGAAGTACCTTTGGGCAACCGTTTCTGTTAAGTAGACTGGCTAAAGATGGAATGAGGATGGAGTATAATTTGTCACCGATGTCTTGATCGAAAACGATGCACATTCCGTGGATACAGGACAGTTTGGTTTCCTCTGAAGTTGACTCAAAACCCATATGGCAAAAATCTAGCAAGAAACTGCAAAGAAAAAGAAGAAACTATAAGCTAACTAACAAAGTTTGAAGGTGATTCATGATGCTTCCATTTCAGTAGCGCCACCTGATGGACAAGAGAAACATGTAACCACGACCAAACTCGATCAGGCTCGCTACAGTTCACTTATACGGCTACCACAATCACATTTTTTAACACAGTCCGAATGTATGCTGATGGTCCTACTGCGTGTGGTATTTTGGGTTTATTTACATTTGCAAATTCAAACGTTTATTTAAACGAATTAATGTGTCATTTTTTAGTTTATGGTTTATAGTTGTGTTCCATTCTGCACTTCATCCTCTCGGAAAAAGGAATCGGGAATGAATGAATTTATATATAACTACTAATACCTTATAAGTATAGAAAAGTACTGTTTAATTCTAATAGATAAGGAAATATGGTTTCATTCAAAGAAAACTTAATTTCTCTTATAATATTAATAAACAGTTTAGTTTTTATTTTATTTATAAAAAAAAAATTAAAAAATAATAAAAAAAATCTAAAAATTTAGATTTTTAAATAACAATCAACTTTTAAAACTATGGGTGTGGAACATCGCACAACTTTCATTTGCAATATATTACTGATGTGGATTTGTGTCATTTACCGTTTTTATATTTCCCTCATTCGTTTAGAAAAAATGGCCAGTTTGGCGATATTTTTTGCGATAATTGTAACATGGGTCTCTTATAAATAAATAAATAAAAAATAAAATAAAAAAAACTGCCAAAATGGAAATTTTGGCGATATACTTTTCAATAATTCTTGTATTATACTTTCTTGTAAGTGAAATTGGGCAAAGAAGAAAAAACGATCATTGATGAGGAAGAGGAAAGATAACTCTGTGGTGAAGGCATTCATTTTTCAACTTTTTACGCCATTAAAACATTTTTACGGGAATTTCGGAGGTGGGGGATGTTTAGAACATCTTAAGAGGCATTACCACAGCGATTTTTATCGAAATCGTTAGAGCCGTTTTTTAGCAATCATGGAAAAACATGATTTTTTCAATGATATCTACCTTATGCGTATCCGCGATTTTGACGCAAACCTTAATGGTAGGTCCCACGGCCGCCACTAATCCTCATGCTAAATGTGAACATCGTAGGTCAATTTGTTTAGGAGTTATACTGACTACAGACACACACAAACAGACACACATTTTTTCTTGATCACTTTTTTGAAATCAGGATGCTCCAAAACGTGGTGAAATGCAAAAAAATCGATTTTTTTTTTGACTGAATGCTATACTTTCATTACCCTATGTATATATATATATATATATATATATATATATATATATATATATATATATATATATATATATATATATATGGGCAATTGAAAGTAAAAATCATATGTTTATTCTCCTAAATTAAATTTAATATTGAAAAATAATGTTTCTTGTTGGTTCAATTTTAATTAAAATCATTTTTTAATTACCTAGCTTATATGTTAAAATAATTTTATTATTGAATAATTTCACGAATTTTTTTCTAAAAAGAAAGAAAACTTTAACTAAATCTAGCGTTTTGTGTCAATGTCAATCTATCGATACCATGAATCAATGATTGAACTTTAAGTCCTTTTTTAATGAAATAAAAAATACGCCTAAATATTTCCATTTCTAGAAAATCTATTTCATTTATGAAACTACTAAAATCATATTTTTTTTCCACCGATCGCCACCTTTTCAACTTACGTTTTCTGACTATGAGATAGGTAAAGTGAGATTGGCATTCAGCGCCACCTAGTGGCTTGGAAGAAGGATGCCGATTCCGTTGTTTTAAGTGATTACAGCAGCCTTTAAGTGAAAATTAGAGAACATGACCTAGTGTAGACGTGATGTAATTTAAGCCGAAAACAAAAATTAAAATTTGTAATCGCCATCCATAACTCTAAAAGTAACGCCATTGCCATTTTGGTTCAGATTTAGTGTACGGTGTTGGATGGATTGGTGGCGGAAAGTTGGAGATTTAGCTCTGAATGCGGGAACCCATTTGACTTAGTCGATTGTGACCGTTTGGATCATCTATATCGATGGCTTGGATACGCCAACACAGCGTATCGACCCCATTTTGGATTTGACGACACAGCATTTTGACGTCCTTTTCAATTTTGACGATTTTTTTTTTTTTTTTTTTTTGAAAAATCGTCGTCCGACACCCTACAGTAAATCTTAGCTGCTCTTTTTATGTCCGATCAATGTTTAGTATATTTAATGTAATATTTCCATGTGTGATTAGGTGATGGTGTTTACCTCTCAATATCCTGCGTGGCCCTGCTGTAAGCCCTCAGGAAGTGAAACGCTTTCATGGCGACTTCTTTAGGAGTGTCGTCCTCCATCATCTTCAGGAGTGTGGGCACGAGCGGCCTCAGCAGTCCGTCCGTCTTGTCACCAAGTCGGGGAACGCTGCCGCACAGGAGATCCAGCGCCAGGTAACGCGCCGCCTCGCAAGGATGGCACAGGTAGCTGTCGAGGAAATGCACCATCTTCGACCTATGGATTTGTGGTTCTGTATATATTGTTATGAATTTTTCCACTGAGGCAATGATGGCACAGTTTTCACGGTTTAAAAGTATTTATTCTCTCTTCAGAAAACTCACAAAATTTATTCACAGGCAACAGTTTAATTACTCTCAAGCTTCAACACAAGCTTCAACAAAAATAACTTCGAATACAGCGATTATACAAGCTCACTCCAATAGGCAAACAAAGCGATCAGCTTTCAACGAAATCCGAAGTCAATCTGAAAACTTTCCCGTTCTCCAGTCTTTTATATACAAGCGCGTGAGACATTCGCGAAATTTCCAGCCAATTCATCGGAAAAGAAATTTCTCGAAACTTCTCGATTGCTTTAGGTGTTGCCACCTTTTTCTAACTTGTATAATCGCTGTTAATAAATAAAATAAGATAAAAATAAATTACAATAGAATTTTAAAATAATACGTCACTATTTACAATATATACAGACAATTTGTGCAACATCATGATTGCACATCGAGGAAATGCACCATCTTCGACCTATGGATTTGTGGTTCTGTATATATATATCTCGTTGAGGGATGGATTAAAGACTGAGAGGCGTCTGCAAATTTTGGTGCACCATCGAAAGTCATTCTGAATTTTTTTATAGAAAGTGAAGAAAAGTTAGTATATTACGAATCCACTGGTCTGCTGAGGCAAAAATGGCCGAAACTAGTCAAAAATCGACTTTGAATGAGTTGAGCTAAATCCGATTGCTAAATACCCCACAACTTGCCAAATAATGAGCATTCTGTTTTATTTGGGAATCCATCGCTCTTTAATTTTCAGTTAGTAGGTTGCAGACCAGTGAGATGTCTGGCGACGGTTTACTTGTATATTTCACAAATGAGTCAAGTTGGCAATGAATATTACGTGACTGATGACGTAACTGATGTCGCCAATTTGGCTTATTTAAAAAAAAAAATCAAGTTTTCTGAGCCAGAAATCAGAACTCATTTGCGCTTTTTCTCATTGAAAACGAAAATGCGGTGGGTTACCAGATGAAAAAGTTTGTTTACTTTTTGACACGCTATGATATATTTGGCCATCGGATTTTACTTCAATCCATTCAAAGTAGATTTTTAACCAGTTTCGGCCATTTTTGCCACGGAAGGCCTTGTGGATTCGTAATCTATTCAATTTTCTCCACATTCTATTGCAAAAAATTCAGAATGATGTTCGATGGGGTACATAAACTTGCCCTCTCGGACTTTTACAGACGCAATCTTTGACTTAAAATACAGTGTGCTGAGGAAAAAGTTCTTCTATTAAGACACGCCTCAAACCTGTGGTAATGAATAGATTCACATCATTTTGTATAAGGAATAATGTGTTTATGGGAAAATTCTAATCCCTAAAAGTAACTTAGGTTTTGTCGCATCACGCAACTTACTGCTCTGCAGTTATCATGTTGCCCTTATTTCAGTCAATGCGATTTTTTTTTTCGTCTGGGGGCTACATCAAACATCCAGTGTTTGTTCAACCGCTACCAACTGACGTTAAAGAATTCAAGACACGCATATCTGCAGCCTTTCAAAACGCCCAATCAGAAAAATGTGGAATGAGTTATCGTATCGCCACGATATCGTTCGTTTTTCTGGAGGGACTCACTTTGAACACATAATAGAGTTTAATTGCAAAATTTGAATATTCATTGATATTTTTATTTTATTTTTCCAAAAACAAAATTAATTCCAATAAATTTATTTCATTAATTTCCGATAAATTATTTATTTAATTTATTTCTAATAAATTTATTTAATTTATTTCCAATAAATTTATTTAATTTATTTCTAATAAATTTATTTCCTATGTAATTTTGTAGTTTTAACTCCTCCACTATAATGCAAAAAAATAGGCTTGTATAAATTACTTGTCTATCTATGTGTCATGTAATAGGTATTTATTGGCAAAAACAGAAATTTTACAACTAATACACTGTTAAAAAAAATTTCCACCTTGCACCAAAAATTGGTTCCCATTTAACTGCAATCAACATTTGGTGCACAGTTTCTTGATTTAATGGTACTTACCGTCCGTGGTAGCACCATTAAATCGTGAAACTAAGCACCAAATGTTGGTTGCAGCTAAATGGAAACCAATTTTTGGTGCAAGGTGGATACAAATTTTTAGCAGTGTAAACTAAATCTATTTATAGCTCGTCAAAAATGCTAATTTGAAGAGTTCTTTGTCATTTCTAACCTATCAACATATCCACAGATGGAGAAAAATCAAAAGACTTTGGTTTCTATTTTGTTTAGATGTCATTTTCTCATAACAGTTGTAGGTATACTAGGGTGGATCGAAAAAAAAAAAAATTTCAGAATTTCAAATCCGACCACGAATGGGGAAAAGATGTTCTATGGTATATAGGATACATGGAAAAATAATTAAAAAAATTAAATTTTAAGTTCAGTACTGACACAAGGAGGATGAAGTTTAGGTATTTGAGCTTTTTTATAGCAAAAAGTCAAAGTCAATTGAATTTTTTTTTTAAGAATTTTAAAACCTACCTGTACGGAAAAGATGTTCTGAGGTACATTAATTAAGGGGAAAATAAAGTAAAAATAATAAATTTTATGTTAAGCTCTTTGCAAGGGGGATGAAGTTTTGGTATTTAAGCTTTATAATGGTAAAATGTCAAAGTGATTTTTGTGTAAGTGAAACAGGCCTTTAGTACTTTTAAATGTTTATTAGAATGAGAGGACATATACTAAATGGTTACAGAGAAAAAAAAAGCTTTAGGAACATATTACAGCTTCTTAAGAATTAAATCAAGAAAAATAAAAAAATCTTCGAAATTACAGTAAACTGTTATCACGTTTGGTGTTGAAAACTGGCTTTTAACCCATCTCTTCTGTATGATCCGCTTACAGCAGAAAATGATTCTGTGACTATTCGTTCTGTAGCTTGAGTACGACATGGATACCCCTTGATAGTAGGTAATGCTATAGTATTGCCGTAGAAATGATTGCTGGGCTTACTATTGCTCCTAAAATCATGTCATCACTAAATCGTTCGGTCACATTCTCCCACTTAATCAAGTTCACATAATCTGTCACACAAGGGTCAAAAGTTGGTATGCTGAAGATACGGATATTAATCGCTAAAAGGGTATGGGTTGCAGCAGAGCGTTTGACTTTGCGCAAATTCAAAATAAGGACCGATTCCTTTGTGTTATTTCTGTTGTCAACTAGCATTGATATCAGGATATTTTCAGGAAAGCCCAAACCCCCATTTCAAAAATTACTGGATCAATGACTTTTTTCAAATCAATTGAGAAATAACGCGATAGAAAGATTGATTAATGCAAATGCGCCTGCACCATAGATTACCGATTGTTTGGTTTTGATCTTGAATTGCATAGGTTCCTAGACATTTACGATGAACGTAATTAATGTCAATAAAGTTTTGGTTGGACTTCTTCTAAGCCAAATAGAACATGAGAATTCTGTTGGGGGTTGTAAACCACCTTGAGTGGCGAATCTTTCCAGAGTTTCTCTTCAACAGCCCTTCGCTGCTTTGTCCGCAGTGATGGCTTCACAAATTTCCATTAAGCACAGTTGATCAGTACTTAAGTCTTTCTTGTTAGTCAGTTCCCATAGGTTGGGCTTACGTGAATGAAACTACAGGTAGTGTCTCGCATACGGTCACTCTTTGGCTTGTAACTGGCAAACAAACCATTGTAGTGGACGCTTCAAAATCAGTTCCATATTTAGTATAACACCTTCTCTAATACCTGTGTTGACAGACTACCTATTATCGCAACCAACACTGTTGTACCTATGTCATTGTCGACGCATGACCTAGCCGACCAAACGGTATAGTGGTTAGTGTGCTAGCTTCTAGACCGCGAAGTTGAGGGTACGAGTCCCGTGTAAGGCATGGGTGTTTGTAAATGTATGTTGGCTTGTCAAATGAAGAATGTTTCGGCGCATTATAGCCCTCGTGTTGCTGACGGCACCAGATAATCTGAAAGCAACCAAGTCGACGCATGAACAAAACTTACGATGTGCTATCCCTGAGATAGCTTTCAGTTAACTTTCTATCTTTGAAAAAGCGATATTTATCGTAGTATTAACTTATTTTTCTCAAAATGCTGTAGTTGTCATTTATTGGTATTAAAACTCGTTTCCATGTCTCTCCTGACTTACTTGCAACTTATTGACACGAGGAGAAAAGTTTATTTAAATACACTGTACTTTACTTCACTTTTTGAATGCCAATATAAGCACCTAATTACGTTTTTCGTACGTAAGAAGCATAATCGTGGGCATATTACAGCCTGACCCAAATATAGGACAAATCATGTCTTTTCTTATCAACACCACAGTACAGTATTAGTCCAAGTACACAAACAAACAAATGTCACATAATAAAATTGAAATTTAATGTACAAGAACAGCGCTCGCCGATTAGGCGTCGAATTCCGTAAGCAGCTGACAAATGCACTATAAGGTTGTAGGGCTGATTCAACGGTGATATGGGGGTTAGGGAGTTGGGTCAAAAAAGGTTGAAATGTACATTATACTACTAACTATTCAATAATCATCACTTTTTTAGGATTTATATTGTAAAAAACAATTATTTTTAGTGTAAAATCATTTAACGAAAATTATGACTTTTTGCATTTTTTTCGAAAATTCAACCCCTTTGTGGCAGAGCAAAATTTTAAAATTAATTTTTTTTATTATTTTTTCCCTAATCTCTATATCATAGAACATCTTTTCCCCATGGGTAGGTTTTGATTAATAATATTTTTTTTTCTCCATAGAAGAGCGAAGGTATACACAATTTTATGAAGATCTGTAAATTAGTGCAAGATCAATTTGGTTCTAAACGTGAGAACTTTAATTATAGATATCTCTGTATAATTAAACTTTTTGGTACTACCTATTCAAAATAACAGCATACAAATGTTTTCTTCATTTTTCCTTACTAACCATTTTTAAACCTCAAATATTTCTGAATACTATATTAATATAAATGAGCCGAATGTCTGTTGCTATACTAAAAGAGACGTTATTTGATTCTACCCTGTACTCGATTCGACTCGAAGCTATAAGGATTAAGATTAGCAGAAAGAAGTTGATAAACTTAGCAACAAATCTTTAAAAAACACAAATTCCACAAAATACCAACTAATTCTAGAGTAAGCAGTTACTTACGAACTGTCAACTTAATCAACGATTTGTATAAATAAGTAAGGAATTTTTCTTAGAGCTAGTATGGTAGCATATTGTTACGAATTTCTGTATATTTGTAAATATTTCGTAGCATTAATTATGTAAAAAGGTAAATTTCTGTACATTTCGATTAAAGCAGTGAAAGGGTTTGCTTTCCTGCAATGTGTGTCTTAATGCTTGATAACGAATTTTACAGAGATAACGCTGGGAAGCGAGTTTTACAAGGAGCAGGGCATTTAACATTATGGTAATGGCAATCTTGCCAAGTTGGCGACGGTTTTGGCGACTAATTTTTGTCGCCAAATTTGGCGAGAAATCGCCAAATGTTGCCAAACTTGGTGACCATTTGGCGACATTTTTGGTCCCCATGTACATGTATAGGACTTTTCGACTACGATCTGAAAAGTTCTCCAAATATCTATCTCTGGAAGTTTCACGAAGTTTTAACTTTCCTATATAAGCCGTTAGTTGAGTCCGTTAGTTGACTGAAATTACTGAGTTGAGATACTGAGTTAGCTGTCTCTCAGCGAGCATTCAGAGAGCTCCGAAAGCGAATTGTATTGCATTGTCTTTTGCAGTGATTTTAGCAGTTGTGTTTTCAAGTTTTTAACTGCTGTTTTGTGCTCTATTGCTGTGAAAAGAGCTGTATTGAGTCTACTAGAACGAGAAGTTCTAGAGTTGTAAGAGAATCTGCGAAGAGTTGTATCGGAATAAATTTCTGCAAGTTTTGATCTGCTTTGGCTTCAAATCTTTCAAACCCATCAACGTAACAATATTTACAATCAGAATGTTTGTCACTGATAATGGGAATTTCTAGTTTTTGTTTTCTGTTTATATAATACTTATTATTTAAGTCACCCAAAAACTTTAATTTCATAAAAAGATGCTCATGCTTTGCTTTTGCGATTTAATAGCTGTATTTATCACTCTTTTTTATTTATTTTTTTCAATTTCAGAACGACGCGGTATTTCTTGAAAATCTCTCCTTTTGTAAATTTTATTTCAAATATGTTAAAATAAATTAGGAGGTCAACAGATTTTTCAAATGCATAAAAATTCTTAAAAACAGTTTCCTTTTTTTTTTAGTAATATTTGTTTAAATTTAGTTGTCTAAAATAAAAAATACAGGTTGACAAATTTAAATTAATAACTGGTTCCTGCTCCTTTGGATTTTTGTTTTATGTTGCTGACATACTTGCACACATTAACGCGAATTTTTCCAACTGATGCTTTTTTCCAATCGGTTGCGAGAACACTAAAAAGTACTCTAAATTACGAAGATTCAAAGACTACGTATAAAAAAAGCAACACAAAAGGATATGAAACCTGCAGAGTTTCTTCTCGACGAAAAGCGTCATCTCATTCCTGCTGAGAAGACTTTTCCACAATCGCTTAAGCCTCGACAGCATCCTCTCCTCCTCGTCCGCTTCACTTTCCTTCTTACTACGTGACGTCATATCACGTGACCCTCCCTACGTAAACAACGAGAGGTATTTTTCCTATTGTAAAAATACTATTATAAACATCCTTTAAAGTAGCTAATATGCAATTAAAAATAACGGCGGTACTCTTCCGTTAGACGGGTACCAGTTGGCGCAGTTGGCGCCAAGCCTAAATGATAACGCATGTGTCGGTCTCGCGAACAAAAGACAGATACAACTCGGCACTAGTGATTACTTTTGCCTAGTGGTTAGAACGTCTCTCTTGAGATCTGGGAGTCTTGAGTTCGACTCCAGGTTAGCTCACATCGCTAAAGTGGTTTACCGGGACAACTGAATAATGCTGCCATCTATCGGCACCTTCTGAAAAATACTACACGAGTACCTCACAATCATCACAGTATCTTTGGCGATTCAATGCCAAACAACAAGCATCTTTGGCGACTCACTGCCAAACTCTCTACTTAATCGTTCATCCTTTAGCGACTCACTGGGAAAGGGCTATGTGGCGGTCTCGTGTACAAAGGACAGATACAACACCTTGGCACTAGTGATTACTTTTGCCACCAGTTAATACTTTTGCCTAGTGGTTAGAACGTCGCTCTTGAGATCTGGGAGTCCCGTGTTCGACTTCCCGTTAGCGCACATCGCTAAGCAAGTTTAAATGACCTGTAAATGTATCTCGAAGCCTAAATGCTTGCAATTTGGTAAAGTGTTGCTATAGCAACTCTATAATGGTTTGTTATAGGAATTATAAAGAATTTTGAAGATTGTTAGTTTAGATTACTTTTCGCTGCAATTTGGTTTTTTTTATCTGGTACCCATCTTACGGAAGAATACCAAAATATCCTTTACGAAACTATAAACATAAAACTTTATGAGCCGTTTTTAAGTCACTCCTTTGTACGACAAAGAATAAAGCACGATTTATCGACATATAAAAATGACACAATATCTGCAATTAGTTAAATATTTTTTCGCGAATAAACTAACGTTCAAGTAATTTTTGAAATCGATAGTAGTTTTGTTCCGTATGCTAACGTTTTAACTTTTCTTGCCAATTTGAATGTCAACGTTTACAGCTTAAAATGTCAGAGTTATAAGTAAAGGTTTAATAGCCAGAGCATATGCCAAGTTATAGGGAAAAAAAAAACATTTTTCGCTACTTATTTCACGTTTGCGGGGGGAAAAAACAACTGTCACCATATTGTGAATTATGCCAAATAATAGACTACGCATATTTTCTGTGCCAATGTTTGGTATTCCATCGGAGATAACTGCTGTTAAAATATTTGGTGTATATTTGGCAGAATCTGTCACGGATTTTACCCACGAAAGAATAACGACTAATGGCCAGTAAATTTCTTAAAGATAAAGTTGTTATTGTCCCTACAGAGTTTAACCAACTGGTTTAGAACTTTTGCGCCAAGGCGATTACTTCCAACAATTAATTTTTAGTAGGGAGTAAAATACTTATGATTGCCAATTTGCTACGTTTTAGATATATAGCAGCGAAAGATCAAGCGGTTAAAATTCCAAGAACTGTACGGATTCTGTGCCAAGGTAATTTTCGCCAACAAATGGCAGCCACCGCCATTTTTTTTAATAACAAATGAACACCCTATGATTGCCATAATTTGTCTCAGTTTTATGTAAGAAATTCTTGGCGCAGAATCCGTATCATACTTGGAAGTTTTACCGATTTAACATTTATTACCTTTAAATAGACACTTTAGCCATTTGTATGTGTCTTTGTCCATACTAACTATGATCATTGTTTGTAGACTTTTCTTGGTTAAAATTCCAAGTCCGGCACAGATTCTGCGCCAAGAATTCTTTACATAAAACCGCGCCAAATTATGGTAGTCATAAATAGTTCACTTGTTATTAACCCTTTTGTTAACGACTTTGTCACTATGAATGTTCGTTTGAATACAATACCTATATAAAAAACGCATTTTAATCCATTATTTGGTATTAAATATCAGTATACTGCTACAAGTAATTCTATAAAATTTCCCAAGTCCTGTGCAGATTCTGCGCAAATAGTTGTTTAGGTTAAGATATACTGTATGACCCCCCCTTGGCGACTTTTTAAAAGTTGGTGATTCGACGCCGAATGTGGTAAACCGTCACCAAGATTTTCCGATAACCCTAGTGACCGTTTGGATTTGGCAACACGGCGTGTTTTGAAACCATTTTGGATTTAGCGACACAGCCTTTTGATGTCATTTTCAATTTGGCGATTTTTTCGAAAATTCGCCAAGGAGGACCGTACAGTAAATTTTAACCGTTGTTTACTTAAAACCCTAACGGAACAGATGTAGTATAGGACATTTGACAATTTTTTTTTCATTTGACGTTTAGAAAAAGGATGAAAAAGCGTTAGACAAAGTAATTGAAATAAAATTAAAACATAAATACAATAAACTAAATTAAGAACAGAAGCAGTATTGGACCCCATTGGCAACTTTTCCCGGTTTGGACTGGTCGGATTGGCGCTTTTTTACATCTCTGGCAACCCCTCCTTCCCACTCGATTTCCTGTGGGTTTCAATCTGCCAACCATTGCAGTTTTGGCAGGAAAATTTGTTTTTGCGCTTTGCATTTGCAGTCGCCAATTGGGTCTTATACTACTTCTGTTCCCTAAATTGAAGTATAACTAAAAAAAAAACATAGTCCTTATCTAAAAGCCGACCAAACGGTATAGTGGTTAGCGTGCTAGCTTCTAGACCACGAGGTTGCGGGTTCGAGTCCCGTGTTAGGCATGGGTGTTTGTAAATGTATGTTGGCTTGTCTAATGACGAAAGTTTCGGCGCATTATAGCCCTCGTGTTGCTGACGGCGCCAGATAATCTGAAAACAACCAACCTTATCTAAAAAAAAAAAAAAAATGCCACATAAAATCACGCCAAAGAAATGTCCTATACTACATCTGAACCACCATGCCAAGTTATAGCAAACATAGGCATTTAACTTGTTATTTAAAAAATGGCTGCTGCTGCCGTTTGTTAACAAAAAATACTGGCTGCAGATAGAATTTTAGAAACAGTAGTTCAACGGAACTGTGACGATGTGCTAGTACCGTTAGTTGTAATTTTAGCATGTACGCTACACCACAAATTTTAAAATGGTACCAAACTTCTAACGTTGATTGTCAGTTGAGACATACTTCACCGAAAACAAATCACTTGGCTACTATTCATATATGAATAATTCATTCACAATTTATGTACACTACGTTATATTTTAATAATGGGACAACTTAACTTACTGATGCCAATGAGTTTTCAATTCTTTTATGATTAATACGATCCATTTGATTCATTCTGATTGATAAAGCACAAACTTTGTTTGTTTGGAACTTCCGACTGTTTATTTCTGCCAAACTTAAGAGCACAAACTTTATAATATTTTACGGAATACGATAAACATTAACTTTTTGTTGCCAATCAAAAATTGAAAATTTATAGAAAAAATATTCCCAAATATACTCTGTATTGCGAATTGCATTATCTCTCAGTTAGCTTACTGGAAACATTATTTTCAATACTATAAACCATAAAACCACAGTTTTTAAAAAAATCCTTTGTATGCATTATCGGTACTTGCATATTAACGCCACCGCAGCTACAGATTTGGCGGTTTTTAAGTGCCGCCAATTTACACCTAAAAATTTTGCGACAAATCGTAAAATAAAACCAAAAGATAACTGCGTGCGCGTGCGAACAACAAGATTGCTCTTTATTGGCGACACTTAAAAACCTCCAAATCTGTAGCTGCAGTGGCGTTAATACGTAAGTACCGCATTATCAATTTTTATATTCATTAACACAGCGTCGATATCAAAAACATTTCTATCAGCAAAATGTGCGGCAAACTAAGTTTTAAAATTTATTTATTAAAAATGAAAGTGGATTTATGCTAACACATCCAAATATCATTTATTTATTCGGATTAAAGTAATTTTTATTATTTATTTATATTTTTAATTTTGGCAACAGGAATAAGTTTCAACAATCATCGGTTAATGACTATTTTAGTGCGATTGGATGACGGCAAGTTAGTTTATTAGTATTCCGTAAAAGCGACCTTTCAGTGACAGTAACAGCACCAAAATTTTATAGAATGCATTGTCATCGACTTCAAATCTATTTGCCAAGTTTCTGTCGAATTGGATGACGGCAAGGGGGTTAATTATGCCTCCGCAGATTACACTCTCATCGACAAACAAACAAACACACAAAATTAAAGTTAATATAAAAGATTTTTAAAGGAACTAAGTCAAATGCAAAAATTCTCCTTAAGGGGATATGGTACCGAAATTTCTTCAAAAATCCCAATTTTTTTTTCTGATTTTAAAAAATAGTTCATACATTCCTGAAGAGAATGATGTTTTTATCTTATTCCTCCGGTGATTAGAACGCCACAAAATTACCTGTGATTTAAACATCACTAATGGGCGTAACACATTGAAGCGTCTGCTTAAAGTGCGTTTTTCGAGCACTAGTATTTTTCACAGATGTTGCATATTCAAATCGATATATCTCTAGAACCATTAACAATTGGCTATTCAAATTTTTGGAGCATTTAATTTATATAGTTTTAAATATTTTGTCTTCCCAGAATTTTATTTTTTTTAATTCTGTTTTAAAATATAATTTTTAGCGTAAAAGATAACATAAAAAAAAAAAGCAAAAATTTCAATATTTTAACTTTGAGAATTTTTTTAATTTTTTTTTAGTTCACCTATCAAAATTCTGTGAAGACAAAATTTTCATTATATAATTATGTATTACAGAAAGCTTTCACTTTGAAATTTTTTTTATTTTTTCTTGACTTATATCAAAATACGCAAACATCAATTATTATGGATTTTTCTTGGTTTTTAAATTTTTTTTAAATAAAAAAAACATTTTCTCAAAGATATATAAATTGTATCTCATACATAAAATAAATTTTTGACGTAAAAATGTACATAAATAAAGTTTTTTTTATTTTCGGTACCGCACCCCCTTAAAAATAAGCGATCTATGTTTTATCTTTAACTTTAGAAATGTATAGATGATTGGCAATTCAAATTAATAAGAAACCACATGACATGTAATACTACAATATCGTATCTACAGTATCGCAACATTATGGATTTGGGGAAAGTTGTTTAATGATCAGTCATTAAACAAATTTAAAAATAAAATAAAATTTGCGAATTCTATTACTACGAATTTTTGTATATATGTAAATATTTCGTAGTGTCAATTTTGTAAATAGTAAAATTTATGTACATTTCGCATAAGGCACAGTGAAATAGTTCGTTTGAGCTTGGCTTCCCTGCAATAATGGTATTGATGCTTGATAACGAGTTTTACAGAGGTAACTCTGGGAAGCGAGTTTTAAGGAGCAGGGCATTTAACATTATGGTAATGGCAATATCGCCAAATTGTCGAGATAGAGACAAGTTGGCGACTAATTTTTGTCACCAAATTAGTCGAGAAATCCCTGGCGACCTTTTGGTGACATTTTCGGTCCCCATGTACATGTATAGGACTTTTCGACTACGATCTGGAAAGTTCTCCAAATATCTACCTCTAGAAATTTCAAGAATGTTCCTCTCCCCTATATATAAGCCAAGCCATGAGATGGGTTAGTTAGTTAGTTGACTGATTTTGAGTCAATGAGTTAGTTGTTAGCTGAGTCCATTAGTTGACCGGAATTACTGAGTCTCAGTGAGCGTTCCGAAATCGAACTGTGTTGCATTGTCTTTTGCAGCGATTTGAGCAGTTGTGTTGTCAAGTTTTTAACTGCTGTTTTGTGCTCTATTGTTGTGTATAGAGCTGTATTGAGTCTACTAGAACGAGAAGTTCTGGAGTTGTAAAGGAATCTGTGAAGAGTTATATTGGAATAAATTTCTGCAAGTTTCGATCTGCTTTGGCTTCAAATCTTTCGAACCCATCCACGCAACAACTGGTGTCAGAAGTGGAGTTTGAATGCCGATTACCAGAGCATTTTTTAACAAATATTTTAAAATTTATTTGCAGACATTCAACATAGTCAATAAAGAACCCCTTCATTTCAGAAAGATTTATCTTTTGTGTCTGCGACCAATAGTAAATATTTTTAACAGCAAAACAGAATAAACTAAGTCACGTAATGAATGTATTTTTAATTAATCTTTGAATTTATTGTAAATTCAGCTATATTCTTAACAATACTGTGAATGAAAGATTTCCATTTCACTATTGATGCCATTCTCACCTTTATAATCAAAACTCGATTAACCTCTCTTTTCCATCCTGTATTTTTACTTTCTTGTACAATTTCTTTATTACTTTCAATTACCCATATGTTTACATAGGGTAATGAAAGTGGGTACCCAATAGACTGAGAGGCGACTGCAATTTTTGGACCTCATCGAACATCATTCTGATTTTTTTATAGAAATTGGAGAAAAGTGAGTAGATTACGAATCCACTGGTCTGACGTGGCAAAAATGGCCGAAACTGGTCAAAAATCTACTTTTAATAAGTTGAACTAAATCCAATTGCCAAATGAGCCATAACTTGCCAAATAATGAGCATTTTTTTTTAATTTTTTTTGGTAACTCTTACTCTAATTATCAATTAAGAAGGTTGCAGACGATTCAGATATCTGGCGACGGTCTACTTGCATCTATTAAAAGGGAGCCAAGTTGGCAATAAACATTACGTCACGGATGACGTAACTGATGTCGCCAATTTGGCTTACTTTTAAAAGATACAAGTTTTCCGAGCCATAGATCAGAAATCGTTTGCGCTTTTTCTCATTGAAAATCAAAATGCAGGGTTGCCAGACGAAAAAGTTTGTTCTCTTTTTGGCAAGTTATGACATATTTGGCAATCGGATTTTAGTTCAACTCATTCCAATTCGATTTTTGATCAGTTTCGGCCATTTTTGCCACGGCAGACCAGTGGATTCCTAATCTACTCACTTTTCTCCAATTTCTATAAAAAATTCAGAATGATGTTCGATGGGGTCCAAAAATTGCAGTCGTCTCTCGGACTACAATAAAAGTATAGCATTCGATAAAAAAAAATTATGATTTTTTTTTTTTTTTTTTTTTTTTTTTTCGTATTCCTTTACATTTTGAAACATCCCGATTTCAAAAAAGTGGTCTAGAAAAAATGTCTGTGTATCCTATCCGTGGTCATAATAACTTGCAAACAAAGTGACCTACGATGTTTAAATTTTGTGTGTGGATTAGTCGTGGCATTGCGACCAATCATTAAGGTTTTCGTCAAAATCGTGCATGCGTATAAGGTTGAAATATTGAAAATCATAATTTTTAGCAATTACTAAAAATGGCTCCAACGGTTTTGATTAAAATTTCTGTGCTAATGCTTTTTAAAGGTGTTCTGCACTCGAGCATCATCCATCAACTATTGTTTTTTTTCGGTTTCACGCACAAGAAAATACAATGTAATGTCTATTGAATAACACCTCCATCTTACGGGGTTATTTCCTAGCCCACGTAAAACATTGTCAAACTGATGGCCATTTTTACCTAAATGATTGAAAATATGAAAATGGTTAATAACACCGTATCAAATTTCAATGCAATGACCTATATTTTAGTGTAATTGAAAGTTGTGCGATGTTCCACACCCCTAGTTTAGGTACTTTTTCGTTATAGCAACTTGGTAATAATTTACTATTTGGAGAATAATTTAGTTAGTAATTTTTATTACCACTTCATAAACACGCTTCGAAATTGCTCTTTAGTGTTTCGACGTGTGTTTAGATTTTCTTTCGAAAGCGCCAAACAAATCTGTGTGCCTAACGGAAAAGTACCTTATTTTCAATAAATAGTTTTAACTTTGAAATAGTAGTGACAAACAAGAAAGAGAGAAATCTGGATTTAAAAAAATAAAAAATAAAAAAAAAGTAAAAAATCATATTTTGACGGGAGAGATAGTATTAAAAAATTTTATATTTTGATTCGAAAGATAGTCATAACTAAGGGATGAAATAATGTATATTAAAATAGTGGGGTGACCCACAAATCTTAAATGAATATACTGTAAAAATTGTGGCATATGGGAGCTTATGTGGTTGTTTACCGTAAGGCCTTTACACTGATGCTGTTTGCTTAGATGTATGATATGTAGAGATCGGCGATATATCGATATGACAATATTTGCATCGATATTTTCAAACATTTTTAGTTTTTTTATTATCGTTTTGTAGATCCATGTGTTTTTTCGATTTTCTTTATTGATAATATAATTTATTTATTAAAATAATTTTTATAGTTTATTTATTAAAACAATATTTATAATTTATTTATCAAAACAATTTTTATAATTTATTTATCAAAACAATTTTTATAATTTATTTATTAAAACAATTTTTATAATGTATTTATTAAAACAATTTTTATAATTTATTTATCAAAACAATTTTTATAATTTATTTATTAAAACAATTTTTATAATTTATTTATTAAAACAATGTTTATAATTTATTTATTAAAACAATGTTTATAATTTATTTATTAAAACAATTTTTATAATTTATTTATTAAAACAATTTTTATAGTTTATTTATTAAAACAATTTTTATAATTTATTTATGAAAACAATTTTTATAATTTATTTATTAAAACAATTTTGGCATGAATTCGTGAAAAGTAGAAATTTGCCCTGAAAAACATCGTTTCTGGCAAAATTGAAAATAAAATAAAAATCATGTATCGATATTTTTTCCTATGCAACGATATAGTATCGATATTTATTTTGATCGATATTTCTGGCCTCTAACGATATGGGAATGCATAAACTCAATGAGAGGATATCGAGTAATGAAGTACTTTGAGTGTGATTGTTAAAGAGAAAGTCCTAGTAAGGATCATTCCCTATACTCGCTATGCTACAATCTTCTAGCCCAGTGCATTTAGAAACTACTTTCTGGAAAACATTGACATTTGCTAAGTAGGTGCAAAAATTGTCACTTCATGAAATGACATAAATTAACCCTTACAGGACCATATATCCAAGACTAAATATGTCAATACAACACAATATTTTAGCTATTTTGGGTGTAAAGTAAGAGAATATCACCAGAAAAACATAGCAGGGTGTATAGGTTTCCTATAATTTCATGGGAAATATTTTTCCCTGTGGACCATAAAAGTAAATAAACGAAGAGTTAGGTTTATTATATCGGTATTTTATTTATTGTTTTGTAATATAAAAAACATAATACAAATTATCAGAAAAGTAAAATAAATAGTTAGTTATGATATTCTACGAAACAATTTCGTTTACTTGTGAAGCACAAGTGGACATTGCACATAACACATTTATTATGTGTCCTATTTTCTATACGTTTTTTTTTTTATTCGTTCAGAAACACATTTGCCGCCTTGGACATACGTTTTATTTTGACATTCAGTAAAAAAAATATCGATTCAATAATAATTGAACAATCGATAACGATTTTTGTAGAAGGAAAAAATATTTCCCTTGAGCGTGAAAGGGTTAAAACTCGAAAACAACGTCTAATATATTCTATTTTATATTTGAAATCCTTACGTAGATGCATGCGCAGTGGCTCCATCTGCTTTTGTCTTTTAATTTTCTTTTATAGTAAATCGACTTTAAATGAAACGATTTATCTCCTTTCATTAAGTGATCTTTTTCGTACCTACGCATCAATTTTCAATTATGGTAAGTAGTTTCTAAATGCACTGGACTAGAAGATTGTAACATAGCGAGAATAGGGAATGACCCTTACTATACTAAACTTCAACTTAACTTGACATCACTAGACGATAGATCGTCACAGTGCTCATAGGCATTTAATCCATTTTGGCGGCGTGAAAGCATAATGTTCGCCAAACCACAACCCTGTAGAGAACAAAAGGCTATAAGGTTTGGCGAGAATTATGTCCTCACTCCGCTAAAATGGATTAATTGCCTATGAGCATGGTGGAGATCTATCGTCTAGTGATGTCAAGTTAAGTTGGAGTTTAGTATAGGATTTCCACTTAACAGATTGCGATTTAAAACTCTTCTTAATACCGGAGTTGAAAATAGAAAATACTGCCAAAACAAAATTTGACTGTTTACATGTTTGTTAACATTTTCTACTTGGGACCTACCGATAATTTTTACTTAGTATTTTTTGTATGGTTTGATACTTAAGTATTATCCCGTCGCCAGTAGACGAGGCAAAAAGTTCGCCGAACGGATTCTCTTAGCCTATGGGGTTGGTAGACTAAGAGCCAAACATTCAGTGATTAGAATCGCAATATTTTTAAAACGCTGAAAAATAAACATAAGTAGCACAAATATGAGCTTTTAACTAGACATTTTTGTGCCATTTTTATGGTGTAAAAATCATGGCAGATGAGACAAGTCGGTAGTAGTTTCTTAAATTCAAAATTTTTCTCTTCCTTTTAGAAGAAATCCAGGCCATGTTTTTCCAATGTAGTCTGTCAAAGGCAAAAGCGCGAAAAATTTACACCACATGCTTTAGTCGGAGACGAAAGAACAACGAACCTCAACAAAAGCTGTATGTAACTGAAATTGAGGCATGGTGGGCCCATCTCAAATTGCTCATTTTAGTTGTTCTCATATTTCAACTGAGAAGTAGCCAGGAACCGCTGTGGACGCTGATTTTAAGTTGGTATTTGAGAACAGAGCAGAGGTCGCATTCGCTCTAAAATTCCTAATATTCCTTAAACTTTTGTCTCGCGCTAAAATTTTACTTTTAAGTTTTCGATAATTCCTTAAAAAAAAAAAAAAAAAATACCTCGAAAATTTCCCGATTTTCTTCCAAAACCCGCCAAAAATCCCCGTTATTCCTTCAGATGAGATGAGTGGATTGAATAAAATTCGCACGTTTGTCAAAATAGTATAACTGTGTAACTGCATAACTAAAATGTGGTTTGAATTGAATTTTTTTGGAAATTGGCAGTTTTTTTTGTTGGTATTGAAACTAGCTATGTTAAGAGCCTATATGTCAGCTTCAAAACCTCTTACATGTTTTTGAATTATTCCTAAAATTTTAAGAATTTTGTCCCTACAATTTTTGGGAATTATCCGTAAAATGTTCCTGATTTTTTGGAATTATCCTTAGAACTACTATTTAATTTTTTTTTTTTTTTTTTTTTTCTTTTTTTAGAAAACTCATTGCGTCATCTAGAACAGTATCACCACCTACTCACCTCTCTGCGTTTCCCTTATTTCTCGAAAGTGTTATCACGCCGTAAATTTATAATATGTTTACCCAAACAAAGCACAAACGTATTACCATTTATTTCTTAATCCAATTATTCTTAGGCCGAGTTACTTAGAACTTAAAGAGCCTCAAATATCCAGGACAGAGTGGCCACAGAACCTGGAAATAGGGAAAATGTCAGGGAATTTTTCGAAACACAACAAAAATCGGGGAAATTTTCTTAGTTCTGAAGGTACATTTCCCTGTTCATCCGTATTTTGGTGCCATCTAATCGGAGAATTATGGTAGTAATCGTTAGAAATTTAATGGTACGGAGTAATTAAAACTTTTCAGTATTGCCAAAACTATTTTTAGAAAATTGTCGTATTATCTCTATAACATACATGCACTATTTTGATCAGGGTGGAAAAGTTGGGGAAATTTGAAAAAAAGTTTGCCCTAAAATCAGGGAATTTTTTAGAAATCCATCAGGGAACTTTTGTTCCTGAATTTTGTGGCCACCCTGGAGATAATGCCTTAAGTTTATCATGAGTTTACCCTGACAAAGTACACATTTATTACCATTTATTGCTTTATCAGTTTATTCTTAGGTTGAGTTACTTACAACTTGAATTTTGTGGCCACCCTGGAGATTACGCCTTAAGATTGTAATGGGTTTACCCTAACAAAATACACATTTATTACCATTTATTGCTTTATCAGTTTATTCTTAGGTTGAGTTACTTACAACTTGAATTTTGTGGCCACCCTGGAGATTACGCCTTAAGATTGTAATGGGTTTACCCTAACAAAATACACATTTATTACCATTTATTGCTTTATCAGTTTATTCTTAGGTTGAGTTACTTACAACTTGAATTTTGTGGCCACCCTGGAGATTACGCCTTAAGATTGTAATGGGTTTACCCTAACAAAGTACACATTTATTACCATTTATTGCTTTATCAGTTTATTCTTAGGTTGAGTTACTTACAACTTGAATTTTGTGGCCACCCTGGAGATTACGCCTTAAGATTGTAATGGGTTTACCCTAACAAAATACACATTTATTACCATTTATTGCTTTATCAGTTTATTCTTAGGTTGAGTTACTTACAACTTGAATTTTGTGGCCACCCTGGAGATTACGCCTTAAGATTGTAATGGGTTTACCCTAACAAAATACACATTTATTACCATTTATTGCTTTATCAGTTTATTCTTAGGTTGAGTTACTTACAACTTGAATTTTGTGGCCACCCTGGAGATTACGCCTTAAGATTGTAATGGGTTTACCCTAACAAAGTACACATTTATTACCATTTATTGCTTTATCAGTTTATTCTTAGGTTGAGTTACTTACAACTTGAATTTTGTGGCCGCCCTGGAGATTACGCCTTAAGTTTATAACGGGTTTACCCTAACAAAGTACACATTTATTACCACTTATTGCTTTATCAGTTTATTCTTAGGTTTAGTTACTTACAACTTGAATTTTGTGGCCGCCCTGGAGATTACGCCTTAAGTTTATAACGGGTTTACCCTAACAAAGTACACATTTATTACCATGTATTGCTTTATCAGTTTATTCTTAGGTTGAGTTACTTACAACTTGAAGAGCCGTAGATGTCCATGAGGAGAGACATGGTCTGCCGTCCCTTGAATTAGATAAGTCTAGAGAGGGCTCGACTTACAAATGCAGGGGCGTACTGGGACATAAAATAGGCCAGGTAATATTAGTTTCATACCGGCCCAAATTTTCCATATAATCATTAAGGGGGACACTTTTCCAAAATTCTTTAGTTTTGCTTAGAATTAAATAAAATTTTCCGCAAACATAGAAGATGTGACTTATAACGCAACAACAAAATTCGAGCAGATAATATAAAATAGATAGTAAATTATTGAGAAAAATGCGTTAAAATAATACGAAATTTTAACTTTTTTCGAAATGCTCCTCGTGACACAGTATTTTAACGAACGTGAAAGAAAAATGTGAAGTTGTTTATCGATATATTATTAACATTTTCACTCTTGCTTTTATCTTTAAGTGCTATATAGTTGAACAGAAATAAAATTTCAAACTGGGAGATAGTGATTTTTCATTAAAAATGCCCATATTTCAAATTCCCAACATGAAAGAACAAAAAAATGTTGTGACATAAAAAAGCATGAGTGTATCTCTTAATAGTACATTAAAAATTATTTCTACAAAAAATTAAGGGATTTATTAAAAAATGAATCACAAGGAGCTCTTTCGAACATACGTAAAATGTGGAAAAAGCGAAGCTGAGAAAAATGCATTTTTAACTTATGGCAATAAGTTAAAATAAGGATTTTACGACTTAAAATCATCGGATTTCAAAAATTCAAACTTACAATTAAAGGAATTTTTGTAGAACGAAAACAAGAAACGCCATTTTTGGAGATATTTTTGTAGTTTCAGTCTCCCATATCTTCTTAAACAAATTTTAATAATTGTTAGTAATGAAATGATTCCAATAATTAATTAAATAACTATTTTTAATAATTAATAAATTTTATTATTTAATACTTATGATTTTAATAATGATTTTATTATTTAATACTTATTATTTTAATAATGATTTTATTATTTAATACTTATGATTTTAATAATGATTTTATTATTTAATACTTATGATTTTAATAATGATTTTATTATTTAATACTTATGATTTTAATAATGATTTTATTATTCAAATATTAATTTTGAATAATTAATTTCAATAATAAAATAGTTTTATTTAATACTTTTAATAGTTGAATTGTTTTAATAATTAGTTTAAATCAAAATTTTCTATTATTTCAACGTCGTTTGAGTGAACATGGTTTCCATAAACCATTGATAGAAAACTAAAGAAAATTGCAAAATATAGAATATCCAGGTGCCTACAGGGCCGGCCAATTTGTCACAGACACTGACCGGCCCATTGGTTGCACCGTTCAACCCTGTAGCCAGTACGTCCCTGCTAATAGGGGGCCCTTTCTCGCTATGAACAACTTTTGAAAGACCATTATTATACCAATATAAGAGGCTTTAATATACCAATTGTAATAAAATAAAGATTGTTTGAATAATAATTTTGATAAGCATAAAATTGCATCAAATGAATTTCACAGAAAAGGACATTTATTACAGTAAAAATGCTATTCTAAAAAAAAAAAACGAACACGCATACAATTTTAAAAGCTACTAAATTGTAAATATTATTATATACAATTAAATTAAATGGGAATCTCTCCCTACAATCCTATAAACATACTTCAGTTCATAAAAAAAATAGTTAAATGCATTCCAATAAATTTGTATACGATGCTTGTGGACGATATTTTCAACTAGTCTTTACAATAAAAAAAAAAAAAAAAAAAGCTTTAAATAAACATCAACCATTACTATGCAAGCATTGAAAATCCTCCATACTTTACTGGGAACTAAGAACATACGCTTAAAATCAGAAAACAAATGTTAAAAGAAGTTTAGTAGTTTTACGCTATAAATAATATGAGAAATAATATTTAAATTTATTTTGCCTCAAAGGTATTATTGAATTTGATTATCTATAAATAAACTGTTATTCTTAAAAATAAGAAAAGTTCTGTTTTAAGAAAATAGGCAATAAAAACGAAATCGGAAATTTCAGTAGCAGCCAATGTAACACTTCTTTACAATGCGATCGCTAATAAGAGGAATTTTATTCTCGTTCAAGAACTTGAACTATCAAGACCTCGTAAGTTACAATGACACTTAGGCTAACAAGTATTATATTTCTTTTCAGTTTCAATATTCCCATTGCGGTTACCGTCACTTCTTTTTCAAAGTGATCAAATGTCGATACCAGCAGATTAATGTTTTCGGCTCTCGCATCACCAACGAGGGCTTGTCTCCTAGAATACAATGTCTGTAACACGACGTTTTTCATATCAGCGATGACAAGCGGTATCTTGGACGCTAGTATTGTAAGGACAACGAATTGAAACAAGTAGCAGAGCACATTAAAAGATGAAGACGCAAGGCTCACAGACTCCTTAAAATAACTGTAGTAGATCATCTTTGTTGAATTGTAGAATATTCCATTTGTCCAAAAGCATATGAGGATGAACACAACTGGGGATAAGCAGTCATTGATGCATTTCACTAAATACACGGCTTTCGATAATTCTGGTATAAGGGCATATGTCCTCCCCATGAAATTTTCTTCACGCAAAGCTATTTTCAAGTGCTGCAAAGGCTCATTTAAAAGAAAATGTATTTTAATATGTGATATATAGCACATCAAAACTGCCAACAGGGGAAATGCTAAAAATATCATTGTACTGCTTCCAATTAATATGGGGACTAAAATTTGCAGAGCTGCAGGCATCGTTGACCCCGTTCGATGGTTGTAAATTCCAAATGTATAAGCCGCTTTCAAGTGTAAAAATATTTCTTGCGACAATAATGATCTGAGAATATGAAAAACAGTGTAAGCAATCGTCATAATAACAAAGAAAACCGTTAGTATCTTTATAATACGGCTATCAGGTTTTCCTCCTGAGAGAATTTTTGCTTTGCCAACAAGCTTGGTAATCTCTTTTTCTCGCAACATTACCAAAATCCATAAAATATTCACGAAATGTTTCGCCTCCAGTACAATCACAACTCTGATATTTGGTGCACTTGTTACCAGGCACAAACGTAGAAAAATACAAGCTGTTCCGATATCACTTAGTTATTTTAAAGCGTCGAAAAGGGGTCCAGAGACGTTTAAAAAAGGAATAGCCCAATGTTTCGCCTCCAGTACAATCACAACTCTGATATTTGGTGCAAATGAAAAGCGCAAACGTAGTTAAAAAAATACGATGTATCGATCTTGATTAACCAATTTTCAGGGGCCAAAATGGGGTCAAGCGTAGGAAATGTGAAATGCATAGTCTTTTGATCTTTAAAAAGCTCATCATAAAATTTCGTAACGAAGCAAGGTTATTCAGCCAGTATATGCATAAGCATTGAAAGTCATCTATATTTTACTAAGAAGTAAGAACATGCTAACAAGGAGACCTTACGGTCTCGGAAATTCAGATCGGGATGAAATATGGCAGATTGATAGTATACCTTAAGGGTATCCACACTGTAAAGTAATAAAGCGCACTAGCCAGAAGATTACGAGAAAATAGGCTTTAAAGTGTTACGCATAGCTTACATACTAGTAGAGAATTTTGATTTGCAACTCCCCGATGGCTAAGTGGTCAGCGTGATGGGTTCCCGTACGGGCGATCCGGGTTCAATACCTCGTGGGGTAGGTTTTTTTTTTTTTTTTTTTTTTCCAATTTATAAAGTGACTGTTACAGCTAATTGAAATTTGAATTAAAGGTAATATTTTATTTTTAAATACGTAATGTATTTTTAATGAAGGTACATTAAAACTCTATTTACTATTTTCACAAACAAGTGATTATTAATTTTGAGATATTATAAGATCTAGAGAAGTAAATGATTTTCCCAAAAAACATGAAGAACCAGTTTCTATATGGAAGAGTAAGAATGTTGTCCTATTGTACTCAAGCAGGTTGTCAGAAATTTTCAAAAACCTTACGGCACTTTGCGACGTCTATTTTTATAGACAGGTAAAGAATCTACTAAAGCGTATGCAAAATTGCGCGTATCTGGTTGAAAATAATAGAGAAATAAATACCCGTGAAGACTGCATAAAAATACAATCAATAGTCCATCATCAATTTTTAATAAAATGATCCGGTATGCCTGGTATGCTTCCAAGTTTTCTGACGAAAGATGTACTTTCATGAATGTTAATGAAGTATGTTTTCCAACGAATCTTTTACAAAAAGGTTGTTCCTGTAAACAATCTTCCTTTATAAATTGCGCAAGATGTCAAAACAGTTTTTGTTTTCCATGTTTTTATGATAAGTGTCATTCTGGTGTATGTATATAAATAAATAATTGACAAATAAAAACTATATGTCAAAATCCATAGATAAATTAAGTCCTACCCTAATTTTGTTGTCGTGGTAATTAGAATTTTAATTTATATCTATTTAATTTATCTCTATTTTCTCTATTAAAAATACAATACGTATTTAAAAATAAAGCATTATCTGTAATTCAAATTTTAATTAGCTGTAACAGTCACTTTATAAATTGAAAAAAAAAAAAAAAACTACCTCACGAGGTATCGAACCCGGATCGCCCGTACTGTAACCCATCATGCTGACCACTTAGCCACCGGGGAGTTGCAAATCAAAAATCTCTACTAGTATGTAAGCTATGCGTAACACTTTAAAGCCTATTTTCTCGGAATCTTCTGGCTAGTGCGCTTTATTACTTTACTGTGTGGATACCCTTAAGGTATACTATCAATCTGCCAAATTTCATCCCAATCTGAATTTCCGAGACCGTAAGGTCTCCTTGTAAGTAAGCAAGCAAATATTAAAAAAAGTTTAGTAGTTATACGCTATGAATAATTTTTGAAATAAAAGAATAAGTTTTGAAATAAAAATTTAAATCTATTTTGTTTTAAATGTGCTACTTAGTTTGATTATTTATAAATAAACTATTATTCTTAATCATAAGAAAAGAACTGTGTAAAAAAAAAAAAAAAATAGGAGTTTTCAGATAATGAAACACTTCTTTACATAGCAAGCGCCAACAAGAGGATTTTTATTCTCGTTCAAGAACTTGCACTATCAAGACCTCATAAGTTACAATGACACCTAGGCTAACAAGTATTATATTTCTTTCCAGTTTCAATATTCCCATTGCGGTTACCGTCACTTCTTTTTCAAAGTGATCAAATGTCGTTACCAGCAGATTAATGTTTTCGGCTCTCGCATCACCAACAAGGGCTTGTCTTCTAGAATACAATGCCTGCAACACGACGTTTTTCATATCAGCGATGACAAGCGGTATCTTGGACGCTAGTATTATAAGGACAACGAATTGAAACAAGTAGCAGAGCACATTTACAGATGAATAGAGCCCCTATAAAAGGAAGGCCGGATCGAACGCCATTTTGTGTCGTAAGGGTTGCCACAATTCATGTTTCGACGTGGTTTTGAGTTGGATGAATGTGCGCTTTCCTCGTTTGGTATTTGTAAAAAGTGATCGTTTTTCTATAATATTTTTTGTAAAATGGGTTGTTGTTTGTCCTCTAATTGCTCAAGTGCGACTAAATACAAAGATTTTGAAAAGAAAAGGAGGTTATTTCAATTTCCAACACAAGCAAACAGACGCCAATGATGGATTCAAAATTGTCGCCGAGACAAGTGAATCACATCACTAAGTGTTGATATGCAGCGGAAGTTATATTTTAATATTTATTACGATTAACTGTCTATGATTTTGCGTTGATTATTATTTTGAAGTAATTTTGATTTCCTTATACCACTTTCCTATTCCAATGTTCTTTGCAAACTTCTGCGTGTTACTGAACTATATTTTTATATTGTAAACACGAAAGCATTCCTTTTCCTTGTTTTCCAAATTAAACCATCATAGATTTTGGAATGTTGCAGTTTACATTGATTATAAAAAAGTTTTTTATTCTTTTTTATTTTTATTAGTTTTGCAACAGTACTGTCGTGCCAAATACTTTTGTTGCCAATTCGGAACGAGTCTGACATTTACGTTCTGAATGAAGGTTACCTTCTGTTTATTATTAAGGTTAGAAGAAAGTAATTTTTTCAAAAAGAATGGCAATTTAATATGCTAAAAATTTATAATTGTTTTTCAACTTAAATAATATAGAAAATAATCCCATCCCCAATTAAGGTAGAGCTTTTTTTTTTTTCTGTTTCTTTATGATTGTATTTTAATATACCTTGTTAAATGTTGTTCTCCACCACAAGGAAGTTGTTGAAACATTTCTCTGAATTAGAAGTAACACTTTCTAATGAGATTTTTTTAATATTATTCATGGATAAAAATCACTTCATCCATTTTAAAAAGTGCAATGATATGCAATGGTTTCACTGTAATACATCAGATAAAGCTATTAGGAAAATGGAATATATACTTGTATAAGTTAAGAAGCAGTAAAATTATTAAGTCATGAAGTTAGCAAATTGAGTAATCAGAACGTTTTCTAATGAATTATCAGTGGATTGCCTCTCTGTTAAAGATGATTTGCATTTTATTTTCAATGTAGGAAATATGAATTTAAAAAACATCCTAAAACTTATTATTTTCATATATATACAACATTTTCATATAAAGGCTATATACAGCAAAAATATAGATAAGGAATTTTCTAAATTCTAAACATGATGAAGGGCCTATTTGAAGAAAAGGTCCTTATCTGAACCATATTTACCTTTTTCATAAAGAAACTGTGCTGGTTAAATTAAGAAATAAAATTTTGAAACATCTTTAAAATATTTAAAATATGGGTCTCATGAAATATAGTTTTGAAGTAATTAATATTTTTTGGTTTTCAAAAATGTATCAAATCAGATAAAAGCAAACACTATGAAGCAGTATTGGAAAATTTGATTTAAAAGAAACTGCTAAATAATTAAAAAGGTTTTCCTAATTTCTTGACAAAAAAATCGTGTTAATATAATTCATTTTTATATCATATCCGGTAAAAAATAGTTTTTTAAAAAAAAAGCTGTGAATACAAGCAATAAAATTAACAAAAGAGAACGATATCGTCAACGCCGAAAATCCACTAACGATAGGGAAAATCAAAACATATTCATTTTTAAGTCGCCAAGTAGCGCTAACTCTCCAAAATTGAAACCCACTTCAGCAATATCTTGTTTAAATACGACATAATGAGTGTAAAATACAACTTCTCTGATTTTACACATTATAGGAAAGGGATATACAAGTATTCCAAGCAGTTTTTCTGAAAATTCTCAGCTTAATTTTAAATACCGTGCAATGGAAGTTGACGAAGTTTTATATTGCTTTCAATGGTACAGCGCCAAGCTGAGCCAACCTTTAGACACAAAATGGCGTTCGCGCCGGCTCGCCTAATATAGGGGCCTTACAGATGAAGACGCAAAGCTCACAGACTCTTTAAAATAACTGCGGTAGAGTATTTTTGTAGAATTGTAGAAGATTCCATTGGTCCAAAAGCATATGAGGATGAAAACGACTGGAGATAAGCAGTCATTGATGCGTTTAATTAAATACACGGCTTTCGATAATTCTGGTAGAAGGGCATATGTCCTCTCCAAGAAATTTTCCGCAAGCAACGCTATTTTCAACTGCTGCAAATGCTTATTTAAAAGAAAATGTATTTTAATATGCGATATGTAGCACATCAAAACTGCTAACGGGGGAAATGCAGAAAATATTATACAACTGCTTCCAATTAATATTGTGACTAAAATTTGTAGAGCTGCAGGCATCATTAATCCTGTTCGCTGCTTGTAAATTCCAAATGTAGAGGCCGATTGCATGTGTGAAAATATTTCTTGAGACAATAATGATCTAAGAGTATGAAAAACAGTGTTAGCAATCGTCATTATAACAAAGAAAACCATTAGTATCTTTGTAATAGGGCCATTGGATTTTCCTCCTGAGATAATATTTATCTTCTTTACAAACTTGGTAATCTCTTTTTCTCGCAACATAACCAAAACCCATAAAATATTCACGAAGGCTATATCAGCGACATGCACGTAAAATATTTTTGCTTTCGTCGCTCCATAAACAATGGGCACGAAATAAAAAATCAACGATAGTATCCATACTACTTTATATGAAGTGGCAACCATTTTTAAAAGAATGTTCACAATACCTGCAACGTTTCTTGTTTTCTGACTGTATATACCAAATAACATGAACGCGCACAATAATAAATTCCATGCCAGAAATGTTTCTTGCTTTTGAAGCATAGTGACTGTGAAAGATAAATTGTGAGGAGTGTTACTTTTTTAATTACTGACTTGTTTATAATACAGCTCCGCACTCTAGACCATTTCCTAGGTTGTTCAACTTGACCTGTTATGTCTGATTTGTTAAAACTGTTTAACTTGATCTGGTAAAACGGTTCAATTTAATCCGTCAAGAAAGAAAATAAACTGGTAATATCATGAAGCTGTTTACAGCTACTGTTTCTAAGCGACTTTCTCTAAGTGATCGATTAGTAAGATCCTTTGTAAAATATACCTCACGCAAAATAAAAATAAAAAAATATTTAAAAAAATCTAAGACGTATATTGATTGAAAGCAATTTGCTAGGAAGATTTAATAACAATCTTGAGTATTCTCCATTCAATTTTGCAATCGATTTTCAAAGCAAATTAATTTTTAATTCCGATAAAAGCTTTAGATAGAATATATTTAGATAGCGTATTTAATAAAAGCACAGTAGTTTTAAGAATCTTGAAGCTATTAGGATATTAATTTACAAATCCACAAAAACCAGCTGGTAAACAAGTCAAATTGGAGCGTCATATATTTTCGTGAAATCTTTTATTGGAATTGATTGATATTTGGAAAGAACAAGTTGCTTTTGAATTTTACCAACAAGTTGGATTACGATAGTCACTACTACAGTACGGTTTGACTGCAAATTCTTTTTGTTATGGTAGGCAATATACAGTTATAAAAATCTAGGAATTTTGAGAGGATACACAAAAAATATAAAAAAGTTAAGGATTTTTATAAATTTAGATGACCAAATATATAACTGCCAAAAAATACTAGTCCCCATGGAAGGCACATCTCCGCTTCATTCGAAAACTTACTAATAGATTTTTTTTTTTTTAAATTGAGGAAATTGAAAGACTAAAAATTGACTGTAGGGCAGTTATTTTGGCTTATCAAAAAGTTGTAGATTTAAGGAAATAAATTTAATCAAGTTTAAAATATGCGGAATGATCTTGAATGGTTACTTTAAAAAAATTATGGGTTTCTAAACGTCACCGTGCTCATGAGAACTCAGGCTTAAATAGAATGATACAATAGAACGGAGCGGAGTCGATTCCCAACATGTTCCTTTAGCACGAAAAGTAGGTATTGTTGGAGAGCTCTACTCCGTTTTTGATAAACAATTTACCTCTCCAGCAACATCAACAACAGGTGAGGGTTTGAGTCAGGGTAAACTTACATTACAATTTTTTATTCCTAAAAGGGATATTGTTATACTAAACTTCAACTTAACTAGACATCACTTAGACGATAGATCGTCACAGTGCTCATATGTATTTAAACCATTTTGGCGGAGTGAAGACATAATTCTCGCCAAACCTTAGAGCCTTTTGTTCTCTATAGGGTTGTGGTTTGGCGAACATTATGCTTTCACGCCGCCAAAATGGATTAAATACCTATGAGCACTGAGACGATCTACCGTCTAAGTGATGTCTAGTTAAGCTGAAGTTTAGTATAGCCGTGGAAAGACGAATTTTATAATTTCAGATCATATTGTTAGATAAGGATCCGTGAACGGGGGTCCCCGCGAAAATATGAATTGTGAATACGCATATCACATTTTATTAAATTCCCAGGGGCAGAAAAATAACACTTTACGAAAACGTGTTGATGACCAATCGACTCATTACACCAGTCATTCTTGCCAAAAAATAGGTCAAACCATACACAAAAGTTTATTAAGTGTTGGAGGGCTGGAGAAATGTTGGAACAGCTCTTACACACAAATAGCTTGTCGCTTTGAGCTCAAATATAGCTCTAATTAAAGATACAAATACAAATTTTAAGACCAACGACAGGCTCAACAAAGATACTATAATAACCCTTCGGGTTAAAGATGGCAAGCTTCCATAGAGATAATGTAAAATAGTTGAGAGCACATGACGTCATTGCAGGGTTTCTACATTGGCAAGCTTATCGCTCTTTTTGGTTTCACTTGGCGATAAAATTTTATGGTTTCCCAGAAATCTTTTATCCAAAAAAAGAACAAATCTGTTTTGCTCATTAAACTTTTACTTGACATATTTACACATTCAACCAAATTTACGTTAATTATATTTTTAGCTAAAATAATTGAATACTTTTTTAAACAATATTAATGTTATATTGAACCACTACAGCAAGTTCCATCCTGTAATGCAATACGAATCCTAATATTAGATTTGGGGTTTTTACAGCATATTCCAATATTGGTGAACATTTAGTAAGTTTTCGTAATAAATATGAACATCAAGAATTAACAAAATTATTGAAACACATTCTAGAAGAAAATTATTTCGATAAAGTTTCCATGCATTCTTCGAAGCAGTACATTAGGAAACTAAAAAATATCTAGTTATTGAGTGCAAGAATTTAAAAATGACTTGCAACTACAAAAACCAATATCATTTAGCATGTACTAGTTTAGAAGAATTTACTAACAGTTGACAATAATCATTTAGCTTTATTAATTCATAAAATAAAAAACCGCAATGGTAATTGAGATTGAAGGCAAATTTCAAAAAATCACAATAAACACATAATAATTGCGTGCATTTATGCAACTAACAAATGATAAACATTCTTTCAAGCGATGTCAAAGTAATACAAAAAGAAAAGTTAATGAAAAAAAAAACTATATTTAACATAAAAACTAGGCTGCTGAATGAGACGAAAAAATAAAAACAAACGATTAAGAACACTAACCATCAAGTTTCATCACAACCATCAACACTGCAAAAAATGTCCTGTTAAAATTCTCTTGCGAAAATTCTATAATCTTCAGAACATTACCGAAATTTATTGTGCACAAAAGCGAACAATTTGAACAAACTTGAGTAAATAATATGTTACTTTGCAAAGTAGAATCCTCCATTTTTGTTCTGCTATTTAAATCTCCCACGAATTCGACGAAATAAATCTGATGTTCTTATTTGTTTGTTTAAAAAAGAACGATCGCCAAAGTAAGAACAAAGCTCTGAGCATGTCTGGAAATCGGAGCAATTTGGCGAAAGTTTTGTGCTCTCAACTATGAAAATCCGCGAGATGGCAGCACTTACGTATCGGCGAAGCTTGCCTTCTTATAGTTTTAAGTTCTTTGGGCTCAAGGCCCAACAGGGTTGGTAGAGTAAATATATATATAGACGTATATAGAAATAGAAAATAATTTGCATACGATAGTTACACGATCATACATACAATATAGCTTAGTTACAGAATCATGCACACAATATACAATAGTTACAGGATTATACAATACAATATACATAATACAATACAATATACACAATACAATACAATGCACATAATACAATGCAATATACAAAGTTGACACAACGTTTGACAATAATACTGGAAAAATGCAATATATAATGCAAGCAATATATACAAGCTGACACAATATACAATAGTTACAGGATTATACAATACAATATACATAATACCATAAAATATACATAATACAATGCAATATACACAATACAATACAATACACAAAGTTGACACAGCGTTTGACAATCATACTGGAAAAATGCAATACATAATGCAAGCTGACAAATTTTATAAAAACCAACAGTACGCAAACATAAGTAACCAAATATGGTAACAAAATAACCTAAATTAAATATATAAATATTAAATATTAAATAGATAAATGTGCTTTCATTTCAATATAAATTAGATATCATCCAGTGACTTACAAATTGATAAAAGCCTGTCAAAGTTGAAAAACATTGCACTTTTCTCTACTTTTTCGGTTCGAGTACTTCCATTTTTAATAAATGATTTATATATTTAACATAAAACTATTCACCTCTTTTTTAGATTTCTATACATGCATAAATATTGTTTGTGCGATAAATAGTTGCAGATATATGAGCGTTTCAGTGAAGCACTACCTTAATTTGTGAGTCTCACAATAAAATGTGCGTTGTTTCACCCTGATCAAATTAAACACAATCAGCATTTTCCTCAAGTCTTTTCCATTTAAGACCTTTTTTAAACTTAAATATGGCTATCGCATTGAGCTCAACTATAGTTCAAACGATTTAAATATAAATTGAATATTATCCAGTGACTTATAAATTGATAAATGTCTGTCAGAATTAAAAATCATGTATTTTTATTAACTTTTTTGATTTTAGGGCTTTCATTTGAAATAAATTATTCGCATGTTTGATAGAAAACTATTCAGCTCTTTTTTAGTTTTCTATAGATTTATAAATATTGCTTGTGCGGTAAATAGTTGCAGATGCACGAGCGTTTCAGGGACTCAATGTAAGATTTCTCCCCTTTGATTTTACCATCAAGTTTTTAAGACTAAAATAAGACCATTCCCATTCGGAATTGAAGAGTCATTACACCAATTTAGTCACAAAAGTTGGATCCCCTCTAAAAAAAAACATGTGGCATCTCTAAAGTAATTCCCGAAAGAACCCGGGGTTGCCTTTGACCGGAAATAAGCAAAGCAGGATTAATTTAGGTTGGTTGGTTGTTTTCAGATTATCTGGCGCCGTCAGCAACACGAGGGCTATAATGCGCCGAAACTTTCGTCATTAGACAAGCCAACATACATTTAAAACACCCATGCCTAACACGGAACTCGAACCCGCAACCACGCGGCCTAGAAGCTAGCACACTAACCACTATACCGTTTGGTCGGCGGATTAATTTAGGAAGTTTCGCAATTTTCCGTGGTTTTTTTTTCAACGTTGCTCGTTGTGACTATTTATTGATTGCTTATTGAAAAGTATCACTCTTTTCCGTTTTGCGGCTTTTCTGTGGCCTGTCAGAATAGGACTTGAAATCACACCCTGCAAAAAAACTGGTGCACAAAGACAATAATGGACTGTGAAAATTGCAGAATCTGTGGATTACCGTTGAAAGTTGTTTGTACTGTGACTATTGTAGAAAAAGCTGTAGCAACGCTTAAGATTACAAGCGCACAACGAAGTGTTGGTTTGAAGGATATTTTCTATAGTGGTCTCATTGTTCATGTAGCTTGTATGAAAAGTTATATTCTCCCCACTAGTATTCGAAAAGCGTTATTGTGCTAGTCCCACCTTGCGTTCGTCACATGAATATTTTTAATTAAAAGTCCATTGTCTATTCTGCGGTGATACTTCTGATGAGGAGTCTGAAACAAAAAAAGGATTTGAAACGCAGGAATATCATCCGTCAGGTATCAACAATTGAATTTCATCAAAATGGAATAAAACAAACTCAATTCAAAGGAGATGCTTGAGAAAATAAAGTTGTTACCAAATCGATCGCAGTACATGACCTTGTAGCAGCTGAAGCCATGCCAAATGTCGTTCAAAGTTTTTCAAAACTAAGGAATTGTGTACAACTGAAACCATGAAACGTGGATCTCGACGTACTGTTGATGAAAATGATGCATTCAAAAGCTTACGTCATTTTCTTCAAGACAGTTATGAGTGTCAGTTCAGTCTCTCTGACCTTTAAACAGAATCAGCGAGGGAGAAGGAAGGTTTTCAATTCGCTGGATAAGACAAAATCTTGAAACATATTTTTACAACAGGATTCGTTTTGTTGATATACCAGGAAGATCAACTGTAATCAGTACGAAGGAAACTTCCAAGAAAATATTGCGTAATCAATGGTACACTGAGAAGAAACAAAATGAGGTTGACGAGAGAATGCGTATAATCCAAGCAACATGGGAAATAATAAGAGATGATATACGACAAACAATTTACGATTGTGACACATACCCAGATACCCATCAGTTATCATCAACAATGTTACCATCATCTCATCTCTCAAGAATTGTTGAAGGTAATAATTTTATCAATTAAAGTTGCGACCAATATCCAGATAAAACGAGGCCGATCAAACGGTATAGTGGTCAATGTGCTAGCTTCTAGACCGCGAGGTTGCGGGTTCGAGTCCCGTGTTAGGCATGGGTGTTTGTAAATGTATGCTGGTTTGTCTAATGACGAATGCTTCGGTGCATTATAGCCCACGTGTTGCTGACGGCGCCAGATAATCTGAATACAACCAACCAGAAAAAACGAGAAGCTATTGTCATGCTATTGTTTAGGGGTGTAGACCACGTTCGATCTTACTCCTAATTCTGCTTGAGGCTTGGTGTATGGGCTCATCGAGTTACGGATATACATGAACAGCAAATGTATAAATCAAAATTACAATAACCACCACTTTTAAAAGAGAAACTCTCCCTCCAAAGTCAGCTGCTGCACGTCAACACATTCACTTTGTATTTAATCATCAAATACTACAGTGATTAGGAAATTATCTAGATGTTACAAAATGGAAATTCTTAAATGGCAAATTAGTTCCTCAACTTACAATGTTACCTCCCGCTCCAGATGAACTGTTATAAATTATATCTTGCAACTGTAAGAGTAACTGCAACTCGAGTAACAGGTGTGATTGCAGGAGAGCAGAACTTCAATGTTCAAATATTTGTGGACAATGACGAGGGATGCGCAGAAACAAATTCGTAGATAATATACTATTTGATGAAGAAAGCAGCCAAGTATTTTTCCTTTAATGACAAAAAAAAAAAGGGGGGGGGGATATATCTTCCAATAGAAGAAAAAAAAATAGTTTTTCTATTTGAATAACCCTTCAACCACATTTAACATCACTTTCTATTTTGTTTCAAGGACGAGGATAGTAAGAATTATATCCCACAAATATTGTTATTGCTTTTTTTATGCATTATTAGTTATTGTATATTAACAATATCTAATTAGTTGAAAATTAAAATTTCTAAGGAAAATATTTATTCAGAGATATTTTTTCTTATAGATGCGTAAGACATGTTTATCTACATATCCATGTAATATGATATTGTATTTCAGTTTAAAAAAGGTCTTAAATGGAAAAGACTTGAGGAAAATGGTTACTATGTCTGGTTTGATCATGGTGAAACACCGCACGCTTTATTATGAGACTCCCAATACGAGGCAGAGATTAACTGAAAAGCTCATATATCTGCAACTGTTTATCTCACAAACAGTATTTGTATATCTCTAGAAAGCTAAAAAAGAGTTGAATAGTTTTACTTCAAATGTGTAAATCATTCATTAAAAATAGAAGAGCTCAAATCGAAAAAGTAGAGAAAAATGCATGGTTTTCCGACTTTGACAGGCTTTTATCGATTTGTAAGTAAATGAATGATATCAAATTTATATTTAAATTAAATCCCATTTATTTACCTTTCATTTGAGCTCTATTTGAGGTCAATGCGACTAGTCGTTCGTACGTAACAATTGCTCCAGCATTTCTCCAGCGCCCCAGCATTCCAACACCTAAAAAACCAGGAAGCCGAAAGGGGAGAGTAGGGGACTTTTTGTGGATTGCTCAGGGCATCAAATAGAGTTACTCTGCAAAATTTCAGCTCAATGGGAATTTGTGGAAGGTTCAACTCTAGAATGACTGGACTAATAGTCACCTATCCAAAACTGATGGAAAATCTCTCCAGACAGTGTGCAGGCTACCATCGATGTCAAAAAGGGACAAAATCATATTGATATATGCCTCAGGACTTTCCGAGTTCGTAAAATTGGGTGTCCGGATACTTTTGGATAGGTAGTGTAATATTACACAGGGGGAAGTTATGAGTTTACAATTTGTCACTGATAATAGAACACCTGGAAATGGCGGCAAATTATTCAAATCACAATTTAATTGGGAACCGCAAAGACACGATTGTTGGTTTAGGGTAGTCACAAAATGGAACTATTTACTTGTAAATGGCGTAATTTCCAGGACTGTAAAGAGTTTTGACATTTAGATATGCACTGGAAAATCTTCAAGGGGAAATGAAGGGAAAAAAATGCTCAAGGGCAGGGAACTCTGTGTTGAAGGCACTCGTTTTTCAACTTTTTATGCTTTTATCGCATTTCTACGGGAATTTCGGTGGTTGGAACACCTTTAGAGGCAATACCAACTATACTAAACTTCAACTTAACTAGACATCACTTAGACGGTAGATCGTGACAGTGCTCATAGGTATTTGATCCATTTTGGAGGCGTGAAAGCATAATGTTCGCCAAACCACAACCCTTTAGAGAACAAAAGGCTATAAGGTTTGGCGAGAATTATGTTTTCACTCCGCCAAAATGGATTAAATACCTATGAGCACTGTCACGATCTACCGTCTAAGTGATGTCTAGTTAAGTTGAAGTTTAGTATAGTTGCCGTTTTTTAGTAATTATTGAAAAAAATGATTTTTTTCAGGATTTTTCATTATATCAACCTTATGCGCATGCGCGATTTTATCGAAAACCTTAATATTATGTCTCAAGGTCACTCCTAATCCGCACACAAAATTTGAACATCTTAAGTCGATTTGTTTGGGAGTTGTTACTGACCACGTACACACGGACATACCGCCAGATATTTTTTCTAGACCCCTTTTTTGAAATCAGGATGTTCCAAAACATGGAAAAATCTAGGGGAAAAAAAATCGGAATTTTTTTGACCAAATGCTATGCTTTCATTACCTTTTGTAAACATATAAGTAATTTAAAGTAAAAATGTAAGCATAATTTAACTCGGGCTTCACTGAATAATTTATTCTTTCAGATATATCTTTTTAGTTTAAAGATGGAATGCTTTCGAAGTATCGTCCCATCCATTCGCAGAAGCAATCATTTCAAACTGCGTTTGATAAACGCGCCAAGACGACTTCCCATCAAAAGTTGCCACTTTGATGTTGGAACGTGGCGCAATGAAGGGAGTGGAAACATTATCCCAATTAGGCGTTGCAATGGTCGCAGTTTGCGAGTTTCCATTTTCCGTAGTCTTTCTTCTACAGCGTCGTGAAACTTTTCCTGCTCGTCCTTCAAGGTGGAAACTTTGTCTCCTAAGTTGTTCACTTTTCCGTTAAACTCCTCAAACTTTTCATCAACTTCCTTTCTTACTGCATTGAATACTTCTTCTTTCACGGATTGCAATCCGAGGTAGTTTCTATTATGGTTGATTCCACCATTGAGGCTAGCTCCATCTTCATTTCTTCTTTGATTTCATTCACTGCTGCAGATGTTGTTTCACACTTGGCGGCTAAAGCTTTAATCTCCGATGATGTAGCTTCTTGACTGGCGGCTATTGCGGCGGCGAGTTCGGCATTCGTTGATTCCTGTCGGGCTTGACCGGCGGCAATTGTAGAGGCGGTGGTTTCTTGGCATGTTTTAATTCCGGCAATCATTTCCATTAATTGCTTCATTTGATCTTCCATCATTCCTCTAGTTGTCGGTATTCAAAATTACGAGATCCCACTTCTGACACCACTGTTATGAATTTTTCCACTGAGGCAATGATGGCACAGTTTTTCAGATAAAAACTAGTATTTATTCTCTTCAGAAACTCACAAAATTTATTCACAGATAACAGTGCAATCACTATTAATCTTCAATACAAGCTTCAACAAGAATAGCTTCGAATATAGCGATTATACAAGCTCACTCCAATAGATCAACAAAGCGATCACGATCAGCTTTCAACGAAGTCCGAAGTCAATCTGAAAACTTTCCCGATCTCCCGGTCTTTAAATACTTGGTGCGAGAGAATATTCGCGAAATTTCCAGCCAATTCGTCGGAAAAGAAACGTCTCGAAATTTCTCGATTGCTTTAGGTGTTGCCACCTTTTCCTAACCTGTATAATCGCTGTTAATAAATAAAATAAGATAAAAATAAATTACAATAGAATTTTAAAATAATACGTCACTATTTAAACTATATACAGACAATTTGTGCAACAATATCTATATCGATGTATTGACCAGGTTTGTTTTGCTAATGGAGTGAGATTTTTTTTTTTTAAAGTAAATGTTATACAGTCAAACCTCGTTAACGCGAAGTCGATGGGGTCGCCTAAATTGTTCACGTTAACCTAATTTCGGGTTGAACGAAAATATTAACATTAAGTTTTTAGTAATGAGAACTGATTTTACTTCACGTTAAATGAGATTTCATGTTAAGCGATTTCACGTTAAATGGGATTTCATGTTAAGCGATTTCACGTTAAATGGGATTTCATGTTAAGCGATTTCACGTTAAAGGAGATTTCATGTTAAGCGATTTCACGTTAAAGGGGATTTCATGTTAAGCGATTTCACGTTAAAGGGGATTGACTGTGAGTATTATGAAAGACAAAACAAATACCATAAGAAACTAAAGTAATACAATAAATATAATTGGATGGAATTATGCACACATGTTGTAACATAACATGCACAAGTAATATATCAAGGAAAAATATTAATAAATAACTTGAAAGACATTCTTTCAGAAATTCCGGATCGTATGCTACTGAGCATTGCTGCAATTCGTAGACTTTATCAAATAACGCCTTTGGAAAAGTTGATGGAACCAAACAAAAATTAACAGGAACTATTGTATCATAAATCAATTTAGTTGAACGCGTTCCAATACCTAAATACATTGAATTGTATTAAAAAAAATTGAAAAGAGGTGTCAAGTCATTAGAAGATAGTACAAAATACATAAATAGCATGAGATGAAAATAACTTTTTTTATAATCTTTAAAAACAAAGTTTTTAATATAAATCCTTTATATGCATTAAGACAGTGCCGTTTCTGTTGCCTGCGTGTGCTTATTTTTAATATTTAATATTAGATGCAAACACTATCTCTATCGGCAAACTTTGCGGTAAACTACTTTTCAAAATTCATTCATAAATGAATGTGAATTCATGCACTCACATCCAAATATCTTTTACTTATTCTGATTAAAACAAATTTATTATTTATTTATTAAAACAATTTTGGCAACAGGAAATAGTTTCTTCAATGATCGATTAAATGCTATTTCAGTTTGATTGGATGACGGCAAGTTGGTTTATTAGTATTCCATAAAAGCGACCTTTCAGTGACAGTGGCAGTTCCCAAAATTTAATGGAATGCATTGTCATCGACATCGAATCTATCTGCCAAGTTTCAGCCCGGTTGGATGATGGCAAGGGGGTTAATTAAACTTCCCCCATCGACGAATCTACCCACAAACATACATACACACAAAATTGAAGTTAATATAAAGAATTTAAAAAAAAAAAAAAATAGAGAGCGTTCCAAATTCTGTTAACCCAATGACAGTATTGTGTAATTGCCAGTTATGTCTAAAAAATAATTTTTTTTTGGGGGGGGTGGGGGAGAGGGAACATGAGGATAAGGAGGATGAGAAACCTTCCTAATAAGTGTTCTATGGGGCATAAGCTTGTTTTGCTGCTGATAGGCAGAAGGCTGATCAAATAAAATGAACTTCAATTATTCTTGTGAGGCAGGTTCAAACTTTGTTAACCTAGCAATTTGCGCTGGTATAAAATGTTTATAAGGATGTAAGAGCGTAGGCAGAAACGCTTTTTTTTAATATATGAGAAACATGCAATACATTAAAAACCTTTAAAAACTTGTTGTTATTATTATCTTCAGATACTTATATATCAATAATTTCGCATTTTTTCGACATTTGTTGGGAAATTTTTTCGCCTAAGAGAGCCACAGTAAAGACGCTCGAACTAGTCACTGCTGTGGCTCAGTATAATAAGCTCCATAGGATTGCATGTTTCTCATAGAGTCTGAGGGCCACAAGTGACAGATTCAACCTCAAGCCACAACAACGGCCCAGTATAATAAGCTCCATAGGATTGCATGTTTCTCATAGAGTCTGAGGGCCACAAGTGACAGATTCAACCTCAAGCCACAACAACGGCCCAGTATAATAAGCTCCATAGGATTGCATGTTTCTCATAGAGTCTGAGGGCCACAAGTGACAGATTCAACCTCAAGCCACAACAACGGCCCAGTATAATAAGCTCCATAGGATTGCATGTTTCTCATAGGGTCTAAGGGCCACAAGTGACAGATTCAACCTCAAGCCACAACAACGGCCCAGTATAATAAGCTCCATAGGATTGCATGTTTCTCATAGAGTCTGAGGGCCACAAGTGACAGATTCAACCTCAAGCCACAACAACGGCCCAGTATAATAAGCTCCATAGGATTGCATGTTTCTCATAGAGTCTGAGGGCCACAAGTGACAGATTCAACCTCAAGCCACAACAACGGCCCAGTATAATAAGCTCCATAGGATTGCATGTTTCTCATAGAGTCTGAGGGCCACAAGTGACAGATTCAACCTCAAGCCACAACAACGGCCCAGTATAATAAGCTCCATAGGATTGCATGTTTCTCATAGAGTCTGAGGGCCACAAGTGACAGATTCAACCTCAAGCCACAACAACGGCCCAGTATAATAAGCTCCATAGGATTGCATGTTTCTCATAGAGTCTGAGGGCCACAAGTGACAGATTCAACCTCAAGCCACAACAACGGCCCAGTATAATAAGCTCCATAGGATTGCATGTTTCTCATAGAGTCTGAGGGCCACAAGTGACAGATTCAACCTCAAGCCACAACAACGGCCCAGTATAATAAGCTCCATAGGATTGCATGTTTCTCATAGAGTCTGAGGGCCACAAGTGACAGATTCAACCTCAAGCCACAACAACGGCCCAGTATAATAAGCTCCATAGGATTGCATGTTTCTCATAGGGTCTAAGGGCCACAAGTGACAGATTCAACCTCAAGCCACAACAACGGCCCAGTATAATAAGCTCCATAGGATTGCATGTTTCTCATAGAGTCTGAGGGCCACAAGTGACAGATTCAACCTCAAGCCACAACAACGGCCCAGTATAATAAGCTCCATAGGATTGCATGTTTCTCATAGGGTCTAAGGGCCACAAGTGACAGATTCAACCTCAAGCCACAACAACGGCCCAGTATAATAAGCTCCATAGGATTGCATGTTTCTCATAGAGTCTGAGGGCCACAAGTGACAGATTCAACCTCAAGCCACAACAACGGCCCAGTATAATAAGCTCCATAGGATTGCATATTTCTCATAGAGTCTGAGGGCCACAAGTGACAGATTCAACCTCAAGCCACAACAACGGCCCAGTATAATAAGCTCCATAGGATTGCATGTTTCTCATAGAGTCTGAGGGCCACAAGTGACAGATTCAACCTCAAGCCACAACAACGGCCCAGTATAATAAGCTCCATAGGATTGCATGTTTCTCATAGGGTCTAAGGGCCATAAGTGACAAACGCAACCTCAAGCCACAACAACGGTCCGTATAATAAGTTCCGTAGGATTGCATGTTTCTCATAGGGTCTGGGGGCCACAAGTGACAGACGCAACCTCAAGCCACAACAACGGTCCAGTATAATAAGCTCCATAGGATTGCATGTTTCTCATAGGGTCTGAGGGCCATAAGTGACAAACGCAACCTCAAGCCACAACAACGGTCCGTGTAATAAGTTCCATAGGATTGCATGTTTCTCATAAAGTCTGGGGGCCACAAGTGAAAGACGCAACCTCAAGCCACAACAACGGTCCAGTATAATAAGCTCCATAGCATTGCATGTTTCTCATAGGGTCTGAGGGCTACTAGTGACAGACGCAACCTCAAGCCACAACAACGGTCTGTATAATAAGTTCCATAGGATTGCATGTTTCTCATAGAGTCTGAGGGCCACAAGTGACAGACGCAACCTCAAGCCACAACAACGGCCCAGTATAATAAGCTCCATAGGATTGCATGTTTCTCATAGGGTCTGAGGGCCACAAGTGACAGACGCAACCTCAAGCCACAACAACGGCCCAGTATAATAAGCTCCATAGGATTGCATGTTTCTCATAGGGTCTGGGAGCCACAAGTGAAAGACGCAACCTCAAGCCACAACAACGGTCCAGTATAATAAGCTCCATAGCATTGCATGTTTCTCATAGGGTCTGAGGGCCACTAGTGACAGACGCAACCTCAAGCCACAACAACGGTCCGTATAATAAGTTCCATAGGATTGCATGTTTCTCATAGAGTCTGAGGGCCACAAGTGACAGACGCAACCTCAAGCCACAACAACGGCCCAGTATAATAAGCTCCATAGGATTGCATGTTTCTCATAGGGTCTGAGGGCCACAAGTGACAGACGCAACCTCAAGCCACAACAACGGCCCAGTATAATAAGCTCCATAGGATTGCATGTTTCTCATAGAGTCTGAGGGCCACAACTGACAGAAGCAACCCCAAGCCACAAGAATGGCCCACTATAATAAGCTCCTTAGCATTGCATGTTTCTGCGAGTGACTTTGCTGAGCGTCTGAAACTGGCGACGGCGTCTGTATAATAAGGTCCTAAGAAATATTGTAGAACGTTTAAATTACTTACATTTAGAAGTTTAACATGCATTTTTGGTCAGAAAACATTGAAGTTTTGAATCCATATATGATTTATGAATGTTTTTATGCTCGATAACTTTTTTGAATACTTCTTTTTTTTTTCTTCAGATATTATGGGAATTAATGCTTTTTTACCAAATTCTTTCCATTCTGGTTGCCATTCTGATAAAAATAATTTTAAATAGGTGGATTTTTGTTATTCAATTCTCTTCTAATCTTATTTCTAATAAAATAGTTATTTATGCAACTAGTGGGAAAAGTAATACTTTTTCAAACGAGGTAAAACGCTTATTTGCAAGTGCGATAACAGGAGTAAAATAATTTTCCTAGTTTGAAAAAGTATTTTCCCATCTGTTGTATGCAATATTTTTTATAGTCACGGGCAAAAAAATATTTTTAATACATATATTTATTAATGTTGGCAACTCCAGTCAATGAATTTCTTCTGAAAATATGTCATTTCGATACCAAGATGGCTCCCGATAGCCTTGCGGTAGAGTATCAAGCTCATAACCGGAGGGTTGTGGGTTCGGGCCTCCGTCCGCCAAATATCGGTCTATACCTAATGGGGGCTGGTGCACATTAAATCTGTCGTGGCCTCATAGACTTATTATTATCAATAGACTGCGCGTTCCCACTTCAATTATACAACGAGAATGAAACCAAAATGAATCACATGAGTAGGGACTTTTTGGCAGATTTGGCTGGTTTCTCCTCACTCAGGCGATAAAGGATAATAAGATTATTAGATAAAGGATTAATTTTACGACGTAGCCAAATTAAAAACCACGTGACTGATAGACGAATTTTGTGATTTATTTTGGTTTCATTCTCGTTGTATGATTGAAATGGGAACGCGCAGTCTATCGATAATAATAAGTCTATGCGTGGCCTCAATGTCCTCTCGTTGGTGTGGTGGGGTCGGAGAGAGGGGTAGAATATTTCGATCTCGTATTCTTCTAGATGCTCAAAATTACGAGACGTATTTGGCTGTGTTAAGCACTTTATAAGTGGCAGAAATAGACAGTCGGTGGTTTCAAAACAAAACAAAACAAAACAAGACTATATAATAATTGAGCACGAAGCGTGCGAGAAAATACTTTTTCACATTAATGCGAAAAAGTTACTTTTCCTTACTTCTCGCGAAAAAGCACAACTTTCGCCCCAATTTTTGATTGAAAATGATTAAAAAAAGTTTAATTTCTAGCACGTTGTTATAAAAAAGTTTGTATAATAATCAGGATTTTTCAAAAATCCTGAACTGCATTAAAATTACTATCTGAAAAATTGCTCGCTTTGAGCTTTTATACAAGAGCCACTGTGCTTAAAATATATATATATATATTTTTTTCTTTCAATTACCTTTTACGTATACATAGGGTGATGAAAGTATAGTATTCGGTCGAAGAAAAATTTCTATTTTATTGCATTTCACCATGGTTTGGAACATCCTGATCTCCAAAAAGTTATCAAGAAAAATGTATGTCTGTTTGTTAGAGGTCAGCATAACTCTAGATCAAATTGGCCTACAAGGTTCAAATTCTGTATGAATGTTGGTGATGGCACAAGGACGTACCATTAACGTTTTCGTAAAAATCGTGCATGCGCATAAAGTAGCTACCATTAAAAAAAAATCATGTTTTTCATTAATTGCAAATCTCCTCATATATATATATATATATATATATATATATATATATATATATATATATATATATATATATATATATATATATATATATATATATATATATATATATATATATATATATATATATATATATATATATATATATATATATATATATATATATATATATATATATATATATATATATATATATACATATATATATACATATATATATATATATATATATATATATACATATATACATACATACATATATATATATATATATATATATATATATATATATATATATATATATATATATATATATATATATATATATATATATATACATATATATATATATATACATATACATATACATATACATATACATATATATATATATATATATATATATATATATATATATATATATATATATATATATATATATATATATATATATATATATATATATTGCATTTCTCCACATTTTGGAACCTCAAACTAGGGGTGTGGCACATAGCACAACTTTCAATTACAGGCCATTATGGTGATATTATTATTATTTATTTTTTTTGGAACTTATAATTAATTTTGGAATTAATAATTGGAACTATTAATAAATTTTGGAATTAATAATTGGAACTAATAATAAATTTTGGAACCTCAAACTAGGGGTGTGGCACATAGCACAACTTTCAATTACAGGCCATTATGGTGATATTATTATTATTTATTTTTTTTGCCCTAATTCTTGCGTGGGTCATTAAAAAAAATTGATTTTGGCGATGTACTTTTCGATAATCCTTATATTATCCTTTATTATAAGTGAAACTGGGAGGAGAAGAAAAAACGATAGTTGAGGAGGTATGTTCAAGGAAAGAGAACACTGTGTTAAAGGCATTCGATTTGCAACTTTTTACGCCATTAAATCATTTTTACGTGAATTTCGGAGGGGGGGGATGTTTAAAACACCTTAAGAGGCATTATCTCAGCGATTTTTATCAAAATCATTGGAGCCGTTTTTTTAGCAATTATTAAAAAACATGATTTTTTCAATAGCAGCTACCTTATGCCCATGCCCGATTATGACGAAAGCCTCAATGGTAGGTCCCAGGCCACCAGCAACCCGCATACAAAATTTGAACATTGTAGGTTCGGGAGTTATGCTGACCACAGACACACATACAGACAGACAATTCTATTTTGGCGATTTTTTTTATTTTTTTTTAAAGATCCATATTAAAATTATCACACAAAATTTCGCCAAACTGACCATTTTTTCTAACGAATGGGGGAATTATAAAAACGGTAAATGATTCAAATTAACATCAGTAATATAGTATACTTGAAAGTTGTGCGATATTTCACATCCCTACTTTTTATAAAAATGTCAAAAAAATTCAAAATTGCTAATATATAAGTGCGAATGGAGATAATGGCTTAAATGTTTCGAATTTAACATGTTTTATTTATAGCCTAAATAACATGTTTTTAGAGGTATTACTAAGCCAATTAAAAAAAAAGCGTGTTTTTTTTTTTTTTTTTTTTATATATATATATATATATATCCGAACTAATGTACAGTAATTTTACGTCATTACTAAACTCTCACTAATTCTAATCAGACTTTCCACTATGGATTAATTTTTTAAAACTTGGTCCAAACACTTCTTTTAGCATTGCTGCTACCAAATACTTTTTTCATAAACATAGATAACAAAACAATTTTACGAATAATTATAATACTAATATTTACTTATTGGTGACAAAATATACCATGCTTTTGTAAAATACCAGAATTAAGAAAATATATCCAAGATAAATACTACTCACCTTTAAAAAAGGCGTAATTTTTGGCATTTTCAATTAAGGATGGTAAATTTCCCTCGCCAATACCATATCTAGTGTTCACAATTTGACTTTCCATATTGATGTAAAGGTTTAAGGCATACATATACGTTGGAAATTTTTTTTTTTATTTATTATGCCAGCGTGTCAAATTTTTGTGAGAATTACAGGAGCAAAAATTTTAATGTATTTGCTGTAACAAAAAGTAAAGAAACAAAATATTTAATTGATTGAATTTTAATTCACTAATTAAGGCCTAATTGCAACGATGATAAAATAATACCTAATTAATTTTGAAACAAATTTCTTACTGGAAATTAAAGACAAGGTATTAATACACGGGCCCAAACAAAATATAATGCATAACTTAAATATTTTTAAAATTTTAACATTTAACATGAAAAATACTAGAAAAAATAAAAAAATTCCAAAAATAAAAATATTCCAAAATACATAAAAAAATCTATTTTTTACCAAAATTTTTGTAAACAGGTAGAGCCCGTGCTCTGAAATGTTATCTAAATTATACAGTTTAAATTTTAAAAATCAGTTAATTAACTCTTAAGATATCAATGTTGGAGTACATTCACTCAACAATGAAAAGCAGTCCTCCACAAATTGAGTTCAAAGTTTTCGACATTTTCTTTTTTCCAATATGTTTTAAACGTCGACCTTTACGAAATTGCGTGTAATTAAAAAAGTATTTTAACTATAAGAAAGTTATTGGTATAAATTTATAGATAATGAATTGGAGAACATTTTAGAATGAAAAAAACAAAAATGCCTGTTTGGGTAAATTTTTGCGATTCCCAACGTATATGTATACCTTAAATAAAACTAGGGGGCTTCGCCCCCTGCTCGCTAACGCTCGCCAACCCCCAAACGCCTCGCTGCGCTCGGATATAGCGGCTTTGCCGCATGAATTTGTGGTTAAAACATCTTGCTGCTCTCGAATAGGTTTGCCAGCCATAAAAAATGTAACCAATTTTTTATAAATTTAATGTAAGGTCTAATAGAGAAAACACCCAAATTGCAAGTTTCATCATAGAAAGTTAAATATACTATCCGCCAACATTCTGACTTAAAATTTCATTAGCTATGCCCTTACATTGAAGTCTCAATATCTTTTATTTATTCTGATAAGTCGCCCCGTTAGAGAACGACGTCCAACGCGAAGCATTTTCTGGATAGAAATACTTCAAAATAATAATTACTCTAATACAAAAATGTTTAAGAAAAACAGAAAAAATCAACTTTGAAACGAAGAGTTTAAAAAGAGCTTTAAAATTACCAACGGGTTTGTTTACATACGTATATAGTTTTAAAATTAGCAACGGTTGGTTGGTTGGTTGAACCCCTGTGCAGCCGGTTTGTTGTTTACATACGTAAGGATGTTGCCAATCATATATTCAAAATCATTGAGGCTTTGTAGTAGCTTAATGATGAAAAATATTGAAATTTAACTAATTAATAAAGTGCTAATAAATTATTTTGGTACGTTTTGGCAAATCTACAGCTTATTTCCTTTAAAATGACACCTTGATCATTGAAATTGGTTGAGCGGTTTAGGCGGACGGACTAACCCCAAAAAACGTATTGCCTATTAAATATATAGATAATGAATTGGAGAACATTTTAGAATGAAAAAAACAAAAATGCCTGTTTGGGTCAATTTTTGCGATTCCCAACGTATATGTATACCTTAAATAAAATAGCTGTATGAAAACAAAAGTGACCGTGGAGAATGACAGTATGAAAACAAAATAAAGCGAAGATGATTTTCCATTTTTATTATAGTATACGTGTCACGTAAGGAACGGTTTCTAATCGAAAAATAAATCGCGGATACCAAGTATAATGCGATCCTCTGTGATTACACTAGAGGCATTTTTACAAATAAAATAGCTGAAGCAACATCTTCTAGGGAAATTATATAAAAGGACGTACAACCAATTCATGACGTCACATAAATAAGGCATCTTTTACTGCCGGTCGTTTATTACCTGGTGAGAAAAACAATTTCTTTTTCCTTCAAGACACGAGCTTATTTGATATTTTTTAAAAATAAATTATGTAAATTACCTGCAAAATCAATTTTAATATTGATAGTGTATATTATCTCTACGAAAAGTTGAAATCATCTAAAGTTGGTTTAAAGTTGAAATAAAGCTACGAAAGCTTCCTCTGCGCTTTGTGACGGCAAACTTTCGAGAAAGATGTTACCTTTTACGTTATTTGAAAACTTTTGTTTATTATTTTTCGAAACGGTATAATTTTTGGAGCTCCGCTTAAAATCTAATAGTTATCATGGATTTAAAAATTAAATAAATAAATATTTACTGTAAGTTAAATATTTATCTTGAGAAAAGTAGTAATATATTGAAATAAAATTTCTCTTTTAGCATTTAAGAGAAACCAGCAATTAAAATTATTTCGTTTCCTAAATGTAAAAGTAACTTGGAAATCTTGTGAAACTATAATTGTAATCATCATGTTTAACATGCCGACCAAACGGTATAGTGGTTAGCGTGCTAGCTTCTAGACCACGAGGTTGCGGGTTCGAGGAGTCCCGTGTAAGGCATGGATGTTTGTAAATGTATGTTGGCTTGTCTAATGACGAATGTTTCGGCGCATTATAGCCCTCGTGTTGCTGACGGAGCCAGATAATCTGAAAACAACCAACCAATCATATTTAACAAGAAGTTAAAGGTTATATAGATTTATTCAGAAATAATGCATTTATTAACTTCAAATTTTATATATTGAATAGCACTGATATAGATTGATTAAATTACACGGAAACTAACGAAAAAGTAATACTTATTAATATAAAATACACTTGTAATATTAAAAGATAAATATTCTTTAGAAACTATATCAATATAAACATTACATTTTTTTTTTAAATATAATAGTTCAAAAGTGAGTATAACTACTTCAAATAATAGTTTCTAACTTTCTTTTCCTTTTTTCAGTAGTTTTCTTTTTTATTTTTTTTCCAAAATTTAATTCCTCATTTTGGAAAAGCTTTTAAGAAAAGATTGGAAGACGATCATATGAAACGCTCTAAAACTTTATTTTCCATATGATTTCTAGGACAATTTTCAGTATTAATCAAATTTATTTAAATCTAGTTTTGTTAGTACTGTATTTGTTAGCAAATATCATTGATTGATTTCTTTTGAGAATTTAGTGTTGGAATTTAATATTGGTTTTTTAGTTATGATATGCGAATACATACAATTTTAATGATATTAAGAGTAAAATACTTCAAATGTCCTATATCCAGATTTTTAATTTAAGGTATACGTATAGGTTTCAACATTTTTTTTTTTTTTTTTTTTTGATTTTCAATTTAAAAATTAGACCTTTGCACCTTGAAAAGTACATTATTTGTTTAACTGTTTCCAATATATTTTTTTTTTTAATTTCTTAAATTTTAATAATTAATTAACATTTAATCAACTAATTAGGCTAATTTCGAACGGTAATGACAAAAATTCTAATTCACCCACAGATACAATTTTGGTGTTCAATAATGCGGAATACCCTGCTCTATGTTTTGACCCTATTAACAGAATTATACAGTGTGTATAATTTGTGATATCTTGCTTTAACTGAATCGATTAGAAAAATCCAAGTTTTTTTGTACAGAATCTTATCTTTAAAATTCAATTAAAAAAATATTTATTTACAAATCACTTAGTATTTAGGGTCAAAACATTCAACAATATATGCAGATTATATAGCAAAAAACAAATTTAAAAAAATATTATTTCAGCTGGAGTTATTACTGTTTGAATAAAATAGAAAAAACTACAATCTGAGAATAACTTTTAAAAAAGTATTTTTTATATAAAAAACTGTTATTATTATACTAATTATTATATATTTCCTTTTTAGTATGCCCCTCTATCAAAGGGTTTCCTTCTTTTGTGTTGTTTTTATTTTGCTTTTGTTTTTTAAAAACTTCTTCTTCTTTCTTACAAAACTTCGATGTTTGCGAGTTTTGCGATTTGAATCCTATACGTATACCTTAATCGTATGTATTAACATATGAGATTTCATCACAGGAAATAAATATTCAGAATAAATATCATAAAGAAACTTTGCCGATATATGGACTTCTAGCGGCCGTTCCGTTCAACAAATCGAGATGAGATTTCATCACATGAAATAAATATTCAGAATAAATATCATAAAGAAACTTTGCCGATATATGGACTTCTAGCGGCCGTTCCGTTCAACAAATCGAGATGAGATTTCATCACATGAAATAAATATTCAGAATAAATATCATAAAGAAACTTTGCCGATATATGGACTTCTAGCGGCCGTTCCGTTCAACAAATCGAGATGATATTTCATCACATGAAATAAATATTCAGAATAAATATCATAAAGAAACTTTGCCGATATATGGACTTCTAGCGGCCGTTCCGTTCAACAAATCGAGATGATATTTCATCACATGAAATAAATATTCAGAATAAATATCATAAAGAAACTTTGCCGATATATGGACTTCTAGCGGCCGTTCCGTTCAACAAATCGAGATGAGATTTCATCACATGAAATAAATATTCAGAATAAATATCATAAAGAAACTTTGCCGATATATGGACTTCTAGCGGCCGTTCCGTTCAACAAATCGAGATGAGATTTCATCACATGAAATAAATATTCAGAATAAATATCATAAAGAAACTTTGCCGATATATGGACTTCTAGCGGCCCTTCCGTTCAACAAATCGAGATGAGATTTCAGGTACAGTTTTTCAGATGCATGAGCTCGGGATTTTGTGAATGGCAACAAAATGACAGTTAAGGTTATAGTTCCAGAAACTTGACATTTTCGAATAGCATCACCTACTTTTTCCTGTCTCAAAATGCTCAGCGCATGTGAAAACCCTACAGAGCGTTGGAACGGTCAACACAAAAAACGCGCGAGTTATGCACGCACGAAAAACAGCTCTAAACAGCACAAAAACATGATCGGGGTGGGGGGGGGGGGGGCTCGGTGGAAAGTTGCATATGACAGAGATCAAAATTCACGTGGGTGCCATCACAGACAATTTTATCGGTTTTCTATGATGCAGATCTAGCGAGCGACCTAAGTGTGCTCCAATCGTGTTTCTGTTGACCATTAGCAGAGCTGGTTTTTTTGTGCATGCAAAGTTCGTATTTTTTTTTATTTTTTTTTGTGATACACGTATTGTACAAACGTTTTTTAGGGTTTTCGCATGCACTAAGCATTTTGCGATAGGAATTAGTAGGTGTTGCCGTTTAAAAATTCAGAGTTTCTGTAACTACAGTAGAGTCCTGAATATCCGAGTTAATCTAGACCAAGACCAACTCGGATAACCGAAAAACTCGGTTAAAGCGAAAATTAAAAATAAAATAAATCGCATCGGTTTAAATGTATATTTTGACAAGTACAAATGTTATACTATAGGTAAACCACATGCAACTAATAATATATAGTAATGCTTAAAGAGTTCTCTTACTTAAGACCTTGAGCGACGCGATAGGAGGAGCAGTGTCATACAATGAAAAGGAAGGTAAACATTTTGTTTTCTTGAGTGTTTGAGAGATCAAGTACCAATTTTTTTTCGGTACTAGTTTTGACAAAGGAAAATATCAGGGGTAAAAGAAATATTATCTGGCTCGGTTAAAGCGGAAACTCGGATAACCGGGACTCGGATAATCGGGGTTTTACTGTATAACCGTAATCGTAAGGGGGATTTTGTTATCATTCACAAAATCTCGAGGTCCTACCGCCGAATAACTATACCTGAGATCTTATCCCGATCTGTTAAATGGAACGGCCGCTAGAGGCCCGTATATCGGCAAAGTTTCCTTATGACCACTCTGTGTAAATTATTTACTTTTTTAGAAAAATTTAACAGCAATACCCTGCAATGTAAGTTAAAATTGATTTTTGAAGGTTGTGTTTTAATGAGATCTTTATAACTGGTTGTTATAGTTTTCACCGGGTTATCTAATGTGTTTATAAATATGCAACTTGCAGATAAATATACTACATTCGTATCTTCACATTGAAGATAATAAAAATAAATTAATCTTGTGATTAAGTTTTTTTAAAAAAAAAAAAGTCTTTAAAAATATTTCGAAAAGTTTATTTGAAAAAAAAAAAAAAAAAACATTTCAATGAAAAATCAATTGCCATAAAAATAAAAAATTGTCTTATAGAAAAAAATTCTTAAAAAAATCAAAAATCATGTTTGTATAAACAAAAATAAATTATTGTAACATTTCTACTATCCATAAAAGAAAAAACTAAAAAACTTTCCGCTGTGAGTTTCCAGAAATTTCATAACATAATTAGAAGATAGACTCTTTTGGTTACCAAACTATGTAAAGAACTTCGGCCTCAACACACTATACTAAACTTCAACTTAACTAGACATCACTTAGACGATAGATCGTCACAGTGCTCATAGGTATTTGATCCAATTTGGAGGAGTGAAGACATAATTCTCGCCAAACCTTATAGCCTTTTGTTCTCTATAGGGTTGTGGTTTGGTGAACATTATGCTTTCACGCAGCCAAAATGGATTAAATACCTATGAGCACTGTGACGATCTACCGTCTAAGTGATGTCTAGTTAAGTTGAAGTTTAGTATAGTAAATTATAGGTACTTTAATTATATCATTGAAATTCAGAGTTATCTCTCGCCTGATAATTTTTATCTGTCATAACCTCGTGAAAGTGTTATCACTTGCACCTCTGAAGAAAATAGTGGAAGGTGATTTGATAATACACTGGTATATCAGGTTAATGTAACTATGTCTAGCAACATGACATTAACATAATGCAAAAAAAACCTAGGTGCGACATACCTCTAGAACATTCTATTTGCTTAGGAGTATGTATTAACTTGCCTTTAAAGGTGTAATCAACCTAAATACAAGGTTCAGAAAAAATAAATGGTATCATTGAAAAAAAAAATCCTAAAAAATTTGTAAAAATAACAAAAATGTTTTCTAAAAAAAATTTCAGAGATAAAATTAAAAAAAAAAAAAAGAAAAAAAAATATTTTTCATAAACAAATATTTTTGAAAAAGTAACTTTTTAATAAATTAAAAAATACATTTCAAAAGCGAAGTATAACGTTAACGCAAAACTTTTATCAGCTATAAAAAAATTCTTCTCATTAACTTAACCCATAAAATAACATTTTTGCCATAAATACTTCAAAGCCAACTTTTAAATGCCATTTCAACTTCTTTTATTAATTTTCAGCTCATGTCTACTTTTCATTGACTTTCATTCTAACGAAGAAAACCACCGATTTTTGTCATAGAATAAATTTTATTTTACCTCAAAGATTGATAGAACGCCTTGTCATAGACAACAGTCAGCCGTCAAGTTTCAGCTTTATAGGATGACGGTAAGTATATGAATTAATTATTCGAAGCGGTTTTGAAACTATTAAAAGGGGTCTTTTGGCGACTCCCCTAAAACTTCATGGAATGCACAGTCATCGACAACTAATTTGTCTGCCAAATTTCAGCTCGAATGGATGACGACTCGTGGATTAATTAGAGTTCCTCTTTACTCGCCACACACACAACAATTAGTTTAAATGATTTCAAAGGGATTGCAGTTGTCTGAGGTGCTCTGCTTAAGAAATATAAACACCCTTAACTTCTATACTAAACTCCAACTTAACTTGAAATCACTAGACGATAAATCTTCACCGTGCTCATAGGCAATTAATCCATTTTAGCGGAGTGAAGACATAATTCTCGCCAAACCTTATAGCCTTTTGTTCTCTACAGGGTTGTGGTTTGGCGAACATTATGCTTTCACGCCGCCAAAATGGATTAAATACCTATGAGCACTGTGACGATCTACCGTCTAGTGATGTCAAGTTAAGTTGTAGTTTAGTATAATGGTTGGTTATTCGCGAAATTAATAATATATAGGTATTGCGAAATAAACAAGCATTTGTATAAATTTTGATTTTAATTTATAGAATTCAGTTAGATTCATTAAGTTAATTTCTCTTATGGAAGAGAGCTTTTGGCTAGTCACTAATTAAATACAATCAGTGGTAAGGAGCATAATATAACTTCAAAATTATTCAGAAGTGCAAATTACTCTGCAGGTAAAAAAAAAATATGAAGTTAATTTTATTTTCTTTAATAAATGCAGATAGGTTTATATATATATATATATATATATATATATATATATATATATATATATATATTCAGATATATATATATGAAAAAAACAGCCCATTGAACAATCTGAAATTTTAACAACACATTCAGACAGGAAATCAGGAAAACACGTCCAGTATTAGCATAGGGTGTCCAGAATTAAAGGATTCTATTCGAACCTACTCATATGATATATGAATAATTTGCAGGCGGCCTCATTCAATAGAAAATTGTGAAATTTTGAAGAGAACCTACAATTTTTTTCTTCAACGAAAAAAATAAAAAATCACCAAGAATGGACGTTTTCATGTTTTTCTATTCAGAAAAATGTCCTCAACAACACATTAAAATTCTAGAAAAATCTAAGCCACTTAGATTTTGCAATATTTCGAAAATTGATTTTTCACCATTTTTTGTAAGGGGGGCACTGAGAAAAATATCAAAATTTTTGAAAAATGGAAAATTTCACAAAATATTTTTTGGGAGCTTAATCTAGACACAAAAGGACTTCAATACACATTACCACTCGATAGTTGGTTGGTTGGTTGGTTTCAAGGGCAACACGTGGGCCACTAAGTGGTGGAAGGCTGCTATTATTAAGTCTTAAGTTTAAACTTAAAAAGAACTTAAGTTTATTGCCCATTATACACTTACAACAGACAAATTCAATATGGCGGCCAATATGGCAACCTTCCACCACTTAGATATTCTAGAATTCTAATACGTTGTTGGGAACATTTTTCTGAATCGAAAAACATGAAAATGTAATTTCTTTGTGATTTTGTAACTTTTTTTAGCTGAAAAAAAAATTCTAGGGACTCAAAATTTCACAATTTTCTTTTGAATGGTGTCGCCTGTAGATAGCTTTGAATAATATCTTTTAATTCTGGACATCCCTTGCTAATAATGGACGTGACACAATTTCCGTGATTTTAATGTATGAATGATTTAAAAAGGATTGCAGTGGTATGATGTCCCTTTTTAAGGATATATAGACATTCATAACACTTTTAATGGTTATTTCTTCAAATATGTACCAACTGAAAGTGGAATGAATGAATGACAAAAGCTAAATAATAAGATAAGTAGATATTTAAATATCTACTTTAGACAATAGCTAAAACAAATCTTTTCCAGACGTTTGTTACGATTGCATTCAGAGTCAGAAGCAATATAATTTATTTATTTTTTTTAATTTTTGATTGAAATTGCGAAGAACACTGATCTGAATAATAATATACAAGAAATAGGTAAACAAAATAAGAATCTGTTGAATAAACAGGTAGATGAAGTAAAAAGAAAATATTGCTTTGTTACCTCTAATATACAAATTTAAGCCTACCCAAATCTTCTTGTAACTTTTTAACTCGGAAGATTATTTGAGATATGGGTTAATTAGGATAAATAGTATCGATTAAATTTTACTATTTTTTAACAATCCAGGATATTTTCTTAATGGTTTCCAAGGAGCTGTAAAATTCTTTAAAATAAATAAGAGTAAAGAAGTTACAAAAAAAAAAAAAAAAAAAAAATGAAAATTTAACTCTACACTGTTAAAAATTTGGATCCAACTGGAAACTAAAAATTGTTTCCCATTTAGCTGTAACCAACGTTTGGTGCTCAGTTTTACGATTCAATGATGCTACCTCGGACCATAAATTTTGGTAACAGTGTAGATACAATATTCTGTAATAGATTAGCAATACTACAAATGCAATCAATTTAAGGAAAATATAAAAAATGCAATGTGCAATGTATCTGAAGAATGTCTAACCTACTTTCTCATCTTGATTTCATAAAAAATTAGATTAGCAGCAGATATATATATTATAAGCAGCAGTTATATATTAACTTTACTACAGCAGTTGATTAGCAGTACTACAAATGCAATCAATTTAAGGAAAATATAAATAATGCAATGTGCAATGTATCTGAAGAATGTCTAACCTACTTTCTCATCTTGATTTCATAAACAATTAGATTGGCAGCAGATATATATATTATAAGCAGCAGTTATATATTAACTTTACTACAGCAGTTGATTAGCAGTACTACAAATGCATTCCATTTAAGGAAAATATAAAAAATGCAATGTGCAATGTATCTGAAGAATGTCTAACCTACTTTCTCATCTTGATTTCATAAACAATTAGATTGGCAGCAGATATATATATTATAAGCAGCAGTTATATATTAACTTTACTACAGCAGTTGAGTTGATTAGCAGTACTACAAATGCAATCAATTTAAGGAAAATATAAAAAATGCAATGTGCAATGTATCTGAAGAATGTCTAACCTACTTTCTCATCTTGATTTCATAAAAAATTTGATTAGCAGCAGATATATATATTATAAGCAGCAGTTATATATTAACTTTACTACAGAAGTTGATTAGCAGTACTACAAATGCAATCAATTTAAGGAAAATATAAAAAATGCAATGTGCAATGTATCTGAAGAATGTCTAACCTACTTTCACATCTTGATTTCATAAAAAATTAGATTAGCAGCAGATATATATATTATAAGCAGCAGTTATATATTAACTTTACTACAGAAGTTGATTAGCAGTACTACAAATGCAATCAATTTAAGGAAAATATAAAAAATGCAATGTGCAATGTATCTGAAGAATGTCTAACCTACTTTCACATCTTGATTTCATAAAAAATTAGATTAGCAGCAGATATATATGTTATAAGCAGCAGTTATATATTAACTTTACTACAGCAGTTGATTAGCAGTACTACAAATGCAATCAATTTAAGGAAAATATAAAAAATGCAATGTGCAATGTATCTGAAGAATGTCTAACCTACTTTCTCATCTTGATTTCATAAAAAATTAGATTAGCAGCAGATATATATATTATAAGCAGCAGTTATATATTAACTTTACTACAGCAGTTGATTAGCAGTACTACAAATGCAATCAATTTAAGGAAAATATAAAAAATGCAATGTGCAATGTATCTGAAGAATGTCTAACCTACTTTCTCATCTTGATTTCATAAAAAATTAGATTGGCAGCAGATATATATATTATAAGCAGCAGTTATATATTAACTTTACTACAGCAGTTGAGTTGATTAGCAGTACTACAAATGCAATCAATTTAAGGAAAATATAAAAAATGCAATGTGCAATGTATCTGAAGAATGTCTAACCTACTTTCTCATCTTGATTTCATAAAAAATTAGATTAGCAGCAGATATATATATTATAAGCAGCAGTTATATATTAACTTTACTACAGCAGTTGATTAGCAGTACTACAAATGCAATCAATTTAAGGAAAATATAAAAAATGCAATGTGCAATGTATCTGAAGAATGTCTAACCTACTTTCTCATCTTGATTTCATAAAAAATTAGATTAGCAGCAGATATATATATTATAAGCAGCAGTTATATATTAACTTTACTACAGCAGTTGATTAGCAGTACTACAAATGCAATCAATTTAAGGAAAATATAAAAAATGCAATGTGCAATGTATCTGAAGAATGTCTAACCTACTTTCTCATCTTGATTTCATAAACAATTAGATTGGCAGCAGATATATATATATTATAAGCAGCAGTTATATATTAACTTTACTACAGCAGTTGAGTTTATTAGCAGTACTACAAATGCAATCAATTTAAGGAAAATATAAAAAATGCAATGTGCAATGTATCTGAAGAATGTCTAACCTACTTTCTCATCTTGATTTCATAAAAAATTTGATTAGCAGCAGATATATATATTATAAGCAGCAGTTATATATTAACTTTACTACAGAAGTTGATTAGCAGTACTACAAATGCAATCAATTTAAGGAAAATATAAAAAATGCAATGTGCAATGTATCTGAAGAATGTCTAACCTACTTTCACATCTTGATTTCATAAAAAATTAGATTAGCAGCAGATATATATGTTATAAGCAGCAGTTATATATTAACTTTACTACAGCAGTTGATTAGCAGTACTACAAATGCATTCCATTTAAGGAAAATATAAAAAATGCAATGTGCAATGTATCTGAAGAATGTCTAACCTACTTTCTCATCTTGATTTCATAAACAATTAGATTGGCAGCAGATATATATATTATAAGCAGCAGTTATATATTAACTTTACTACAGCAGTTGAGTTGATTAGCAGTACTACAAATGCAATCAATTTAAGGAAAATATAAAAAATGCAATGTGCAATGTATCTGAAGAATGTCTAACCTACTTTCTCATCTTGATTTCATAAAAAATTTGATTAGCAGCAGATATATATATTATAAGCAGCAGTTATATATTAACTTTACTACAGAAGTTGATTAGCAGTACTACAAATGCAATCAATTTAAGGAAAATATAAAAAATGCAATGTGCAATGTATCTGAAGAATGTCTAACCTACTTTCACATCTTGATTTCATAAAAAATTAGATTAGCAGCAGATATATATATTATAAGCAGCAGTTATATATTAACTTTACTACAGCAGTTGATTAGCAGTACTACAAATGCAATCAATTTAAGGAAAATATAAAAAATGCAATGTGCAATGTATCTGAAGAATGTCTAACCTACTTTCTCATCTTGATTTCATAAAAAATTAGATTAGCAGCAGATATATATATTATAAGCAGCAGTTATATATTAACTTTACTACAGCAGTTGATTAGCAGTACTACAAATGCAATCAATTTAAGGAAAATATAAAAAATGCAATGTGCAATGTATCTGAAGAATGTCTAACCTACTTTCTCATCTTGATTTCATAAACAATTAGATTGGCAGCAGATATATATATTATAAGCAGCAGTTATATATTAACTTTACTACAGCAGTTGAGTTTATTAGCAGTACTACAAATGCAATCAATTTAAGGAAAATATAAAAAATGCAATGTGCAATGTATCTGAAGAATGTCTAACCTACTTTCTCATCTTGATTTCATAAAAAATTTGATTAGCAGCAGATATATATATTATAAGCAGCAGTTATATATTAACTTTACGACAGAAGTTGATTAGCAGTACTACAAATGCAATCAATTTAAGGAAAATATAAAAAATGCAATGTGCAATGTATCTGAAGAATGTCTAACCTACTTTCACATCTTGATTTCATAAAAAATTAGATTAGCAGCAGATATATATGTTATAAGCAGCAGTTATATATTAACTTTACTACAGCAGTTGATTAGCAGTACTACAAATGCAATCAATTTAAGGAAAATATAAAAAAATGCAATGTGCAATGTATCTGAAGAATGTCTAATCTACTTTCTCATCTTGATTTCATAAAAAATTAGATTAGCAGCAGATATATATATTATAAGCAGCAGTTATATATTAACTTTACTACAGCAGTTGATTAGCAGTACTACAAATGCAATCAACTTAAGGAAAATATAAAAAATGCAATGTGCAATGTATCTGAAGAATGTCTAACCTACTTTCTCATCTTGATTTCATAAAAAATTAGATTGGCAGCAGATATATATATTATAAGCAGCAGTTATATATTAACTTTACTACAGCAGTTGAGTTTATTAGCAGTACTACAAATGCAATCAATTTAAGGAAAATATAAAAAATGCAATGTGCAATGTATCTGAAGAATGTCTAACCTACTTTCTCATCTTGATTTCATAAAAAATTTGATTAGCAGCAGATATATATATTATAAGCAGCAGTTATATATTAACTTTACTACAGAAGTTGATTAGCAGTACTACAAATGCAATCAATTTAAGGAAAATATAAAAAATGCAATGTGCAATGTATCTGAAGAATGTCTAACCTACTTTCACATCTTGATTTCATAAAAAATTAGATTAGCAGCAGATATATATGTTATAAGCAGCAGTTATATATTAACTTTACTACAGCAGTTGATTAGCAGTACTACAAATGCATTCCATTTAAGGAAAATATAAAAAATGCAATGTGCAATGTATCTGAAGAATGTCTAACCTACTTTCTCATCTTGATTTCATAAACAATTAGATTGGCAGCAGATATATATATTATAAGCAGCAGTTATATATTAACTTTACTACAGCAGTTGAGTTGATTAGCAGTACTACAAATGCAATCAATTTAAGGAAAATATAAAAAATGCAATGTGCAATGTATCTGAAGAATGTCTAACCTACTTTCTCATCTTGATTTCATAAAAAATTTGATTAGCAGCAGATATATATATTATAAGCAGCAGTTATATATTAACTTTACTACAGAAGTTGATTAGCAGTACTACAAATGCAATCAATTTAAGGAAAATATAAAAAATGCAATGTGCAATGTATCTGAAGAATGTCTAACCTACTTTCACATCTTGATTTCATAAAAAATTAGATTAGCAGCAGATATATATATTATAAGCAGCAGTTATATATTAACTTTACTACAGCAGTTGATTAGCAGTACTACAAATGCAATCAATTTAAGGAAAATATAAAAAATGCAATGTGCAATGTATCTGAAGAATGTCTAACCTACTTTCTCATCTTGATTTCATAAAAAATTAGATTAGCAGCAGATATATATATTATAAGCAGCAGTTATATATTAACTTTACTACAGCAGTTGATTAGCAGTACTACAAATGCAATCAATTTAAGGAAAATATAAAAAATGCAATGTGCAATGTATCTGAAGAATGTCTAACCTACTTTCTCATCTTGATTTCATAAACAATTAGATTGGCAGCAGATATATATATTATAAGCAGCAGTTATATATTAACTTTACTACAGCAGTTGAGTTTATTAGCAGTACTACAAATGCAATCAATTTAAGGAAAATATAAAAAATGCAATGTGCAATGTATCTGAAGAATGTCTAACCTACTTTCTCATCTTGATTTCATAAAAAATTTGATTAGCAGCAGATATATATATTATAAGCAGCAGTTATATATTAACTTTACGACAGAAGTTGATTAGCAGTACTACAAATGCAATCAATTTAAGGAAAATATAAAAAATGCAATGTGCAATGTATCTGAAGAATGTCTAACCTACTTTCACATCTTGATTTCATAAAAAATTAGATTAGCAGCAGATATATATGTTATAAGCAGCAGTTATATATTAACTTTACTACAGCAGTTGATTAGCAGTACTACAAATGCAATCAATTTAAGGAAAATATAAAAAAATGCAATGTGCAATGTATCTGAAGAATGTCTAATCTACTTTCTCATCTTGATTTCATAAAAAATTAGATTAGCAGCAGATATATATATTATAAGCAGCAGTTATATATTAACTTTACTACAGCAGTTGATTAGCAGTACTACAAATGCAATCAACTTAAGGAAAATATAAAAAATGCAATGTGCAATGTATCTGAAGAATGTCTAACCTACTTTCTCATCTTGATTTCATAAAAAATTAGATTGGCAGCAGATATATATATTATAAGCAGCAGTTATATATTAACTTTACTACAGCAGTTGAGTTTATTAGCAGTACTACAAATGCAATCAATTTAAGGAAAATATAAAAAATGCAATGTGCAATGTATCTGAAGAATGTCTAACCTACTTTCTCATCTTGATTTCATAAAAAATTTGATTAGCAGCAGATATATATATTATAAGCAGCAGTTATATATTAACTTTACTACAGAAGTTGATTAGCAGTACTACAAATGCAATCAATTTAAGGAAAATATAAAAAATGCAATGTGCAATGTATCTGAAGAATGTCTAACCTACTTTCACATCTTGATTTCATAAAAAATTAGATTAGCAGCAGATATATATGTTATAAGCAGCAGTTATATATTAACTTTACTACAGCAGTTGATTAGCAGTACTACAAATGCATTCCATTTAAGGAAAATATAAAAAATGCAATGTGCAATGTATCTGAAGAATGTCTAACCTACTTTCTCATCTTGATTTCATAAACAATTAGATTGGCAGCAGATATATATATTATAAGCAGCAGTTATATATTAACTTTACTACAGCAGTTGAGTTGATTAGCAGTACTACAAATGCAATCAATTTAAGGAAAATATAAAAATTGCAATGTGCAATGTATCTGAAGAATGTCTAACCTACTTTCTCATCTTGATTTCATAAAAAATTTGATTAGCAGCAGATATATATATTATAAGCAGCAGTTATATATTAACTTTACTACAGAAGTTGATTAGCAGTACTACAAATGCAATCAATTTAAGGAAAATATAAAAAATGCAATGTGCAATGTATCTGAAGAATGTCTAACCTACTTTCACATCTTGATTTCATAAAAAATTAGATTAGCAGCAGATATATATATTATAAGCAGCAGTTATATATTAACTTTACTACAGCAGTTGATTAGCAGTACTACAAATGCAATCAATTTAAGGAAAATATAAAAAATGCAATGTGCAATGTATCTGAAGAATGTCTAACCTACTTTCTCATCTTGATTTCATAAAAAATTAGATTAGCAGCAGATATATATATTATAAGCAGCAGTTATATATTAACTTTACTACAGCAGTTGATTAGCAGTATTACAAATGCAATCAATTTAAGGAAAATATAAAAAATGCAATGTGCAATGTATCTGAAGAATGTCTAACCTACTTTCTCATCTTGATTTCATAAAAAATTAGATTGGCAGCAGATATATATATTATAAGCAGCAGTTATATATTAACTTTACTACAGCAGTTGAGTTGATTAGCAGTACTACAAATGCAATCAATTTAAGGAAAATATAAAAATTGCAATGTGCAATGTATCTGAAGAATGTCTAACCTACTTTCTCATCTTGATTTCATAAAAAATTTGATTAGCAGCAGATATATATATTATAAGCAGCAGTTATATATTAACTTTACTACAGAAGTTGATTAGCAGTACTACAAATGCAATCAATTTAAGGAAAATATAAAAAATGCAATGTGCAATGTATCTGAAGAATGTCTAACCTACTTTCACATCTTGATTTCATAAAAAATTAGATTAGCAGCAGATATATATATTATAAGCAGCAGTTATATATTAACTTTACTACAGCAGTTGATTAGCAGTACTACAAATGCAATCAATTTAAGGAAAATATAAAAAATGCAATGTGCAATGTATCTGAAGAATGTCTAACCTACTTTCTCATCTTGATTTCATAAAAAATTAGATTAGCAGCAGATATATATATTATAAGCAGCAGTTATATATTAACTTTACTACAGCAGTTGATTAGCAGTACTACAAATGCAATCAATTTAAGGAAAATATAAAAAATGCAATGCGCAATGTATCTGAAGAATGTCTAACCTACTTTCTCATCTTGATTTCATAAACAATTAGATTGGCAGCAGATATATATATTATAAGCAGCAGTTATATATTAACTTTACTACAGCAGTTGAGTTTATTAGCAGTACTACAAATGCAATCAATTTAAGGAAAATATAAAAAATGCAATGTGCAATGTATCTGAAGAATGTCTAACCTACTTTCTCATCTTGATTTCATAAAAAATTTGATTAGCAGCAGATATATATATTAAAAGCAGCAGTTATATATTAACTTTACTACAGAAGTTGATTAGCAGTACTACAAATGCAATCAATTTAAGGAAAATATAAAAAATGCAATGTGCAATGTATCTGAAGAATGTCTAACCTACTTTCACATCTTGATTTCATAAAAAAATTAGATTAGCAGCAGATATATATGTTATAAGCAGCAGTTATATATTAACTTTACTACAGCAGTTGATTAGCAGTACTACAAATGCAATCAATTTAAGGAAAATATAAAAAATGCAATGTGCAATGTATCTGAAGAATGTCTAACCTACTTTCTCATCTTGATTTCATAAAAAATTTGATTAGCAGCAGATATATATATTATAAGCAGCAGTTATATATTAACTTTACTACAGAAGTTGATTAGCAGTACTACAAATGCAATCAATTTAAGGAAAATATAAAAAATGCAATGTGCAATGTATCTGAAGAATGTCTAACCTACTTTCACATCTTGATTTCATAAAAAATTAGATTAGCAGCAGATATATATGTTATAAGCAGCAGTTATATATTAACTTTACTACAGCAGTTGATTAGCAGTACTACAAATGCATTCCATTTAAGGAAAATATAAAAAATGCAATGTGCAATGTATCTGAAGAATGTCTAACCTACTTTCTCATCTTGATTTCATAAACAATTAGATTGGCAGCAGATATATATATTATAAGCAGCAGTTATATATTAACTTTACTACAGCAGTTGAGTTGATTAGCAGTACTACAAATGCAATCAATTTAAGGAAAATATAAAAATTGCAATGTGCAATGTATCTGAAGAATGTCTAACCTACTTTCTCATCTTGATTTCATAAAAAATTTGATTAGCAGCAGATATATATATTATAAGCAGCAGTTATATATTAACTTTACTACAGAAGTTGATTAGCAGTACTACAAATGCAATCAATTTAAGGAAAATATAAAAAATGCAATGTGCAATGTATCTGAAGAATGTCTAACCTACTTTCACATCTTGATTTCATAAAAAATTAGATTAGCAGCAGATATATATATTATAAGCAGCAGTTATATATTAACTTTACTACAGCAGTTGATTAGCAGTACTACAAATGCAATCAATTTAAGGAAAATATAAAAAATGCAATGTGCAATGTATCTGAAGAATGTCTAACCTACTTTCTCATCTTGATTTCATAAAAAATTAGATTAGCAGCAGATATATATATTATAAGCAGCAGTTATATATTAACTTTACTACAGCAGTTGATTAGCAGTATTACAAATGCAATCAATTTAAGGAAAATATAAAAAATGCAATGTGCAATGTATCTGAAGAATGTCTAACCTACTTTCTCATCTTGATTTCATAAAAAATTAGATTGGCAGCAGATATATATATTATAAGCAGCAGTTATATATTAACTTTACTACAGCAGTTGAGTTGATTAGCAGTACTACAAATGCAATCAATTTAAGGAAAATATAAAAATTGCAATGTGCAATGTATCTGAAGAATGTCTAACCTACTTTCTCATCTTGATTTCATAAAAAATTTGATTAGCAGCAGATATATATATTATAAGCAGCAGTTATATATTAACTTTACTACAGAAGTTGATTAGCAGTACTACAAATGCAATCAATTTAAGGAAAATATAAAAAATGCAATGTGCAATGTATCTGAAGAATGTCTAACCTACTTTCACATCTTGATTTCATAAAAAATTAGATTAGCAGCAGATATATATATTATAAGCAGCAGTTATATATTAACTTTACTACAGCAGTTGATTAGCAGTACTACAAATGCAATCAATTTAAGGAAAATATAAAAAATGCAATGTGCAATGTATCTGAAGAATGTCTAACCTACTTTCTCATCTTGATTTCATAAAAAATTAGATTAGCAGCAGATATATATATTATAAGCAGCAGTTATATATTAACTTTACTACAGCAGTTGATTAGCAGTACTACAAATGCAATCAATTTAAGGAAAATATAAAAAATGCAATGCGCAATGTATCTGAAGAATGTCTAACCTACTTTCTCATCTTGATTTCATAAACAATTAGATTGGCAGCAGATATATATATTATAAGCAGCAGTTATATATTAACTTTACTACAGCAGTTGAGTTTATTAGCAGTACTACAAATGCAATCAATTTAAGGAAAATATAAAAAATGCAATGTGCAATGTATCTGAAGAATGTCTAACCTACTTTCTCATCTTGATTTCATAAAAAATTTGATTAGCAGCAGATATATATATTAAAAGCAGCAGTTATATATTAACTTTACTACAGAAGTTGATTAGCAGTACTACAAATGCAATCAATTTAAGGAAAATATAAAAAATGCAATGTGCAATGTATCTGAAGAATGTCTAACCTACTTTCACATCTTGATTTCATAAAAAAATTAGATTAGCAGCAGATATATATGTTATAAGCAGCAGTTATATATTAACTTTACTACAGCAGTTGATTAGCAGTACTACAAATGCAATCAATTTAAGGAAAATATAAAAAATGCAATGTGCAATGTATCTGAAGAATGTCTAACCTACTTTCTCATCTTGATTTCATAAAAAATTAGATTAGCAGCAGATATATATATTATAAGCAGCAGTTATATATTAACTTTACTACAGCAGTTGATTAGCAGTACTACAAATGCAATCAATTTAAGGAAAATACAAAAAATGCAATGTGCAATGTATCTGAAGAATGTCTAACCTACTTTCTCATCTTGATTTCATAAAAAATTAGATTGGCAGCAGATATATATATTATAAGCAGCAGTTATATATTAACTTTACTACAGCAGTTGAGTTGATTAGCAGTACTACAAATGCAATCAATTTAAGGAAAATATAAAAAATGCAATGTGCAATGTATCTGAAGAATGTCTAACCTACTTTCTCATCTTGATTTCATAAAAAATTAGATTAGCAGCAGATATATATATTATAAGCAGCAGTTATATATTAACTTTACTACAGCAGTTGATTAGCAGTACTACAAATGCAATCAATTTAAGGAAAATATAAAAAATGCAATGTGCAATGTATCTGAAGAATGTCTAACCTACTTTCTCATCTTGATTTCATAAAAAATTTGATTAGCAGCAGATATATATATTATAAGCAGCAGTTATATATTAACTTTACTACAGCAGTTGATTAGCAGTACTACAAATGCAATCAATTTAAGGAAAATATAAAAAATGCAATGTGCAATGTATCTGAAGAATGTCTAACCTACTTTCTCATCTTGATTTCATAAAAAATTAGATTAGCAGCAGATATATATATTATAAGCAGCAGTTATATATTAACTTTACTACAGCAGTTGATTAGCAGTATTACAAATGCAATCAATTTAAGGAAAATATAAAAAATGCAATGTGCAATGTATCTGAAGAATGTCTAACCTACTTTCTCATCTTGATTTCATAAAAAATTTGATTAGCAGCATATATATATATTATAAGCAGCAGTTATATATTAACTTTACTACAGCAGTTGATTAGCAGTACTACAAATGCAATCAATTTAAGGAAAATATAAAAAATGCAATGTGCAATGTATCTGAAGAATGTCTAACCTACTTTCTCATCTTGATTTCATAAAAAATTAGATTAGCAGCAGATATATATATTATAAGCAGCAGTTATATATTAACTTTACTACAGCAGTTGATTAGCAGTACTACAAATGCAATCAATTTAAGGAAAATATAAAAAATGCAATGTGCAATGTATCTGAAGAATGTCTAACCTACTTTCTCATCTTGATTTCATAAAAAATTAGATTAGCAGCAGATATATATATTATAAGCAGCAGTCATATATTAACTTTACTACAGCAGTTGATTAGCAGTACTACAAATGCAATCAATTTAAGGAAAATATAAAAAATGCAACGTTGCAATGTATTTGAAGAATGTCTAACCTACTTTCTCCTCTTGATTTGATACAAAATTAGATTAGCAGCAGATATATATATTATAAGCAGCAGGTATATATTAACTTTACTACAGCAGTTGATTAGCAGTACTACAAATGCAATTAATTTAAGGAAAATATAAAAAATGCAATGTGCAATGTATCTGAAGAATGTCTAACCTACTTTCTCATCTTGATTTCATACAAAATTAGATTAGCAGCAGATATATATATTATAAGCAGCAGTTATATATTAACTTTACTACAGAAGTTGATTAGCAGTACTACAAATGCAATCAATTTAAGGAAAATATAAAAAATGCAATGTGCAATGTATCTGAAGAATGTCTAACCTACTTTCACATCTTGATTTCATAAAAAATTAGATTAGCAGCAAATATATATATTATAAGCAGCAGTTATATATTAACTTTACTACAGCAGTTGATTAGCAGTACTACAAATGCAATCAATTTAAGGAAAATATAAAAAATGCAATGTGCAATGTATCTGAAGAATGTCTAACCTACTTTCTCATCTTGATTTCATACAAAATTAGATTGGCAGCAGATATATATATTATAAGCAGCAGTTATATATTAACTTTACTACAGCAGTTGAGTTGATTAGCAGTACTACAAATGCAATCAATTTAAGGAAAATATAAAAAATGCAATGTGCAATGTATCTGAAGAATGTCTAACCTACTTTCTCATCTTGATTTCATAAAAAATTAGATTAGCAGCAGATATATATATTATAAGCAGCAGTTATATATTAACTTTACTACAGCAGTTGATTAGCAGTACTACAAATGCAATCAATTTAAGGAAAATATAAAAAATGCAATGTGCAATGTATCTGAAGAATGTCTAACCTACTTTCTCATCTTGATTTCATAAACAATTAGATTGGCAGCAGATATATATATTATAAGCAGCAGTTATATATTAACTTTACTACAGCAGTTGAGTTGATTAGCAGTACTACAAATGCAATCAATTTAAGGAAAATATAAAAAATGCAATGTGCAATGTATCTGAAGAATGTCTAACCTACTTTCTCATCTTGATTTCATAAAAAATTAGATTAGCAGCAGATATATATATTATAAGCAGCAGTTATATATTAACTTTACTACAGCAGTTGATTAGCAGTACTACAAATGCAATCAATTTAAGGAAAATATAAAAAATGCAATGTGCAATGTATCTGAAGAATGTCTAACCTACTTTCTCATCTTGATTTCATAAACAATTAGATTGGCAGCAGATATATATATTATAAGCAGCAGTTATATATTAACTTTACTACAGCAGTTGATTAGCAGTACTACAAATGCAATCAATTTAAGGAAAATATAAAAAATGCAATGTGCAATGTATCTGAAGAATGTCTAACCTACTTTCTCATCTTGATTTCATAAAAAATTTGATTAGCAGCAGATATATATATTATAAGCAGCAGTTATATATTAACTTTACTACAGCAGTTGATTAGCAGTACTACAAATGCAATCAATTTAAGGAAAATATAAAAAATGCAATGTGCAATGTATCTGAAGAATGTCTAACCTACTTTCTCATCTTGATTTCATAAAAAATTAGATTAGCAGCAGATATATATATTATAAGCAGCAGTTATATATTAACTTTACTACAGCAGTTTATTAGCAGTATTACAAATGCAATCAATTTAAGGAAAATATAAAAAATGCAATGTGCAATGTATCTGAAGAATGTCTAACCTACTTTCTCATCTTGATTTCATAAAAAATTTGATTAGCAGCAGATATATATATTATAAGCAGCAGTTATATATTAACTTTACTACATCAGTTGATTAGCAGTACTACAAATGCAATCAATTTAAGGAAAATATAAAAAATGCAATGTGCAATGTATCTGAAGAATGTCTAACCTACTTTCTCATCTTGATTTCATAAAAAATTTGATTAGCAGCATATATATATATTATAAGCAGCAGTTATATATTAACTTTACTACAGCAGTTGATTAGCAGTACTACAAATGCAATCAATTTAAGGAAAATATAAAAAATGCAATGTGCAATGTATCTGAAGAATGTCTAACCTACTTTCTCATCTTGATTTCATAAAAAATTAGATTAGCAGCAGATATATATATTATAAGCAGCAGTTATATATTAACTTTACTACAGCAGTTGATTAGCAGTACTACAAATGCAATCAATTTAAGGAAAATATAAAAAATGCAATGTGCAATGTATCTGAAGAATGTCTAACCTACTTTCTCATCTTGATTTCATAAAAAATTAGATTAGCAGCAGATATATATATTATAAGCAGCAGTCATATATTAACTTTACTACAGCAGTTGATTAGCAGTACTACAAATGCAATCAATTTAAGGAAAATATAAAAAATGCAACGTTGCAATGTATTTGAAGAATGTCTAACCTACTTTCTCCTCTTGATTTGATACAAAATTAGATTAGCAGCAGATATATATATTATAAGCAGCAGGTATATATTAACTTTACTACAGCAGTTGATTAGCAGTACTACAAATGCAATCAATTTAAGGAAAATATAAAAAATGCAATGTGCAATGTATCTGAAGAATGTCTAACCTACTTTCTCATCTTGATTTCATACAAAATTAGATTAGCAGCAGATATATATATTATAAGCAGCAGTTATATATTAACTTTACTACAGAAGTTGATTAGCAGTACTACAAATGCAATCAATTTAAGGAAAATATAAAAAATGCAATGTGCAATGTATCTGAAGAATGTCTAACCTACTTTCACATCTTGATTTCATAAAAAATTAGATTAGCAGCAGATATATATATTATAAGCAGCAGTTATATATTAACTTTACTACAGCAGTTGATTAGCAGTACTACAAATGCAATCAATTTAAGGAAAATATAAAAAATGCAATGTGCAATGTATCTGAAGAATGTCTAACCTACTTTCTCATCTTGATTTCATACAAAATTAGATTGGCAGCAGATATATATATTATAAGCAGCAGTTATATATTAACTTTACTACAGCAGTTGAGTTGATTAGCAGTACTACAAATGCAATCAATTTAAGGAAAATATAAAAAATGCAATGTGCAATGTATCTGAAGAATGTCTAACCTACTTTCTCATCTTGATTTCATAAAAAATTAGATTAGCAGCAGATATATATATTATAAGCAGCAGTTATATATTAACTTTACTACAGCAGTTGATTAGCAGTACTACAAATGCAATCAATTTAAGGAAAATATAAAAAATGCAATGTGCAATGTATCTGAAGAATGTCTAACCTACTTTCTCATCTTGATTTCATAAACAATTAGATTGGCAGCAGATATATATATTATAAGCAGCAGTTATATATTAACTTTACTACAGCAGTTGAGTTTATTAGCAGTACTACAAATGCAATCAATTTAAGGAAAATATAAAAAATGCAATGTGCAATGTATCTGAAGAATGTCTAACCTACTTTCACATCTTGATTTCATAAAAAATTAGATTAGCAGCAGATATATATGTTATAAGCAGCAGTTATATATTAACTTTACTACAGCAGTTGATTAGCAGTACTACAAATGCAATCAATTTAAGGAAAATATAAAAAATGCAATGTGCAATGTATCTGAAGAATGTCTAACCTACTTTCTCATCTTGATTTCATAAAAAATTAGATTAGCAGCAGATATATATATTATAAGCAGCAGTTATATATTAACTTTACTACAGCAGTTGATTAGCAGTACTACAAATGCAATCAATTTAAGGAAAATATAAAAAATGCAATGTGCAATGTATCTGAAGAATGTCTAACCTACTTTCTCATCTTGATTTCATACAAAATTAGATTGGCAGCAGATATATATATTATAAGCAGCAGTTATATATTAACTTTACTACAGCAGTTGAGTTGATTAGCAGTACTACAAATGCAATCAATTTAAGGAAAATATAAAAAATGCAATGTGCAATGTATCTGAAGAATGTCTAACCTACTTTCTCATCTTGATTTCATAAAAAATTAGATTAGCAGCAGATATATATATTATAAGCAGCAGTTATATATTAACTTTACTACAGCAGTTGATTAGCAGTACTACAAATGCAATCAATTTAAGGAAAATATAAAAAATGCAATGTGCAATGTATCTGAAGAATGTCTAACCTACTTTCTCATCTTGATTTCATAAAAAATTAGATTAGCAGCAGATATATATATTATAAGCAGCAGTTATATATTAACTTTACTACAGCAGTTGATTAGCAGTACTACAAATGCAATCAATTTAAGGAAAATATAAAAAATGCAATGTGCAATGTATCTGAAGAATGTCTAACCTACTTTCTCATCTTGATTTCATAAACAATTAGATTGGCAGCAGATATATATATTATAAGCAGCAGTTATATATTAACTTTACTACAGCAGTTGAGTTTATTAGCAGTACTACAAATGCAATCAATTTAAGGAAAATATAAAAAATGCAATGTGCAATGTATCTGAAGAATGTCTAACCTACTTTCTCATCTTGATTTCATAAAAAATTTGATTAGCAGCAGATATATATATTATAAGCAGCAGTTATATATTAACTTTACTACAGAAGTTGATTAGCAGTACTACAAATGCAATCAATTTAAGGAAAATATAAAAAATGCAATGTGCAATGTATCTGAAGAATGTCTAACCTACTTTCACATCTTGATTTCATAAAAAATTAGATTAGCAGCAGATATATATGTTATAAGCAGCAGTTATATATTAACTTTACTACAGCAGTTGATTAGCAGTACTACAAATGCAATCAATTTAAGGAAAATATAAAAAATGCAATGTGCAATGTATCTGAAGAATGTCTAACCTACTTTCTCATCTTGATTTCATAAAAAATTAGATTAGCAGAAGATATATATATTATAAGCAGCAGTTATATATTAACTTTACTACAGCAGTTGATTAGCAGTACTACAAATGCAATCAATTTAAGGAAAATATAAAAAATGCAATGTGCAATGTATCTGAAGAATGTCTAACCTACTTTCTCATCTTGATTTCATAAAAAATTAGATTAGCAGCAGATATATATATTATAAGCAGCAGTTATATATTAACTTTACTACAGCAGTTGATTAGCAGTACTACAAATGCAATCAATTTAAGGAAAATATAAAAAATGCAATGTGCAATGTATCTGAAGAATGTCTAACCTACTTTCTCATCTTGATTTCATAAACAATTAGATTGGCAGCAGATATATATATTATAAGCAGCAGTTATATATTAACTTTACTACAGCAGTTGAGTTTATTAGCAGTACTACAAATGCAATCAATTTAAGGAAAATATAAAAAATGCAATGTGCAATGTATCTGAAGAATGTCTAACCTACTTTCACATCTTGATTTCATAAAAAATTAGATTAGCAGCAGATATATATGTTATAACCAGCAGTTATATATTAACTTTACTACAGCAGTTGATTAGCAGTACTACAAATGCAATCAATTTAAGGAAAATATAAAAAATGCAATGTGCAATGTATCTGAAGAATGTCTAACCTACTTTCTCATCTTGATTTCATAAAAAATTAGATTAGCAGCAGATATATATATTATAAGCAGCAGTTATATATTAACTTTACTACAGCAGTTGATTAGCAGTACTACAAATGCAATCAATTTAAGGAAAATATAAAAAATGCAATGTGCAATGTATCTGAAGAATGTCTAACCTACTTTCTCATCTTGATTTCATACAAAATTAGATTGGCAGCAGATATATATATTATAAGCAGCAGTTATATATTAACTTTACTACAGCAGTTGAGTTGATTAGCAGTACTACAAATGCAATCAATTTAAGGAAAATATAAAAAATGCAATGTGCAATGTATCTGAAGAATGTCTAACCTACTTTCTCATCTTGATTTCATAAAAAATTAGATTAGCAGCAGATATATATATTATAAGCAGCAGTTATATATTAACTTTACTACAGCAGTTGATTAGCAGTACTACAAATGCAATCAATTTAAGGAAAATATAAAAAATGCAATGTGCAATGTATCTGAAGAATGTCTAACCTACTTTCTCATCTTGATTTCATAAAAAATTAGATTAGCAGCAGATATATATATTATAAGCAGCAGTTATATATTAACTTTACTACAGCAGTTGATTAGCAGTACTACAAATGCAATCAATTTAAGGAAAATATAAAAAATGCAATGTGCAATGTATCTGAAGAATGTCTAACCTACTTTCTCATCTTGATTTCATAAACAATTAGATTGGCAGCAGATATATATATTATAAGCAGCAGTTATATATTAACTTTACTACAGCAGTTGAGTTTATTAGCAGTACTACAAATGCAATCAATTTAAGGAAAATATAAAAAATGCAATGTGCAATGTATCTGAAGAATGTCTAACCTACTTTCTCATCTTGATTTCATAAAAAATTTGATTAGCAGCAGATATATATATTATAAGCAGCAGTTATATATTAACTTTACTACAGAAGTTGATTAGCAGTACTACAAATGCAATCAATTTAAGGAAAATATAAAAAATGCAATGTGCAATGTATCTGAAGAATGTCTAACCTACTTTCACATCTTGATTTCATAAAAAATTAGATTAGCAGCAGATATATATGTTATAAGCAGCAGTTATATATTAACTTTACTACAGCAGTTGATTAGCAGTACTACAAATGCAATCAATTTAAGGAAAATATAAAAAATGCAATGTGCAATGTATCTGAAGAATGTCTAACCTACTTTCTCATCTTGATTTCATAAAAAATTAGATTAGCAGAAGATATATATATTATAAGCAGCAGTTATATATTAACTTTACTACAGCAGTTGATTAGCAGTACTACAAATGCAATCAATTTAAGGAAAATATAAAAAATGCAATGTGCAATGTATCTGAAGAATGTCTAACCTACTTTCTCATCTTGATTTCATAAAAAATTAGATTGGCAGCAGATATATATATTATAAGCAGCAGTTATATATTAACTTTACTACAGCAGTTGAGTTGATTAGCAGTACTACAAATGCAATCAATTTAAGGAAAATATAAAAAATGCAATGTGCAATGTATCTGAAGAATGTCTAACCTTTTTTCTCATCTTGATTTCATAAAAAATTAGATTAGCAGCAGATATATATATTATAAGCAGCAGTTATATATTAACTTTACTACAGCAGTTGATTAGCAGTACTACAAATGCAATCAATTTAAGGAAAATATAAAAAATGCAATGTGCAATGTATCTGAAGAATGTCTAACCTACTTTCTCATCTTGATTTCATAAAAAATTTGATTAGCAGCAGATATATATATTATAAGCAGCAGTTATATATTAACTTTACTACAGCAGTTGATTAGCAGTACTACAAATGCAATCAATTTAAGGAAAATATAAAAAATGCAATGTGCAATGTATCTGAAGAATGTCTAACCTACTTTCTCATCTTGATTTCATAAAAAATTAGATTAGCAGCAGATATATATATTATAAGCAGCAGTTATATATTAACTTTACTACAGCAGTTGATTAGCAGTATTACAAATGCAATCAATTTAAGGAAAATATAAAAAATGCAATGTGCAATGTATCTGATGAATGTCTAACCTACTTTCTCATCTTGATTTCATAAAAAATTTGATTAGCAGCAGATATATATATTATAAGCAGCAGTTATATATTAACTTTACTACATCAGTTGATTAGCAGTACTACAAATGCAATCAATTTAAGGAAAATATAAAAAATGCAATGTGCAATGTATCTGAAGAATGTCTAACCTACTTTCTCATCTTGATTTCATAAAAAATTTGATTAGCAGCAGATATATATATTATAAGCAGCAGTTATATATTAACTTTACTACAGCAGTTGATTAGCAATACTACAAATGCAATCAATTTAAGGAAAATATAAAAAATGCAATGTGCAATGTATCTGAAGAATGTCTAACCTACTTTCTCATTTTGATTTCATAAAAAATTAGATTAGCAGCAGATATATATATTATAAGCAGCAGTTATATATTAACTTTACTACAGCAGTTGATTAGCAGTACTACAAATGCAATCAATTTAAGGAAAATATAAAAAATGCAATGTGCAATGTATCTGAAGAATGTCTAACCTACTTTCTCATCTTGATTTCATAAAAAATTAGATTAGCAGCAGATATATATATTATAAGCAGCAGTCATATATTAACTTTACTACAGCAGTTGATTAGCAGTACTACAAATGCAATCAATTTAAGGAAAATATAAAAAATGCAACGTTGCAATGTATTTGAAGAATGTCTAACCTACTTTCTCCTCTTGATTTGATACAAAATTAGATTAGCAGCAGATATATATATTATAAGCAGCAGGTATATATTAACTTTACTACAGCAGTTGATTAGCAGTACTACAAATGCAATCAATTTAAGGAAAATATAAAAAATGCAATGTGCAATGTATCTGAAGAATGTCTAACCTACTTTCTCATCATGATTTCATAAAAAATTAGATTAGCAGCAGATATATATATATTATAAGCAGCAGTTATATATTAACTTTACTACAGCAGTTGATTAGCAGTACTACAAATGCAATCAATTTAAGGAAAATATAAAAAATGCAATGTGCAATGTATCTGAAGAATGTCTAACCTACTTTCTCATCTTGATTTCATAAAAAATTAGATTGGCAGCAGATATATATATTATAAGCAGCAGTTATATATTAACTTTACTACAGCAGTTGAGTTGATAAGCAGTACTACAAATGCAATCAATTTAAGGAAAATATAAAAAATGCAATGTGCAATGTATCTGAAGAATGTCTAACCTACTTTCTCATCTTGATTTCATAAAAAATTAGATTAGCAGCAGATATATATATTATAAGCAGCAGTTATATATTAACTTTACTACAGCAGTTGATTAGCAGTACTACAAATGCAATCAATTTAAGGAAAATATAAAAAATGCAATGTGCAATGTATCTGAAGAATGTCTAACCTACTTTCTCATCTTGATTTCATAAAAAATTTGATTAGCAGCAGATATATATATTATAAGCAGCAGTTATATATTAACTTTACTACAGCAGTTGATTAGCAGTACTACAAATGCAATCAATTTAAGGAAAATATAAAAAATGCAATGTGCAATGTATCTGAAGAATGTCTAACCTACTTTCTCATCTTGATTTCATAAAAAATTAGATTAGCAGCAGATATATATATTATAAGCAGCAGTTATATATTAACTTTACTACAGCAGTTGATTAGCAGTATTACAAATGCAATCAATTTAAGGAAAATATAAAAAATGCAATGTGCAATGTATCTGAAGAATGTCTAACCTACTTTCTCATCTTGATTTCATAAAAAATTTGATTAGCAGCAGATATATATATTATAAGCAGCAGTTATATATTAACTTTACTACATCAGTTGATTAGCAGTACTACAAATGCAATCAATTTAAGGAAAATATAAAAAATGCAATGTGCAATGTATCTGAAGAATGTCTAACCTACTTTCTCATCTTGATTTCATAAAAAATTTGATTAGCAGCAGATATATATATTATAAGCAGCAGTTATATATTAACTTTACTACAGCAGTTGATTAGCAATACTACAAATGCAATCAATTTAAGGAAAATATAAAAAATGCAATGTGCAATGTATCTGAAGAATGTCTAACCTACTTTCTCATCTTGATTTCATAAAAAATTAGATTAGCAGCAGATATATATATTATAAGCAGCAGTTATATATTAACTTTACTACAGCAGTTGATTAGCAGTACTACAAATGCAATCAATTTAAGGAAAATATAAAAAATGCAATGTGCAATGTATCTGAAGAATGTCTAACCTACTTTCTCATCTTGATTTCATACAAAATTAGATTAGCAGCAGATATATATATTATAAGCAGCAGTCATATATTAACTTTACTATAGCAGTTGATTAGCAGTACTACAAATGCAATCAATTTAAGGAAAATATAAAAAATGCAACGTTGCAATGTATTTGAAGAATGTCTAACCTACTTTCTCCTCTTGATTTGATACAAAATTAGATTAGCAGCAGATATATATATTATAAGCAGCAGGTATATATTAACTTTACTACAGCAGTTGATTAGCAGTACTACAAATGCAATCAATTTAAGGAAAATATAAAAAATGCAATGTGCAATGTATCTGAAGAATGTCTAACCTACTTTCTCATCTTGATTTCATAAAAAATTAGATTAGCAGCAGATATATATATATTATAAGCAGCAGTTATATATTAACTTTACTACAGCAGTTGATTAGCAGTACTACAAATGCAATCAATTTAAGGAAAATATAAAAAATGCAATGTGCAATGTATCTGAAGAATGTCTAACCTACTTTCTCATCTTGATTTCATAAAAAATTAGATTGGCAGCAGATATATATATTATAAGCAGCAGTTATATATTAACTTTACTACAGCAGTTGAGTTGATTAGCAGTACTACAAATGCAATCAATTTAAGGAAAATATAAAAAATGCAATGTGCAATGTATCTGAAGAATGTCTAACCGACTTTCTCATCTTGATTTCATAAAAAATTAGATTAGCAGCAGATATATATATTATAAGCAGCAGTTATATATTAACTTTACTACAGCAGTTGATTAGCAGTACTACAAATGCAATCAATTTAAGGAAAATATAAAAAATGCAATGTGCAATGTATCTGAAGAATGTCTAACCTACTTTCTCATCTTGATTTCATAAAAAATTTGATTAGCAGCAGATATATATATTATAAGCAGCAGTTATATATTAACTTTACTACAGCAGTTGATTAGCAGTACTACAAATGCAATCAATTTAAGGAAAATATAAAAAATGCAATGTGCAATGTATCTGAAGAATGTCTAACCTACTTTCTCATCTTGATTTCATAAAAAATTAGATTAGCAGCAGATATATATATTATAAGCAGCAGTTATATATTAACTTTACTACAGCAGTTGATTAGCAGTATTACAAATGCAATCAATTTAAGGAAAATATAAAAAATGCAATGTGCAATGTATCTGAAGAATGTCTAACCTACTTTCTCATCTTGATTTCATAAAAAATTAGATTAGCAGCAGATATATATATTATAAGCAGCAGTCATATATTAACTTTACTACAGCAGTTGATTAGCAGTACTACAAATGCAATCAATTTAAGGAAAATATAAAAAATGCAACGTTGCAATGTATTTGAAGAATGTCTAACCTACTTTCTCCTCTTGATTTGATACAAAATTAGATTAGCAGCAGATATATATATTATAAGCAGCAGGTATATATTAACTTTACTACAGCAGTTGATTAGCAGTACTACAAATGCAATCAATTTAAGGAAAATATAAAAAATGCAATGTGCAATGTATCTGAAGAATGTCTAACCTACTTTCTCATCTTGATTTCATACAAAATTAGATTAGCAGCAGATATATATATTATAAGCAGCAGTTATATATTAACTTTACTGCAGCAGTTGATTAGCAGTACTACAAATGCAATAAATTTAAGGAAAATATAAAAAATGCAATGTGCAATGTATCTGAAGAATGTCTAACCTACTTTCTCATCTTGATTTCATAAAAAATTAGATTAGCAGCAGATATATATATATTATAAGCAGCAGTTATATATTAACTTTACTACAGCAGTTGATTAGCAGTACTACAAATGCAATCAATTTAAGGAAAATATAAAAAATGCAATGTGCAATGTATCTGAAGAATGTCTAACCTACTTTCTCATCTTGATTTCATAAAAAATTAGATTAGCAGCAGATATATATATATTATAAGCAGCAGTTATATATTAACTTTACTACAGCAGTTGATTAGCAGTACTACAAATGCAATCAATTTAAGGAAAATATAAAAAATGCAATGTGCAATGTATCTGAAGAATGTCTAACCTACTTTCTCATCTTGATTTCATAAAAAATTAGATTAGCAGCAGTTATATATCAACTTCCCCTTCAAGCTGATGCTCTTCCAAGCAGATGCCTGGAGGAGGAATTGAATATGCATGGTGTTCGCAAAAGAATATCCCAGTTGCAATGGTATATTATAACAGTTTAATTTAGACTATATACAACAAATCATACATCAAATTGAAGGTAAACTAATTTACTTTTTTTTTTTTTTTTTTTTTTTTTTTTTTACAATTGTTCAACATGTGCGCCATTAGTTACACGGCACACATCCAACATATATTCCAATTCGTTCCACACTTTGCTTAACAAGTCCGATGTAATGGAAACAACAGCCTCTTTAATTCTGTCTCAACTCTGTGAAATCATTAGGTAACGGAGGAACGTAGACACAATCTATTATAAAGCCGCATAGAAAATAATCGCATGGCATTATGTCAGTTGAACGTGGAGGCTAACGACAAAGAGCTCTGTCACCTTGACCATTACGACCAATCCAACGGTCAGGGACCTCGACGTTCAACCACTCTCGTACAAAAAGACTCCATTAGGAGGGCCTTATCTAAAACTGTTTAAGTTATTCTTTAATTGCGACCTTAAACCAACACTCAGCAAAGGTTATAGTTGATACTATTAAAATTTATAATCTGGGACATTCTTTTATTGACGCCCTGAATATCTGAGTTAACAGTCAGTTTATGGATAGCTTTAATATATCTGAGCCGACAGTCAGTTTATGGATTAGCTTTAAGCATTTTCTTTTATTATAACATTCAGAAAAGTCATTTTGTGCCATGTTTTAGGGAATCTTTTGTAAATAAAATTGGTCTCTTGGTAAAATTTAAGACCTGAATTTCTGCATTCTGCCGACTCAGAGTAATTGACAGTTTTTCACATTCCCTTAATGAGTTAGCAGTACATAAAAACAAATTATTACATCAAAATATGTTGCATTTTTTTTTCTGACATAAAAGAAAAATGCAGTTAAGTCGTCTTCTCACTTTAGGCACCTCGAAAATAGGCTATTTTCGCGATTTTTTTCGAGGATTTTTGCAAACAATTATGGGATAAAATGGATCCTATATAATAAATACATCTTTCAAGTACAAGAAAAAAAAAAAAAATTTTGAACAATTACTATAATAAAACAGTAGCATCGAAAAACCCGTGAAGAAATGTAATGTTGATGAAATTTCGGAAACTATCCCGCCGATTGTCATGAAATTTGAATGACATATTCTTCATAGTTATGGCTATAGCGCATATCATCAGATTTTTGAAATTTTGATTTGAAGTATTTTTTTTTTTACAAAAAACTGCAAAAAAACGCGTTTTTTTTTTTTACTTTTTCGAAAAACGTGCGCCATTTTGTTATTTTCGCGAATATCAAAAATCTGATGATATGCGCTATAGCCATAACTATGAAGAATATGTCATTCAAATTTCATGACAATCGGCCGAATAGTTTCCGAAATTTCATCAACAAGCCACGAACATTACATTTCTACACGGGTTTTTCGATGCTACTGTTTTATTATAATAATTGTTCAAAAAAATAAAAAATAAATTTTTTCTTGTACTTGAAAGATGCGTTTATTATAAAGGATCCATTTTATCCCATAATTGTTTGCAAAAATCCTCGAAAAAAAATCGCGAAAATAGCCTATTTTCGAGGTGCCTAAAGTGAGAAGACGCCTTAATTTTAAAGCTAATATATTGAAAATTGTGGATTCGAAAATTAAGTTAAAAGTAATAAAATTGTAAAAAAGCATCCGTTTGAAATTTTATTAATTATTATTGTTAGACATGCTTAAGCTTTGAAGCCATATTTTTGCAGGCATTGTGATTTTTTTCATTAGGAGCTTTACTAATCCTATTTGACGTTTCAGGTGCTAGCTATCCGACGTGAGGACGCATCGTTGTGGGAGCGTCGTGCACCTCTCGCACCTCACCACGTCCAAAAACTGACCAGGGCAGGGATAAAGGTTTTGATACAGCCTTCTAACAGACGAGCATATCCCATACAGGTACCTACAACTTCTTAAACGATTGATTTTCAAAAATCTACTTATCAAAGAAGCTTTTGCAAAGGTTCTGTAATTCTCAGACAAATGTGTTACAGAAATGTCCGTCGTGAAAGACACCCATACAAAAATTGAAATGGAAGCTCCCAAAATTTAGAGCCAATTTATTATTCATTCAATCAAAACTGCTTATACTCAGACATATTTCTTATATCAGTGTGAAGATCTTAACAAATTCAGAAGCATTTCATAAACTTCATCCCCATCTGTCCGGAAATTCTTCTGATTTAACAACAAGAATGGCTCAGTAGTAATTCTATGCTAGATACAGATGGTGGTTCAAATATGAATATTGAGTTAGATCCCTTGGTTATTTGATGCCAAGTGTTTCATCCCCAAATCATCATCTTGGCTATATTTTCATTAATAAAAAAACCCTACAAATTAGTAGTACCTTATTAACCTTTACAAGAGGATATTTCTGTCATTGAATTTTGTCAAATTGTACAATATGAAAAATCTATCTTCGGTTATAAAAGCCATAGAATATTGAGGTTTGCCACCAAAGTAATTTATTTAATATTCCTCTAATTCTGCCTCTTCAAAAATTAAATTATTTCAATTTTAAAGATGCTATAAGAAATATAATTATACGCCGATCGTTTTACCTATACCTAAAAGAGCAATAATTCTCAGTTAAGCCTAAAGTGTTTGGTAAAATGAACATAGAACTAATGGCAATCCTGTTTTGGCAACTTGGCTTATGGAACTTCCCTACTAATATCTGAATTTTAGTAACAAACTAATCACTTCTATCTCTCAAAAAATTATGAAACGAAAAAAGTGGTTTTAAATTAATTAAAAATAGAAAGAGTTATATAATGAAGTTCAAACCAGAGTAGGATTTTAAGTCGAAACATTCGGAACCATATAATCTAATCTAATCTATTTGAAAATCCATAACTTAGTTCTGCCTCTTTAAAGTTGGCAACGAAACGACCGTTTCGTCTGATTCATTGAGAATAATAAAGACGATATGTAATTATTTTTAATAAATAATTTATTCAATTATACAAAAAATGTTGGCTACAGAAAATTAATTCAACAATAGGCGAACATTTCGTAACCGATAAAAATTTTCCAAAGTCATACCTTTAAATAAATTACTCAGATATGCATATTTTTATTTTAATGGGTTTTATTTAAATTTTATTTAAATTTGGGTAAAATTACAATCTATACAAAATCCATGCTCCATCGATGTTTTTTCAAAGCTATATTTTTTAATACTAGAAAGTGTGGCTGGAAAACACTCTTCAAATATCATACATGTTGGAGCATTTAATAATGTTATGACTTCAGAGGATGTCCTAGTAAGGATCATTCCCTATTCTCGCTATGTTACAATCTTCTAGCCTAGTGCATTTAGAAACTACTTTCTATAAAACCTTGACATATGGTGAGTAGGTACAGAAATGATCCCCTAATGAAATTACATAAATTATAAACTTGAAAACAGCGTCTAATATATTTTATTTTTTATTTGAAATTCCTAAGTCAATGAATATAAAGTGGCTCCACCTGGTTTTGTCTTTTTGGTATTTTAATTTTTATTTATAACTAGCTGAATAACCGTGCTTCGCTGCGAAATTTTAACACGTGCAATATTCTAGCTAGCTGTGAGCCCTCGCGTTGCTCAAATCTGTCATTTGTGTGTAGGTCCCAGTTTTTGGCGTTTCGCTCGCAGGAAGGTCCATCGAGCTCGCTTTGTTCTCTGGAAAGTTCATTGACACATTAACACATGCTTACTTCACTCTTTGAAAGGTTCATTGCTATGCAAGCATAGGCTCGCTTCAGTCACTAAAATCTAATTGCTACGTAAAGCCTGTTGTTGTTGTTTCTAATCTACCTTTTGTCTGACGAAGTCAGACAATATCAGTGAAGCCATTGACATTAATGAAGTCTGACACTAGTTGTGGACAGTTATAAATGTCCTCCCAGTCCAGTCCAAGGCAGTCCAAAATGTGCTGAGGTGATGCCTGTTCTTTTTGGCATTTAGGGCAAAGAGGAAATTTTTTGCTTCCCCCAGAATATGTGAGGCCTTTAAGGTGACCACTAGCAAGTCGGGACAGACGGGTATTGGTGTGCCTATCACAAGGAAGAGATAGGGAGTGTCCTGGCTTTTTGGCTTTATACCATTCGTGAGACGGAGGTATATGCCGCTTTATTTTGAGCTATTTTCTTTGAGTATAACTCTTGATATGTGAGTAGAGAGGACAGGGTGCTCTAGTCCCTCCTTAGCAAGAGTGTCAGCCAATTCATTTCCGTGGATGTCTACATGTGACGGGATCCACTGAAAGTGCACTTTGTGCAGTCGGGATATGCTCTTGACTGTGCGTATTATGGATAGACTGGTTTTGTCTCCCACGAGGGCCCAGTCGACGTAAAGCCTTAATATTAGAAGCCTCTCCCTCGTCGAGAAAAAAAAAATTCCCCATTAATACAATAATACACCCCTTTAAGATTATTTTAACACGTGTTTGTAGAAAGCAAAATTAGAGGCCAAAACTACTTATGTTGAAACTTTCAGAACTTTTAGTCCAATTACAAATCGTTTTATAAAATATTTGTTAATTATTTAAAAAAAAAATTAAAGACAAATAAAATTTTAAAATTCTGTTTTTCAAAAATCCAATTAGAAGGTCAAAACTACTTATGTTGAAAATTTCAGAGCTGTAGCTCTATAAAAATTGTTTTGTAAGATATTAATTAATTAAAAAAATTAATTAAAAAAACCAAATAAAAATTTGAAATTCTGTTTTTTAAAAGTCCAATCAGAAGGCCAAAACTACTTATGTTGAAATATTTCAGAGCTATAGCCCTATTAGAAGTCATTTTGTAAAAAAAAATTTCAATTAATTAAGAAAATTTATTTAAAAAAATAATCAAAATTTTAAAACTCTGTTTTTCAAAAGTACAATTAGAAGGCTAAAACTATTTATGTGGAAAATTTAGGAGTTGTGTTTCTGTTTGAAGTCACTTTGCAAAAAAAAAAAAATTAATTAAAAAAGAACTAATAAAAATTTTAACATTCTGTTTGATATGTATACAATTAGAAGGTTAAAACTATTTATGCTGAAAATTTCAGAGCTCTACTCCTATTTTAAGTAGGTTTCTATAGATTCACAGAGCCACAGACATGTTAGGAAAAGGTGACAACTCCTAAAGCAATCGTAGATAAGTCATTAAATGAAAACAATGCAAGTCATTTCATTAAGTGATCATTTGAATGCCTATTCACTTAATTTAAAGATTTTGCAGAAAGTAGTTTTTGAAGTAGTCACAGTATATTTTATTAGACTGACAATCATTTGACTTTCATTGCATAAATTAATGTGCAGTTGCTGTCGGGAGTGATGGTATTAATAATGCCTTCCCATAAGTTACTACAATAGAACCTCGATTAACCGTCCCTCTTTCTTCCGGAACTCTCTGTTAACCGACCATCCTTTAGACGACATCAAAAAATCTCCCAAATGAGTAATAAATCATTTGCCCTTTTTAAGATCGGAATATTTTCCTTTACACTAAATTTGCATAAGTAATAGTGAGGCTTTTGACCGTTTTTCAAAAGGACTGACATGGTTAGAGCAATAATCATGTGCAGATCAAACTGAACTATTGCTTTTAAAAAGACTTCGGGATAGAACCGCGAAACAACGATTATCCAGATTACGACAACAAAAACTCATTTCCAACAATTATGTCATTATGTCAAAAATTATGTAAAAGCCCTGCATTCAATATATGAAAATAATTTACTTTTTATTATTTTTTACAACTCTCTATTATCCGGCATTTTCTCTTATCCGACCTATCTTCGGTCCGAATTAAGTCGGTTAATCGAGGTTCTAACTTTCTACTCAGATTTAAGTCCCTATACCGCGCCCATTTGTATCTATATTAGTCCTCCCTGTCACCATTTATTTGTCACTCTTCTACTAGACTATACAATTTCTGTGGTATAAATAGTTGCAAAATGTTGCTACATAAAAATATAAAATAATTTTATTACCAATAAAAACAAAAGGGTTACACATACACAGCAGAAGGTACACAGGTCTTTTTGGAAAGTTGTACATTTGAAGATACACATTAGAACATCGTCCAGTATAGCTTGCATGGTAAAGAGATAAAGTTTTGAGTTGAGATCTCTTCTCTCTGTTGTTTCCATCGATATAAATAAACAAATGGATAGACTGCTTAACGCTGGGAAAATGAAGCCATTGCCAGATGCCGTTGGTGGGATAAAAAAATACCGAATGCCGAGGATTGAAAATAAAATGTTAGGTTGTACACAGCAGAAATGTCAATAGTAAACCTTAATTAGTAATAATGTGCACAAAAAATATATATATACTCTAGCATTTTACAAAGTTTTTCGCATTTCCATCCAACTATAAAAGTAAACTGTGATTGGTTAATCATCCCTCCAGCTTCTCAATCCCCGGCGCGTTTTTCTCTTTGCACTGACAATGGAGCAGTCTATCCAGTTGTTTATCTATATCGATGGTTGTTTCAGGCATACATCCAGGCGGGGGCCATTGTCCAGGAGGAAATTGGTGAGGCTCAAGTCATAATCGGAGTGAAGCAGGTGCCCATTGAACACCTGCTGCCCATCAAAACCTACTGCTTCTTCTCGCACACCATCAAGGCACAAGAGACAAACATGCCCATGCTGGACGCCATTCTTGAAAGGGTAAAAAAAACATTTTTTTTTTTTAAAGTTTTGATTGGTTTAAATGAATTTAATTGTGTGCTTTTTCGTTTAATTATGTTATCCATCAAGCACATTTTTCAATTTCTCGCACCCTGCAGCGGAAGATCAACATTCAGTTTAGCAAATCTCCAGCTTCCCGGCAATATGGTTCTTGATGCTTGATAACGAGTTTTACAGAGGTAACTCTAGGAAGCGAGTAATAAGGAGCAGGGCATTTAACATTATGGTAATGGCAATCTAGCCAAATTGGCGAGATTCGGTTTTGGCGACTAATTTTGTCGCCAAATTTGGCGACATTTTCGGTCCCCATGTACATGTATAGGACTTTTCGACTACGACCTGGAAAGTTCTCCAAATATCTACCTCTAGAAGTCTCAAGAATGATCCCCTCCCCTAAAAAAGCTCAGGAGAGCGGGTGATGGAGTTAGTTGGTAGCTGAGTCCATTAGTTGACTTTAATTACTGAGTCTCAGTGAGCGTTCAGAGAGTTCCGAAAGCGAACTGTATTGCATTGTCTTGTGCAGCGATTTGAGCAGTTGTGTTGTCAAGTTTTTAACTGCTGTTTTGTGCTCTATTGTTGTGAAAAGAGCTGTATTCCGTCTACTAGAACAAGAAGTTCTGGAGTTGTAAGAGAATCTGAGAAGAGTTATATTGGAATAATTTTCTGCAACTTTTGATCTGCTTTGGCTTTAAACCTTTCGAACCCGTCCACGCAACAATATGTTATAGCATTTGGTAATCTTGCAAAGTTTATGGGTAACCCTGCAATGTTACTATATAGTGATGAATTTAGAAGAAAGCTCTGTCCTCTCAGATCTTTCACTGTAGTTTGTTATAAGTATTCTGTTTATTTCTAGGGTATGTTTGTGGTGTATCATAAGTCAAAAACAATCTGAATTGCTTAAAATGTTCTATATTTCTTTGCTTCCTTTGTTCTTCGTAGGAGTGTATTTACGCATTTATATTTTTTTTATAAATATTTCTGATTTTCCATTCTTATCCGGGTCATTCTGTTGGTGAACCCATCAGATCTATCACTGTTTGCCTCCCGTTTTCTCGTGATCAAAGAAAAACGAATATCGTGCAATGGAGTCACAAAAAATGCACTTTTATTAAAAAACGTATGAAAAGATTCATTCAAATAAAGTTGGACAATCATAGCATCACGCAGAATAACACATCAGCTTTCCCATTGGATAAGAACAATTATATCATGAATAATGGCAAACACAATCACCCCATTTCCTACAAATTTTAAATGGAAAAATAATGTACGTCACAAAAATATCATTTCACAACAATACTTAAATAATATATATCTAGTGTTAAAATCTTGCTTTACATGTAAGCAACATTCTTAGATGTAAAGCATTATGAAATAAATAAATAAATAAATAAATTTCCTAAAACACACTTAAAATAAAAATTATCTTTGTTCACACAATCTTTCACAAAAAACAATCTATGTGCTTAGGTTTTTTTTTTTTTTTTCTTTTTTTCCACAAATTTCATTTAAAAATAAGCCTTTGACTATATCAATGCAAATATAATTTGCATTGAGTTGAATATTTAATTTGCAGTTATTAATAATTTTTTGACAACCATATGGTTGGTTGTTTTCAGATTACCTGGCGCCGTCAGCAACACGAGGGCTATAATGCGCCGAAACATTCGTCATTAGACAAGCCAACATACATTTACAAACACCCATGCCTAACACGGGACTCGAACCCGCAACCTCGTGGTCTAGAAGCTAGCACGCTAACCACTATACCGATTGGTCGGCAACAACCATATGATTCCTCTCGCAAGTTCTGGCAAAGCTATTAATTCTGATACCCCACTCGAAAAAAACTCTGAATTTTGATTTGAAGAAGACCAAGAAAAAGTGCATTTCCAATAAGAACAACTTCCGATCAATGATCTGTATGGAACAACAATACCAACAGAACATTCATCCTTGTTTAAGGGGGTCCAGTAACGAAATTTCTTCAAAAATCCCAAATTTTTTTTTCTGATTTTAAAAAATAGTTATTACATTCCTGAAGAGAATGATGTTTTTATCTTATTCTTCCAGTGATTAGAACGCCACAAAATTACCTGTGATTTAAACATCACTAATGGGCGTAACACCTTGAAGCGTCTGCTTAAAGTGCATTTTTCGAGCACTAGGGTTTTTCACAGATGTTGCATATTCAAATCGATATATCTCCAGAACCATTAACAATTGGCTATTCAAATTTTTGGAGCATTTAATTTATATAGTTTTAAATATTTTGTCTTCACAGAATCTTATTTTTTTATTCTGTTTTAAAATATAACATTTAACGTAAAAGATAACATAAAAAAAAGCAAAAATTTCAATATTTTAACTTTGAGAATTTTTAAAAAAAATTTTAATTCACCTATCAAAATTCTGTGACGACAAAATTTTCTTTATATGATTATGTATTACAGAAAGCTTTCACTTTGAAAAAAAAATTATTTTTTCTTGACTTATATCAAAATACGCAAACATCAATTATTATGGATTTTTCTTGGTTTTTAATTTTTTTTTAAATAACTAAACACAATATTTAAAAAAACATTTTCTCAAAGATATATAAATAGTATCTCATACATAAAATAAATGTTTGACATAAAAATGTACATAAATAAAGTTTTTTTTTTTTTATTTTCGGTACCGGACCCCCTTAAATAACAAGGTTCCATGACTATTCCACGACTCACTGGAAGTTTACTTTTAAACTTTGGTACGTTTGATACCTTGCAACAAAATGGCAAGAAATCATTTCATTTTTAAATGTTTTGATTTTTCATTGAAAGATTCATTCTTGTTTGGGGCCTTTAAATGGCTTAATCACAGTTCTTTAATTGTCATGATCCCTCCTTCTTATTTATTTATTTAATTAATTAATTAATTAATTAATTAAAGTAAATTAATTAATTAATTTATTATTTTACTTTTTTTTACAAAGTAAAGCTTTAATTCTACGTTAAATTAATTAATTAATTAATTAATTAATTAAGTAATCGATTAGTAATTAATCAATTAAATAACTAATCAATTAATTAATTATTTATTTATTTATCTATTTAATTAATAAATTAATTAATTATTAATTAATTAATTAATTAATAATTAATTACTAATTAATTACTAATTAATTACTAATTAATTAATAATTAATTAATTAATAATAATTAATTAATAATTAATTTATTTATTTATTATTTTTTCTTTTTCATAATTCTTTTAAACGGCATACGTGGAAGGGAATACATGTGACCCATATCAATTTAACTCTTAGGGTTAGGACTTCAGATATTTCAGTTACTGTTATTCCGAGACACTTTTCGTTTATTTTCATTTTTACCTTCCATCAGCAACATATAGTAACAGTGGATCATTTGGTTGTGGAGGAGCTCTAAAGATGGGGGAAATATAATCTCGTCTCGTTTTCATAGCTTTCTTTCCCCCAGACTCCTAAGAATCAACTAAACGTTGCAAAAATACCCGCTAAGTAAAATGATCAACCAGAAAAAGTTATGAAATCTAATGTATGTCGCCAAGTGACCGCGTTTAATTTCTTTGTGGTTCTTGAACAAAAGGAACTAAATTTGGATTATTGGGAGGAACCCCTCAAAAGCAATTAGTACTTCTCAGTTAAAAGTTACTTCGAAATAATCTGAAACCCAAAGGTATCTTATGCATTTGACAAGTATAAACTCATTTGAAATGTTAGTGTTGTTACTTAATTCAGATACAACAGATGTTCTTATTAATAAAGAAACTTTGAACTTATTGAAAATGCAAGTTTAAAAAATCGACAATTGATTATCAAATTAAAAGGAAAATTCACCGTTTTCATGACCATCGCTTTTCAGGTTTTCTTTCGCAAAATTACATTTTAGGTTTTTTAACATCATTATTTTTAGCTTTTGTGCATATTTATTAGCGAATAATATAACGCATAAAAATAAAGTATTTAATATAAATCCTTAATAGGCATTGCCAATTTTCATATTCATTAACATACCGCCGTTTCTGTTGCCAGCATGTGCTTGTTTTTAAGATTTAAAATTAGATGCAAACACCATCTCTATTAAAAAAAACATGCGGTAAACAACTTTTCAAAATTTATTTATTAAAAATGAATGTAGATTTATGCACTCTCCTCCAAATATCTTTTATTTATTTTGATTAAAACAATTTCATTATTTAATTATTAAAACAATTTTGGCAACAGGAAAGTTTTTTCAATAATCAGTTAAATGCTATTTCAGAACGATTGGATAACTGCAAGTCGGTATATTAATATTCCGAAAGAGTGACCTTTTAGTGACAGTGACAACCCCCCCCCCCCAAAAAAAAAAAAATTGATAGAATGCATTGTCATCGATATAGAATCTATCTACCAAGTTTCAGACCGATTGAATGATGTCAAGGGGTTTGTTTAAACATCCGCAGATTTGCCCACAATCGACAAACATCCACATCCACTAATACTCACACAAAATCGAAGTGAGTGTAAAGGATTTAAAAAGGGTAAATTTTTTTAATTTAACTCAAGTTAAGGGGACTGTTAAGGCAAAAATTTCAAAAATTTCTATTTTTATATTTTAGTGGAAATATATAGCCTTCAATTCTAGCTTTCAGTACATACCTTACTTTTGCTGATCCGAGAAGAATTAAGAATATTATTTTAGTTTTTGTAAGCGCGCATATTAGAAATCGTATGTATTTCAATTTCTTAATTGCATTTTTCTCTTCATGTGTATTTTAAGATTTTTAGGGTATTCGATTTGTTCCTTGCTATTCAAAAGTTGATGTATTTTTTTTAAATTTGGAGATATTGTTTACTCTACTATTTTGAACACAATTGTGCATGGATTTTGGAATCTGGTATTTTTTTATTGTTTTACAGCAATTTTCGTAATGCTTCTATTTAAAAAGTTTACATTTTTTGCCGTAGTAGCAAAGATTTACTTTTAAATATTTAACCAATGTGTCAAATTCAAAATCCAAACACAATTATGTCAATATATATTCAATTGGCTTGTACAAAAAAATTGAGACAGATTGCAAAAAATTTGAATCGCAAGGAGCGTTTTTAAAATTACGGAAAAAAACGCTAAATTTTTCAATAAAAATTTAATTTCTTGAAAAAAAATCAATATAAATTTTTGAAATTTTAGGCTGTGTTTCATCTAATTGCTATTGAACTGCGCAAAAAATTTCATGAATTTTAGACAAAAATTGAAGAATTTTTGATTTTGACTTAACAGTCCCCTTAAATATTTTAAGAATTTAGATTTACCTTTTGCATACATTAATATAGTTCACCACAATTTAAGCTTCAAAACTGTTATTTCAGAACATTCGTCTGATTGATTACGAGAAGCTTGTCGACAGTAAGGGTCGGCGTGTTGTGGCATTTGGTCGTTTTGCGGGCATTGCGGGTACAATCAACATTCTACATGGTCTCGGAATGCGGCTGCTGTCACTAGGACACCACACACCCTTCATGGTCAGTACTTTCTCCTTCCTGCTTAAATGATAACAATTTGTAACTTTTACACTCGCAAAATAAATTGGTATAATTATTAGTTACCAGACTATGATTAAATAATTCAAAAAAAATAAACTACTCTTAAAGTATGTATACTAAATTTTAAAAATAATCTCAGAATGCTATTCTCCTTTTATTATTAAAGCTTAAATAAATAAGGTCTTTGTACTAGTTTAAATGATTCCTACGAAGCTCTTTTTTTAGAAATTGTATCCTAGTACAATTTTTTACAAAGTTCGTGTATAAGATTTCAAACTTCCAAATTGTTAATGAATTCGACGTGGTAAAAATACGAATATCAACATGAAAATATCGTTTGGAGCTTATTTAAGAGATGCCATTATATAATGTATACTTCATTCTGAAATATCACTACTGATAAAATATTGTTAAGAATAAATTAATTTACCAGGCATTATGATGAGTAATATTTTATTTGAATCGTTGATATGAATGAACAAAACATGCAATTAAATAAGCATTTTGGAAATAAAATCGGAAGAAGTGTAATAAATGAAAAGAAACAAATCTTGTAAGGGGAAAAGCAAGAATTCCTCCTCCCCATTCCCTTTGTCTTAAATCACACCATGCAAAGAACATTATTACATGAATATAAAAAACATGAATGGAGTATCTTTGCTGACTGCAGAGTAATGATGCTTTTGATGGACCTTCAACAAGGATTTACAAAATTTTGCTACTTCCTTTGTAAATGGAGCTCTGCAGATGTGCACTATATCGGAAAACACTGGCCTCCCAGGATATATTTGATACCCTGAAAGCGCTTATTTTTACAGAGAAAATATCTTACCTGCTCTACTCATCAATTTGAGCATTGTAAAGCAGTTGGTTAAAGCTATGCAATAATCAGTGTCACCAGGTCTTACTTAGTTGAGTGAAAAATTTCCCAGCCTGAGTAAGGCAAAGATTAAAAAGGGAATTATTGTGGGTCCTCAGGTTAAAGATATTTTAGAAGATACAAAATTTAAAAACTTGTTGTACTATGATGAAAAAACAAGTATAAGATCCCATCTGTCAAGTTTGTATTTCCTTGCGGACCTCAGATCCGAATATTACGAAGATCATGTTCATGACTTTCTGGCTTTATATCAGAAGTGGAGTGTCCTTAAAGCTACGTAAATAACCAATGTTAAGTTGCATAGATAACTAATTTTTCGCAGTTATAACGAATGAGGACAAATATCTTGCTTCCAGTAAGCAGCGTTTGGATGATGAAAGACAGAAGAGGTGGCGGGAAAATGGAAAAATCAATACTATGATGAAAAAACATGTATGGGATCCCATCAGTCAAGTTTTTACTTCCTTGTGGACCTCAGATCCGAATATTATGAAGATCATGTTCATGACATTCCGGTTTTATATCAGAAATTTGAAAATGGAGTGTCCTTAAAGCTACGTAAATAACCTATGTTAAGTTGCATAAATAACTACTTTTTCACAGTTATAATGAATGAGGACAAGTATCCTGCTTCTAGAAAGTAGCGTTTGGATGATGAAAGACAGAAGAGGTGGCGGGCAAATCAGTCAGGAATAGCTTGCGAAAATTCGTGTCTAAGGGCCTTATTATACAGAGACACTGCAGTGGCATTCTATCTCCACAGTTTCAAGCACACGGACAAGCCTCTCTTAGGGAAGCATGCAATCCTATGGAGCTTCTTATACTGGGCCACAGCTGTGGCTAGAGGTTGTGTCTGTCGCTTGGGGCGCTAAGACACTAAAAGAAACATGCGATCATATGGAGCTTCTTATACTGGTCCACAGCTGTGTCTAGAGGTTGTGTCTGTCGCTTGGGGCGTTCAGACAAAAAGTGGAACATGCAATCCTATGGAGCTTCTTATACTGGGCCACAGCTGTATCTAGAGGTTGTATCTATCGCTTGGGGCGCTCAGACACTAAGCGAAACATGCAATCATATGGAGCTCATTATACAGAGCCACAGCCCGGGTGTCTTTAAAGTATTTTAACTGAAAATTTTAGAAAAACTCTAAGAACATTCATAAAGAATTGCATGAGATAGAAATTACAATAGTAAGAATTAAATTTGTGACGCTTAAATCACTAACTATACCATTTTTAAACAATTTGCGAGCTAGGCTCTTTTTTTTCTTCTTTTTTTTTTTCTTTTTTCTTTGCGATAAATTACGTTATATTTAGATTCTAAATTGCCTTCGTTTGCATTACTATAATAGTGAGAAGGAATTTTTCTGGAAATTGTGTTTTTCCTTGAGACTTATCCAAAACATTTCTTAAGTGGTGTTTTTTTTAAGAGATGATATGTTTGTGTAGCACGTGGGTCTTGCCCACAACTACCGCAACAGTGGAATGGCGCTGCAGGCTGTGCGGGATGCGGGACACGAGATCGCACTCGGAATGATGCCCAACTCGATTGGACCACTCACGTTTGTATTCACGGGATCAGGAAACGTATCACAGGTACGACTTTTTCACTTTACTGAAAAGGATGTTTTTTAAATTCTTTGCTTTAGGATTTTTGCTTTTTCTTTGCTTTAAATGTTTTTTCGTATGGAAAAATTTTTTGGGGGGAAATTCAAAATTTCAAATCGATAAAAAGTTGCCACTATGGTCACATATTTACCAAAAAAAAAAAAAAAATTAGTTTGATTGAAAAATATTCAGGTCTCCTGGAATAGACCTGAAGTTTAATGTTTTTTGGCAAAAAATGATTTTTAATTTTTTTTTTTAAACTCAAATATAAAGCAAATTTTTATTTTTAAAAATAAAAATGTAGAGTTTAGAATATTAGTTAACAGCAATAAAAAATTATTCTGCCACTTAATATTTAGGTCTCCCGGAATCTACATGAAAACCATAATTTTTTTTTTATAAAATACGGATATTTATCAATTCTCGACCCATTCTTTTGGTTAGTTTCAATTATTTTATTTATAGTCCAGGTAGAGTAGTACAGCATTTTGAAATATCGGGAATATCCTTCAAGTATCAATGTTAAGTCCTGTCACTTTTGCACGACCTTTGAGTCTCCAACCAGCAAAGACTTGAGGTTTGAGAAATGAAGGTAACGTTATTGAAAATGATTCAATGTCAAAGAGTGATGAAAGTATACTTGATAGTAAAATGCTTCTACCAAGGGAAAGCTAGAAAGTTAAATTATTTCAGTGAAACAAGGACTGCCATAAAATCTACTCTATTTTTCTAGGTAATGTGACCACAGAGTCATTCCTATTAGATCAGAAGGTCAATTAGCAAGTGCAAGTGAAAGGGTAAAATACCATCAAGGTATTAGTTCAAATATTTTTCACTCTAGTTATATAAACAAAAGGATGAAGCTATAAAGTATAGATATTTCAAATAGCAATTATGGTCGCATAAATAAAGGAGAAGATAACACGTATCTTTGGTATAAGAACTATATTCAGCATATTTTGGTCTCCAGACAGAGGACGAGACGTAATATCATCATTACAATTTATGAATAAAAGCTACATTGATGAGGAAACTATTCAAGGTCGTGGTTATGATGGTACTGCTTGAAATACAGAAGTTTCTAATTGATCAATTTCATTATTCGAAAATGCTTTAAAATAACCAGTGCAAGCAGTTGTTTGTTTACTTCATTTAAACGAATTTGCCTTTTAGGAAAGTTATAATTACTCTCGATGGTTCAATTTCTTGGCGTAATTCGTTTACTCACCAATAGGAAAAAATTTAACAAGTTGCCGAAATTTACCAGTTGTTGAATGTAATAACATAGATAGTGTTTTTCAAGAAGTTGAACACTGACCAGAAATATTGGAAAATATTGTTGCGTTGTACGGGTTCGAAAGATTTGACGCCAAAGCAGATCAAAACTTGCAGAAATTTATTCCAAAATAACTCTTCACAGTTCTCTTACAGCTCCAGAACTTCTCGTTCTAGTAGACACAATACAGCTCTTTTTCACCTCAATAGAGCACAAAACAGCAGTCAAAAACTTGACAAACAACTGCTAAATTGCCGCAAAAGACAATGCAAAACAGTTCGCTTTAGAATGCTCAGTATCTCCAGTCAACTAACTCAGTGACTCAAAATGCAAGAACTACTCAAGTCAGGAATACAGCTCTCACAATGAACGTTGAGAGACAACTAACTCAGTGATTCAAAATCAACTAACTGACTGACTCACTCACGGCGGGTTTATATAGGGGAGGCTGCGAATCTTCACGAACCTTCCAGAGAGAGAAATTTGGAGAACTTTCCAGATTGTAGTCGAAAAGTTCTATTACATGTACAAAAATTAGTCGCCAAAACCATCGCCAACTTGGCTCTATCTCGCCAATTTGGTGAGATTCCCATTACCATAATGTTAAATGCCCTGCCCCTTGAAACTCGCTTCCCAGAGTTACCTCTGTAAAACCCGCTATCAAGCATTGGGAGGCTCATTGCAGGGAAACAAACCATTGCATTGTCTTATGCGAAATATACAGAAATTTATCTATTTACAAAATTAACACTACGAAATATTTACAAATATACAAAAATTCGTAACAATATATCAGGCTGTACTAACAAGCAACTGCCCCAAAGGTTTAGCAAGCAGAAACCCTGGAAACATCTCGCATTCAAGATGACAGAAAATGGCAAATTGAATTTTACGCTTATAAACTGTATCACTCGATCCAACCTCACTGTTGAAAAAAAATAAAAAAAATAGCTGAGTTTGTAAGGAAAATTTATACTCCTTTATGATTTACAATATAATGTCATGTAATGATGATACTACGTTTTTTCCGGAGCCACTGTCTGGAGTCGCGTGTCCAAAATATGTTGAATATAGTTCTTATATCAAAGATACACGTTTTTCTCGTTACCTTGACAGTATTTTACCGATTCATGAAAAACCTTCGATTTATCTATTACCACCACTTCCTGGTTTTCTATAGTTACAACATTCAAATCCCGCAAAAGAGAACTTGCTAATTGAACTTCTTCTCAAATACAAATGGATCTACGGTCACATTCTCTACAAAAAGATAGTAGATTTTCTGGCATCTCTTTTGGCACTGAAATTATTGAACTTTCTGTCTTTTCTCTGGTAGAAGCATTTTATTATCAAGTACACTTTCATCACTCGAACTCTGTGACATTTAATCATTTTCAATAACGTTACCTTCATGTCACAAACCTAGAGCCTTTGTTGATTGGAGACTCCAAAGTCGTGCAGAATTGACATGACTTAACGCTTGAGTTTAGTATACGCCATTGCATAAAATTATATTTCCGATATTTCAAAATGTTCTACTGCTATACCTAGACTGTATATAAAATAATTGAAACTAACCAAAAGATTGGGTTTGAAAATTGAAAAATATCCGTATTTTGTAAAAAAAAATTAAAGTTTTCATCTAGATTCGGGAAGACCTAAATATTAAATGGCAAAATATTTTTTTTTTAATATTACTGTTAATTAATATTCTAAACTTTACATTTTTATTCTTGAAAATAAGAATTTCCTTTATATGTATGTCGTTAAAAAAAAAAAAAAAAAATCTTTGTTTTTGTCAAAAAGCATCAAAATTCGGGTCCATTCCGGGAGACCTAAATATTTTTCAATTTTAAAAAAATTTTGGTAAATATGTGAGAATAGTGGCAGCTTTTTCTAGCCTTGAAATTTCAAATTTCCAAAAAGAGGTGTGTATTTTTTTTCGATATGCCTTACTACAGGTGTCTACTTTTAATTAAACTTTTTATATTATGCAGTAAAAACAATGTCTCGTAATAAATTCACCTGAAAGAATTTCGATCCACTTCAACTTTATACTCCACCTGAAGCAAAATTATAGTTTTCTCTCTGTAATTTTGAATAGCTAGGTAGCTGTAAAGAAAATTCGTATATCCATAACTCTTAAATAGTATAGAACTCCTACATTTATAGAAATTCAAAATATTTATTATGATTAAGTCAAAGCTGATACAAAAAGTGCAAAGAAGTTAATTTTTTTAATCCTGGAAACTTTAAAGGACTTCTTTATTCCTTAACGATTTGGTGATCCAAATTCAGACGTTTAACCTGCAAAACTTATAGTTAAAACTTTCTTTAATTTATTATTTTAGCCCTCTACGTACTACCAAATTTGTGAAATCTTTTAAGTCACTGAATTCTGTTTTCATTTCGAAGATAAAAACTTGTAAAAATCCTGGTAATTTAAAAACTGAACTTTAATTAAGGGCGATTTTTATTCTCTTGTATCATGTGTATTATTTTTACAGGGTGCTCAAGAAGTGTTTCAAGAACTCCCCTACGAGTATGTTAATCTCGATGACCTTCAACTAGTCGCCCAGCACGGTTGTGAGTATATTTGAAAGCTATTTTGTGTACAGGTAGTACCTACGATTTAAAACATGAATTACATAAGCAAAAGAACATTTAGTCACAATGGTAAAATTTCCCGCACAAGCTCACTGATGCATACCTCGAATCCTCACATTTTAGTTTTTGTATGCAATAACAACTGTAATAGAAAGATATTTTTAACTTCAATATATAATTTTACAGGAATTTGGCACTAGATTCTTGTACATATTTTGACATATTTTCTTGACATATTTTTTTTTCATTTGCTATGTTGAATTGCATTTTGGGATATTGTTTATTGAAAGCACACATGCTTTTTTTTAAATTTGTTGGGTAATAGTAAATTTGGATAACTGTCTACGCCAGGTTAAGATGAATTTAAAAACAGAATGCAAACATTAGACGAAGTAAAATAACAGTCCTTTAAATATTTCAAGCTATTACATATGCTATCGTTAAATTTGATTTCCCTATTTCCTATCGGTTTGGACTCATCTTTTATTGGGGAAGTAGTTTTTACCTTCAAGTTAATCGATGATTTCCAGAAACGCAATCCATTTCCTTCAGTCAAGTGTGAATGGACTGCCATTGGTGGATTGATATTGTAATGGCGTGATGAATTTGTAGATGTTGCGCTTTTGCTATTTACTGTTCTTATTTTGACAAAGAAAATACGAGGCAACTGAGTTTTTAATGACTTGTGGTTAGTAAAGACCCACACAAAGGATCTGCAAATAACATGCACAAACTCAAATGTAGTTGTTTATTGCTCCGCAAGCATAGACTCACTTCCCTCTCTAAAAGGCTCATTGTTACATAAATACTCATTATACCCTCCCCCCTGTTGAAAATCACCTCAAGAATTCCCTATCCATACAACATCACTCACCTCTCCTATTTTTTAAATATTTACACCTCCCCTTCTCCTATCTCCTCCTCCTCCTCTTCCTCCTCCTCTTCCTCCTCCTATTCCTCCTCCTCTTCCTCCTCCTCTTCCTCCTCTTCCTCCTCCTCTTCCTCCTCCTATTCCTCCTCTTCCTCCTCCTATTCCTCCTCCTATTCCTCCTCTTCTTCCTCCTCTTCTTCCTCCTCTTCTTCCTCCTCTTCCTCCTCCTCTTCCTCCTCCTATTCCTTCTCTTCCTCCTCCTCCTCTTCATCCTTCTCTTCCTCTTCCTCCTCTTCATCTTTCTATTCCTCTTCCTCCTCCTCTTCCTCCTCCTCTTCCTCCTCCTCTTCCTCTTCCTTCTCTTCCTCCTTCTCTTCCTCCTCCCCTTCCTCCTCCTCCTTCTCTTCCTCCTCCTTCTCTTCCTCCTCCTTCTCTTCCTCCTCTATCTCTTCCTCCTCCATCTCTTCCTCCTCCATCTCTTCTTCCTCCTCCTCCTCCTCCTCCTCTTCCTCCTCCTCCTCTTCCTCCTCCTCCTCTTCATCCTCCTCTTCATCTTTCTCTTCCTCTTCCTCCTCCTCTTCCTCCTCTTCCTTCTCTTCCTCCTTCTCTTCCTCCTTCTCTTCCTCCTCCTTCTCTTCCTCCTCCTTCTCTTCCTCCTCCTTCTCTTCCTCCTCCTTCTCTTCCTCCTCCATCTCTTCCTCCTCCATCTCCTCCTCCTCCTCCTCCTCCTCCTCCTCCTCCTCCTCCTCCTCCTCCTCCTCCTCCTCCTCCTCCTCCTCCTCCTCCTCCTCCTCCTCCTCCTCCTTCTCTTCCTTCTCCTTCTCTTCCTTCTCCTTCTCTTCCTCCTCCTTCTCTTCCTCCTCCTTCTCCTCCTTCTCCTCCTCCTCCTCTTCCTCCTCCTCTTCCTCCTCCTCTTCCTCCTCCTCTTCCTCCTCCTCCTCTTCTTCCTCCTCCTTTTCTTCCTCCTCCTTTTCTTCCTCCTCCTTTTCTTCCTCCTCCTTCTCTTCCTCCTCCTTTTCTTCCTCCTCCTTCTCTTCCTCCTCCTCCTCTTCCCCCTCCTCCTCTTCCTCCTCCTCCTCTTCCTCCTCTTCCTCCTCTTTCTCCTCCTTCTCTTCCTCCTCCTTCTCTTCCTTCTCCTTCTCTTCCTCCTCCTCCTCTTCCTCCTCCTCCTAGAGACATATTTTTAACCTTTTAAAGGTAAATAAATCGAACGCAATAATACATATCATCAACTCTCCTCCCCAGCCCCTCTTGAGAAAACCTCTAATAGAATCGCTATCAGTACAATTTTTAAATTCCGTTTGGGAAAAGCAAAAGTTGAAGGTCAAAACTACTTGCGTTTAAATTTCCAGAGTTCTAAGTCAATAAAGCACCCTCACTTTGTAAAAAAATTATATTTTAAAATAATAATAATAATAATAATTGACAAAAAATATTTAAAAATATTAAAAAAAAAAAAAAATCAAAATTACAGTTACAAGGTCTAGACATCTTATGTTGAAAATTTCAGATCGCTACGCTAATTGGAAGTTGTTTTGTAAATTGCGATTGAAAGTCGTTTTCTACAGATACACAGGCAAACATATAAGCAGATCTTTGTTTTAGTATTATAAATGCCATTTTGATATTTTAATAAGGTGTAGAAGAAACATTTTTTCCCTTGAAAATTGCACTAATCTAAAAACTATATTGTTAACTTCTATGATATTTTGAAAATACTGCAATTCATTCCTTTAAACAAAGTCTAATTTAAATTATAGATACAAATAAGAAACGATATGCATCATCAGCATGATTTGAATCTGCAGAATATTTGATAGAGCAACACAGAATTAAAAAATCAAACTAAACAAGAAAAGGTTAGGGAGTAAGGAAGTAGATAATTAAAAGAGTAAAAAGTTCTGTATGAAACAAATTTCCAGATCTGAAGCAATTGATAGGTGAATTATCAGAAAGAGTCTAAGGGTGGATTTTTTTAAACTGAACCAAATGAGAATTTATAATTTAAAATAAAAAGTTAAGATAATTATGTATCTAATGATAAAGTCTGTAACATAGGCAAACCTAGAATAAATTTTCACTAGATTTGGAGATGTATTTTTATATTAACGTAGTTTAACCTTTTTAGTAGGAGGAACGGCGTTGTCACTCATAAAAAATTTATTTATTTATTTATTTATTTATTTATTTATTTATTTATTTATTTATTTATTTATTTATTTATTTATTTATTTATTTATTTATTTATTTATTTATTTATTTATTTATTTATTTATTTATTTATTTATTTATTTATTTATTTATTTGTTTGTTTGTTTTTGCGTTTGTTTGTTTGTTTTTTACATAGCAACTGCAGGAAAATATTATTTGGGTGACACTATTTGACCTAAAGACCTTTAAAAGCCTTTAAAGGCCCTTTAATTTTTTTCAGTTAGTATGAAGTTATACATAGTATAAATAAAATAGGTGAAAGAAAAAATATATGTGCATTTTAAACAAAAAATAATGATAAAACTCCAATTTTTGACGTGAAGGGGGGGGGGGGGAGTGGTCTATTTTTAATTTCTTTACAAACTCTGTAAATTTAACAAAACTAATAATAACTGGTTTTCTGGTATTTTATTTATAAACTTTCTAACAAAAAATACAAATAATAAAACATCAGCACAAGCTTTTTTTTTCTTTGATCCTGACATTGACAGGTTTTGCTTGAATTTCTCACTATTTTCCTTTCAATACCAATTTGCAGCGAAACTGATTTGAACTTGTGAATAATATTCTCAAGTATTGATAAGCAGTTTAAAATTGTAATAAACATATGGTTTACAAGCAATGAGCGCATTCTAGCCTTCTGAGGGTCACGGGCGTATATATCCGTCATTTGATACCCAGTTTTCCCAGCAATACACAACCTTTTTAAATTTATAAATAAAATGTAAAATAAAATATTTTTTAAATCTTTTTATTAGGATCAAAGTTTAAAACCTACTTAAAACAAAATAAATAAAAAATAATTTAAAAAAATTATATATTTGGATCAGAAATAAAATTTAAAAATTATTGCAGGGAAAACAACTGTATAATTTCGCCCATTCCCTTGACGCTCAGAGGGCTAGGGTCATTTCAGACGTTGGAAAATAGGTGTCACTCAATTAAAAAAAAATTCAATCATACCCAAGAAACATCCAAATAAAAGGCTAAAAAATATCACAAAGCACACTAAAAAAAGTTTTTAAATGTGTAACTATACTAAAATATAATTTTTTAAGTTTTAGTTAGCTTCAAACTGTCTGAAAAAATTAGTTCAAAATTAAGTTTTCCTTTAGGAGACACGTAACTAAGTAATATAATTTAAGTGGGTCCAGTACCGAAATTTCGTCAAAAATCACATTTTTTTTTTTTTTTTTTTTTGATAGTTCATACATTTCTGATGAGAATGATGTTTTTATCTTATTCCTCTGGTGATTAGATGGCCACGAAATTACCTGTTATTTAAACATCACTAATGGATGTAAGGCCTTCAAGCCTGTGCTTAAAGTGCGTTTTTCGGACACTAGTGTTTTTCACAGATGTTGCAAATTCAAATCGATATATCTCCAGAACCATTAACAATTAGCTATTCAAATTTTTAGATCATTTAAGTTATAAAGTTTGAAGCATTTTGTTTTCATTGAATTTATTTTTTAAATTCTTTGCTAAAATATAATATTTAGCGTAAAAGATAGCATTAAAAAATCGAAAATTTCAATATTTTAAGTTTGGGAATTATTGAATCTTTTCTAAATTATTCACCAAAATTAAATGAAGACTAAATTTTCTTTATGTAATTATACATTACAGTAAACTTTCAATATTAAAAAAAAAAAAAAAAAAATTTACTTATATAAAAAATATGTAAATCCCAATTATAATGTATTTTTCTTGGTTTTTAATTATTTTTTTTTTAAATAATCAGAATATTTTTAAAAACGTTATCTCAAAGACATATAAGTAGTATCTCATACATAAGATAATTTTTTGACTTAAAAATATTTATAAATAAAGTTTTTCTATATGTTTGGTACCGGACCACCTTAATATATCAACTCAATTGGAAATTAAAAAAAAAAAAAAAAAGGGTTTGTATAAGCGATCCGACAGCTTATTGTCGATGCCCCATAGTCATATAAAAAAAAAATATCACGAAATATATTATCTATCGTTCTTATTAAGAACAACGTGAATAGAATTTCTCTTAAAATTTTGCACATAATTTAAAACAATGAAAAATTTCTAAAAAAAAATTAAAGTCCTTGTATAGTTAGCTTCGGTGTAAGCCTCTTAATGAGCCAAGTTTCCATTTGAGTTTCTGAAGTAACTTAATTATAAGCACCCTCCAACATACCAGTCATAAACTTTGCATTTATATTCTTACGTGATATTGTGAATATTGGTTGGTTGTTTTCAGATTATCTGGCGTCGTCAGCAACACGAGGGCTATAATGCGCCGAAACATTCGTCATTAGACAAGCCAACATACATTTACAAACACCCATGCCTTACACGGGACTCGGAACCCGCAACCTCGCGGTCTAGAAGCTAGCACGCTAACCACTATACCGTTTGGTCGACAATATTGTGAATATAATTATTTCTTAAGAGAAAGTCTTAGTAAGGATCATTCCCTATACTCGCTATGTTACAATCTTCTAGCCCAATGCATTTAGAAACTACTTTCTATAACTACCTTGAAATTTGGTGAGCAGGTACGAAAAAGATCACTTAATGAAATGACATAAATTAGAAACTCGAAAATAGCGTTTAATATATTTTATTTTATACTTGAAATCCTTACATCAATGCCCATTAAGTATAACTCCAACTAGTTTTGATCTTTTGTTATTTTAATTTTTATTTATAGACTGAGAGGCGACTGCAATTTTTGGACCCCATCGAACATCATTCTGAATTTTTTATAGAAATTTGAGAAAAGTGAGTAGATTACGAATACACTGGTCTGCCGTGGCAAAAATGGCCGAAACTGGTCAAAAATCGACTTTTAATAAGTTGATCTAAATCCAATTGCCAAATGCGGCATAACTTGCCCAATAATGAGCATTTTTTTTTTATTTGGTAACCCTCACACTTTAATTTTCAATTAAGAAGGTAGCAGACGATTCAGATATCTGGCTACGGTCTACTTGCATCTATTAAAAGGGAGCCAAGTTGGCACAAAATATTACGTCACTTATGACGTAACTGATGTCGCCAATTTGGCTTACTTTTAAAAGATATAAGTTTTCCGAGCCAAAGATCAGAAATCGTTTGCTCTTTTTTTCATTGAAAATCAAAATGAAGTGGGTTGCCAGACGAATAAGTTTGTTCTATTTTTGGCAAGTTATAACATATTTGGCAATCGGATTTTAGTTCAACTCATTCCAAGTCAATTATTGATCAGTTTCGGCCATTTTTGCCACTGCAGACCAGTGGATTCCTAATCTACTCACTTTTCTCCAATTTCTATAAAAAAATCCAGAATGATGTGATGGAGTCCAAAAATTGCCTTCGCCTCTCGGACTAGTAGGTACGAATAAGAACACTGAATGAAATGACATAAATTAGAAACTCGAAAATAGCGTCTAATATATTTTATTTTATACTTGAAATCCTTACGTCAATGAACATCAAGTAACTCCTACTAGCTTTGGTCTTTTGCTATTTTAATTTTTATTTATAATAGACATTAAATGAAAACAATTTATGTCATTTCTTTAAGTGATCGTTTTCGTACCCACTCACCAAATTTCGAGGTTTTATACAAAGTAGTTTCTAAATGCACGGAAGATCGTAACATAACGAGTATAGGAATATCTCTCAAATGAATTCTGTTTGTTTCAGCTTTGAACAAGGTGTACGGTGTTGTGGTGAGTCGCCGTGATCATTTCCGTCGCAAGCAGGGTGGAGGATTCGACGCTGAGGAGTACGAAGCTCATCCGGAACGATACTACTCCAATTTCGCAAAAACGGTTGAGAATTTATTTTTATTATTATTATTATTTTTCCAATTTTTTGTAATCGGGCTGCATAGAAAATAACGTTGACTAATAGTGAAATGGTACTAATTCAAGTTTGTTTCAAGTTTGCAAGAGATAAACAAAAAGACATTTTGAACTGCTTACTCGACATGGGGCTAACGTTTTTTCGTATGGATCTTGTCTGACAGCCGTAGCTCTTTCCACCATCTTAGTAATTGGCTCCTTGTGGGCAACAGGATCAGCACCTCTATCCTGCTTAAATTAAAGCTCATTTCTCTTAATCATGATGTTCATTTGCAATGGGTACCTTCCCATGTGAATCTCCACGGGAACGAAATGGCCGATATTCTTGCTAAGGAGGGTTGCAGGATTTCAACATCTCCCTCTTCCATACTTACTTTTTTGGAATTATACTCTCTGGAAAAATCAAAGATCTCGGAGGAGTGGAAAACACCCCCAACCCATAATTGGTACAAGGGCTCAAAACCGGGTTTGTCCCTTGACCTCCCGTGTGACAGACGTACCCGGACTGTTCTATCAAGGCTTGCTAGCGGTCACATCAAGTGCCTCACTTTCAACGAGGGCAGGAAAACCTTCGCCACCTGCACCAAGTGCCAAAATCATCAGGCCTCTCCTGAGCACCTCTTGGATTGCATGGGACTCTCTAAGGAGGATCTCTTTAGTAATCCTCTCCTAGTCTTCGACTTCCTTTTAGTAAACGAACTCGTGGATCTTGTCTGACTCCGTCAGACAGTGAGGATTAGCAGCAACAACAACAACACGTTTTTTCGTATCACTCAGTTGCTTCAAATTTATTTCAGCTAACAAATTGCAGTTTTTATAAATAAATGTCTTCTCTCCCAGTTACTAATGACACTAAAATGTGATTTTTTTTTAAATTCTAAAATCCTAGCGTAAGAAATGCCACTATTACTAAATATTACATTGGCATAAACACAGCATGGAACACACAATACAATTCAACCCACACATTAACGTAGTTTTGTGTCAAGCAGGGACCTTAAACATGTGTTCAAATAGACAAGTTAAATATTAAATGCTAGGATTTTTTTTTTAATGTTGCCGAATGCTTCCATTCATTTAAAAAATGGCAATTTTGAAATAAACCAAGGCTTTTTTTATTTATTTATTTATTTATTTATTTATTTATTTATTTATTTATTTATTTATTTATTTATTTATTTATTTATTTATTTATTTATTTATTTATTTATTTATTTATTTATTCATTCATTCATACTTTTACTTATTTATTTATTTATTTATTTATTCATTCATTCATACTTTTATTTATTTATTTATTTATTTATTTATTTATTTATTTATTTATTTATTTATTTATTTATTTATTTATTTATTTATTTATTTGTTTATTTATTTATTTTTTTATTTATTTATTTATTTATTTATTTATTTATTTATTTATTTATTTATTTATTTATTTATTTATTTATTTATTCATTCATTCATACTTTTATTTATTTATTTATTTATTTATTTATTTATTTATTTATTTATTTATTTATTTATTTATTTATTTATTTATTTATTTATTCATTCATTCATACTTTTATTTATTTATTTATTTATTTATTTATTTATTTATTTATTTATTTATTTATTTATTTATTTATTTATTTATTCATTCATTCATACTTTTATTTATTTATTTATTTATTTATTTATTTATTTATTTATTTATTTATTCATTCATTCATTCATTCATGCATTTATTTATTTATTTATTTATTTATTTATTTATTTATTTATTTATTTATTTATTTATTTATTTATTTATTTATTTATTTATTTATTTATTTATTTATTTATTCATTCATTCATTCATGCATTTATTTATTTATTTATTTATTTATTCATTCATTCATTCATGCATTTATTTATTTATTTATTTATTTATTTATTTATTTATTTATTTATTTATTTATTTATTTATTTATTCATTTATTCATTCATGCATTTATTTATTTATTTATTTATTTATTTATTTATTTATTTATTTATTTATTTATTTATTTATTTATTTATTTATTTATTTATTCATTTATTCATTCATGCATTTATTTATTTATTTATTTATTTATTTATTTATTTTTTTAAGTTCAAATAATTATTTAATTTAAACTACCTTGCAGTACATCTCACTCAATCCCTTAAGAATTATGATTGAAAATTTATTATATTAGGGAAACATTTTGTTTAGAGATATAGGTGTATTGAATTTTAACTTATCAGAGCAGTGACATTTCTTTTTATATTTATTTGTCTTAAGTTCATCTAGAAAAAATGGGATGCCGACTTGAAAGGAAATTCCCCAGTTTTTAGGACTTCTATGATTTTACGAGCATTCTTTGAAATTTGCGAAAAAGACACACGAAATCTCTTTGCTCAATCTCTTGTCAATACTCTTGTAATTCGACAACTCTCTCGCTATTGCTGAGATTCGTGCCAGTATGATGGGCGCTATCACCAATATTACAAATTTGAGCATAGATTTGCAATCAGTACATGTAATAGTCACTATTGTTAAAGTGTGCAAGAGATTTTCACTCCAGGACGCCATATCAAATTACACAAAACTGATATTTCTTTATCTCTTTAGTTCCCATTGCAATTTTCTGGAATATCCTTTAGGGACCGGGTTTCCGACCAAGAAGAAAAACCATTTTCACCCCTCCTATACTAAACTTCAACTTAACTAGACATCACTTAGACGGTAGATCGTCACAGTGCTCATAGGTATTTAATCCATTTTGGCGGAGTGAAGACATAATTCTCGCCAAACCTTACAGCCTTTTGTTCTCTAAAGGGTTGTGGTTTGGCGAACATTATGCTTTCACCCCGCCAAAATGGATTAAATACCTATGAGCATTGTGACGATCTACCGTCTAAGTGATGTCTAGTTAAGTTGAAGTTTAGTATAGTGGGGTAATTAGAGAGACAGGGAATAGACCCCTGCAAAACTAAGAGTGATTTAACTCTCTTCACGGTCTGGTTTCCAGGCAAAGGTTGACAACTCGTATATCCTCAAAGCGTTTTTCTTTTCTATAACAATACAAAGTATTTGTGTTTCGGACTTCACCTGTTACCCCCCTGCTGCGACGAAAGTCGTAAAAATCACCCCCCCCCCCCGCTGGGAAGAGAGTCCTCTGTCACATTGCAATGTGCCGCTAATGGTATCGGACCTCCAAGGTCCAGTCAAGAAAGGGGGGTAAGAACTATGATTGAAGAGACACGGCCGGAATGGGACTCAGCCGACTGGGGCGGTTGGGCCGGAACGGGAACAAGAGAGTTAACATCCCAAAAATTATTCATCATTTCTGGACGAGAAGTCAAACTACACAAAAATGATATTAACCTGGTCAATCAAATATAATCTTCAGTGATTCAAGGACGCGAGGTCATATGACACAAATCTCATATTTCGTTAATTTCCAGTCCCGTCTGATGGATGTGGGGTTAGCGCCTTAGCCTCGTATCCCAAAGGCGACGGATTCGAATCCCGGTTTAGGCATGGATGTTCGTTGTGGTTCGGAATCCACGTAGATCCCGACCTGATTAGTCGCCATTGTGCATAAAAATAGGTCGTTGAGCGTACAAACCAACCAACCTTAATTTCCAGTAAATCAATCATCATTTCTGAATGAGAGGGTTTTGTTTTTGAGTTTCTTACCAACATTTCTTTTTCAACGGTATTTTTTAAAGATGATACACAAAAAACCGAATCAACTAGTAATTTTTAATTTATTTTGTATAGTCTTTATTATCATTAGCAGAGATGGAGTCAGCACTGCCGTTGACATTTTTCACATTGTTCAGGCATTTTTATGTTGTTTTTTTTCATTAGAAATATATGTGTAATGCAATGTAGTACAAATGTAGTATAGGTACTGGAATTTTTTTGGTAATTATATTATATCTTTCTTTAAAGGTAAATAATCTAATATTGTAACCCGTCGATTAGCATTCTCCAATTAATTTCATAACAACAATAAACTGTTACTTTGTTAGTCTCTATTTTGCTGCCTCAAACTAAACTATACTAAACTCCAACTTAACTTGACATCACTAGACGATAGATCTTCACCGTGCTCATAGGCAGTTAATCCATTTTAGAGAAGTGAAGAGATAATTCTCGCCAAACCTTATAGCCTTTTGTTCTCTACAGGGTTGTGGTTTGGCGAACATTATGCTTTCACGCCGCCAAAATGGATTAAATACCTATGAGCACTGTGACGATCTACCGTCTAGTGATGTCAAGTTAAGTTGAAGTTTAGTATAGCTAAAAATTTCCTTGTGCCTACAGTGCATCTGTACTATTTCAAGTTTGTGAGGAACAATGTTTATGGTAACATTTTGGCTACGACCTCACACATTTTTGTTGGTTACTACAAACAGTACTAAATGACAATCAGGCTTTATTTTCTACAGTCATATCAATCTGTTTAAAAAATTGTTCGAAGAATTTTCCAAATTGGTTTTTACTCCCTTGCTATTTAGATCAATGAATGTAGTCTATTTGAAATGGTGATAGAAAAAGCCAATCCGATAAATAAAAGAACTTCATGGAATCCAATAAATAATATCATTTGGCTTACATATTCTTGGAACCGTACTTCAAGACCTAATAGTCCGATAGGCGACTGCAATTTTTGGACCTCATCGAACATCATTCTGAATTTTTTATAGAAATTGGAGAAAAGTGAGTAGATTAGGAATCCACTGGTCTGCCGTGGCAAAAATGGCCGAAACTGATCAAAAATCTACTTGGAATGAGTTGAACTAAAATCCGATTGCCAAATATGTCATAACGTGCCAGAAAGAGAATAAACTTTTTTGTCTGGTAACCATGCATTTTGATTTTCAATGAGAAAAAGCGCAAACGATTTTTGATCTCTGGCTTGGAAAACTTGTATCTTTTAAAAGTAAGCCAAATTGTCGACATCAGTTACATCATCCTTGACGTAATGTTTATTGCCAACTTGGCTCCCTTTTAATAGATGCAAGTAGACCGTCGCCAGATATCTGAGTCGTCTGCAACCTTCTTAATTGATAATTAACGAGTGAGGGTTACCAAATAAAAAAAAAAGCTCATTATTTGGCAAATTATGGCTCATTTGGCAATTGGATTTAGTTCAACTTATTAAAAGTTAATTTTTGATCAGTTTCGGCCATTTTTGCCACGGCAGACCAGTGGATTCGTAATCCACTCACTTTTCTCTAATTTCTATAAAAAATTCAGAATGATGTTCGATGGGGTCCAAAAATTACAGTCGCCTCTCAGTCTATAAGTAATCTCCTAAAATTTAACAACATTTTCAGTTATAATCCAATAATTCATGCAACTGTATAGAAGTTGACTTGGAAGTTTATTCCTGATTCTAAATTGCATAATCTACAAGATGGTCTACAATGATTTCATTCAGTAGCAAATTTTATTTGATAGTTTTCAAATTATCTATTTTCCAAAAGCAGCAAATTACCAGAAATATCTGTGGGTCTATACTGCATTTGTTCACACATTGTGGATGTAGAGTATCTGCACACATAGTTTGTTAAACATATTCATTCCCAGGTGGGTTGGTAATGAAGTAATGAAGACCTCCTATACTAAACTTCAACTTAACTAGACATCACTTAGACGATAGATCGTCACAGTGCTCATAGGTATTTAATCCATTTTGGTGGAGTGAAGACATAATTCTCGCCAAACCTTATAGCCTTTTGTTCTCTACAGGGTTGTGGTTTGGCGAACATTATGCTTTCACCCCGCCAAAATGGATTAAATACCTATGAGCATTGTGACGATCTACCGTCTAAGTGATGTCTAGTTAAGTTGAAGTTTAGTATAGTAATAGTAATAATTTAACAGATAAACTAATAAAATGTAGGATGGTTAATGTTCTCACAATAAATACATCGCTTTTTGGTGTCGGTCAAGCTTGATTTCTTGTACAGCACATCACACTTGGATGTCAGACTTGTATGAATATCATGTATCTTGTATGAATATCAGTGAATATTACATGTAGTACATAGTTTTTATATTATATACTAGCTGAATACCCTAGCTGCTCTACGAAATTTTACCATTAGCATTTTATCGATCAAAAGACTTCAGACGTTCCTCCCAGATCATTCAGACCAATCTACACTTCAGACGTTTGCTCCCATTTCGATCCCGACAAATTGATTTATCAAAATAGGAACTTTCCTTTATTGACATTTTTAACAAAATTTATAATTGTGAATAGTATATTGGAAAGAAACATTTGAATATCCCTCGTTTAGAACGTTTAACTCCCTTCGGACCCTTTTTAATTACGTAATCGAGATTTCAATAGTTTATGGTGTGTATGTTTGCTCTTAGTTCTAAATTTCAAAGTAGTAGCTGTATTGGAATTGAGACATTAAGATAATCCTCCCATAGTTTCAATGTTGCGTCGACTTTTCATCCCTTAAAAATTCGTTAATCGATATTGGAATAACTTTTTTTTTTTTTTTTTTTTTTACATTTGCCCTTTTAATATTTGCACCAAATATCAGAATTATGACTACATTGGAAAAGGAACATTCGGATATCCCTCGTTTGGAACAATTAACCCCTTAAAGTTGGTTAATCGAGAACGGAATAGCATGCTTTTTCTATGTTTACCATTGTTGTTATTTGTACCAATTTTCAAAAATCTGAAGTAGGACATTCGAATATCAATCGTTTGGAACGTTTAACCCCGTTTCGACCCTTTCAAGTGGGTTAATCGAGATCGGAATAGCTTACTTTTTCTATGTTTACCATTGTTGATATTTGTACCAATTTTTAGAGTTGTGACGAAATGAGAAGTAGGACATTCGAATATCCCTCGTTCGGAACGTTTAACCCCTTTTCGACCCTTTCAAGTGGGTTAATCGAGATCGGAATAGCTTACTTTTTCTATGTTTACCATTGTTGATATTTGTACCAATTTTTAGAGTTGTGACGAAATGAGAAGTAGGACATTCGAATGTCCCTCGTTTGGAACGTTTAACCCCTTTTCGACACTTTAAAGTGGGTTAATCGAGATCGGAATAGCTTACTTTTTGTATGTTTACCATTGTTGATATTTGTACCAATTTTTAGAGTTGTGACGAAATGAGAAGTAGGACATTCGAATGTCCCTCGTTTGGAACGTTTAACCCCTTTTCGACACTTTAAAGTGGGTTAATCGAGATCGGAATAGCTTACTTTTTGTATGTTTACCATTGTTGATATTTGTACCAATTTTTAGAGTTGTGACGAAATGAGAAGTAGGACATTCGAATGTCCCTCGTTCTGAACGTTTAACCACTTTTCGACCCTTTAAAGTGAGTTAATCGAGATCGGAATAGCTTACTTTTTGTATGTTTACCATTGTTGATATTTGTACCAATTTTTAGAGTTGTGACGAAATGAGAAGTAGGGCATTCGAACGTCCCTCGTTTGGAACGTTTAACCCCTTTTCGACCCTTTAAAGTGAGTTAATCGAGATCGGAATAGCTTACTTTTTGTATGTTTACCATTGTTGATATTTGTACCAATTTTTAGAGTTGTGACGAAATGAGAAGTAGGACATTCGAATATCCCTCGTTCGGAACGTTTAACCCCTTTTCGACCCTTTCAAGTGGGTTAATCGAGATCGGAATAGCTTACTTTTTCTATGTTTACCATTGTTGATATTTGTACCAATTTTTAGAGTTGTGACGAAATGAGAAGTAGGGTATTCGAATATCCCTCGTTCTGAACGTTTAACCACTTTTCGACCCTTTAAAGTGAGTTAATCGAGATCGGAATAGCTTACTTTTTGCATGTTTACCATTGTTGATATTTGTACCAATTTTTAGAGTTGTGACGAAATGAGAAGTAGGACATTCGAATGTCCCTCGTTTGGAACGTTTAACCCCTTTTCGACCCTTTAAAGTGAGTTAATCGAGATCGGAATAGCTTACTTTTTGTATGTTTACCATTGTTGATATTTGTACCAATTTTTAGAGTTGTGACGAAATGAGAAGTAGGGTATTCGAATATCCCTCGTTCTGAACGTTTAACCACTTTTCGACCCTTTAAAGTGAGTTAATCGAGATCGGAATAGCATACTTTTGGTATGTTTTGTTGACATTTGTACCAATTTTCAGAGTTGTGGACATGTAGGAAGTGGGAGAATTAGTGATGAATGAGTGAGTGAGTGAATGAGTGAGTGAGGGCTGTGCCTTATATATATAGAGAGAGAGATTAGTACATGGATCTCTGTATGAATGGTTTTAATTATGCAGATTGCTCCCTACGCCTCTGTGATCATCAATGGCATTTACTGGACAGTGAACTCGCCACGCCTCCTCTCCATATCTGATGCTAAGCGTCTGCTCCGTTCCTCATCCACTCCATGGCTCCTCCCCTCTTCCTTGGGATGCCCCTCCCTCCCGCACAGGTCAGTATTGGATACATAGGACTTTTCTAATATATCTGTACCAGAAAGGAAAAGAAAGCTATTGCCATTTGTAAATCCTTTATATTAAATTTGATTTTGCGATTATGTATGTTTGTCGATGGAGTACAAATCTGCGGAGGCCTAATTAACCCCCCATGCAGTCATCCAATCGCACTGAAACTTGACAGATAGATTCGATGACCATGCATTCTGTGAAATTTTTAAGGCCGCCATTGTCAGTTCAGTAAAAGGTCGCGCTTTTGCGGAATTCTAACGAACCAACTTGGCGTCATCCAATCGCGATAATATAGCCGTTAAGCTTGGAGTCAACTATCGCTAAGCAGAGCAGAGCAGAGCGGAGTGGATTAGAGCCAATTACAAGGCTGCCAATGTCTACTATAGCACGAGCCTCGAGCTACAATGGACGTGGACAGCCTTGTAATTGGCTCTAATCTACTCTGCTCTGATCTGCTCTGCTCAGCGATAGTGGACGCCAAGCTTTTAACCGATCGTTGAAGAAACTCTTTCCTGTTGCCAAAACTGTTTTGATAAATAAATAATAAAATTGTTTTAATCTGTATAAATAAAAGACATTTGATTGTGAGTGCATAAATTCAGATTATTTTTAAATGAATAAATTTTGAAAAGTAATTTACAGCATATTTTGCTGATACAGATAGTGTTTACATATTAAAAACAAGCACACGCTGGCAACAGAAACGGCGCCATGTTAATGAATATAAAAATTGGCAATGCATATAAAGGATTTATATTAAATACTTTGTTTTTATGGGTTACATTATTTATCTTTTAAGTAAAGGTTTCCATACTGTGTGTTCTGTCGAGAGGCGTACAGAATACTTTTTAAACGAGATAATCATTTGAAAAGCAAAAAATAATAATAATAATAATCAGTTTTGTGACAGATTGGCTTTACCATAAAAGTACGAAAAATAGAGAAACATATTCTCTACCTTTGGGGTACATATATGTTTATACTACAGTTTAATTTGTCTGTAAATGTTTGGTTGGTGTTGCATAATTCGCAGTTGTCCAAGTGAAGTCTAACCAAGCCACTTTCCATCACAGGTTGCTGGCCATATGCGACATATCCGCCGATCCCGAAGGAAGCATAGAATTCATGAGCGAATGCACCACCATAGACACACCTTTTCGTCTTTATGACCCCAACTTACACAGAACTAGCAAAAGGTAAAGAACATCCATTCTTCCTAACTGGGACCTCAATTTCTTTTTTTTTTTGTATATTGTTATGAATTTTTCCACTGAGGCAATGATGGCACAGTTTTTAAGAAAAAATTTACTATTTATTCACTTCAGAAAACTCACAAAATTTATTCAAAGACAACAGTTTAATCACCCTCAAGCTTCAACGCAAGCTTCAGTAAGAACAACTTCGAATACAGCGATTATACAAGTTCACTATAGTAGGTAAACAAACCGATCAGCTCACATCGAAGTCCGAAGTCAATCTGAAAACTTTCCCGATCTCCAGTCTTATTTATACTTGGCGCGAGAGGACATTCGCGAAATTTCCAGCCAATTCGTCGGAAAAGAAACATCTCGAAATTTCTCGATTGCTTTAGGTGTTGCCACCTTTTTCTAACCTGTATAATCGCTGTTAATAAATAAAATTAGATAAAAATAAATTACAATAGAATTTTAAAATAATACGTCACTATTTATACTATATACAGACAATTTATGCAACAATATGTCATTGACCCATATCCTTTTAACCAGTTGATCTTTAAAAGGAAGTCCTAGTAAAGATCAGCCGACCAAACGGTATAGTGGTTAGCGTTCTAGCTTCTAGACCACGAGGTTGCGGGTTCGAATCCCGTGTTAGGCATGGGTGTTTGTAAATGTATGTTGATTTGTCTAATGACGAATGTTTCGAATGTTGTGTATTATAGCCCTCGTGTTGCTGACGGCTCCAGATAATCTGAAAACAACCAACCTAGTAAAGATCATTCCCTGTACTAGCTAAGTAACAATCTTCTAGTCCAGTGCATTTAGAAAGTACTTTCTATAAAGCCTTGACATATGGTGAGTAGGTACGAAAATTATCCCTTCATAAAATGACATAAATTAAAAACTCGGAAATAACGTCTAATGTATTTTATTTTGTGTTTAAAATCTTTATGTCAATGCATTTGCAAAACCAGTGTCTTCACCTGCAATAGTCTTTTGCTTTTTTTAATTTTCATTTATAATAGATAGACACTAAATGAAAACAATTTATGTCATTTTATTAAATGATTTTAGAGATTGACACTAAATGAAAACAATTTATGTCATTTTATTAAATGGTTTTAGAGATAGACACTAAATGAAAACAATTTATGTCATTTTATTAAATGATTTTAGAGATAGACACTAAATGAAAACAATTTATGTCATTTCATTAAATGATTTTAGAGATAGACACTAAATGAAAACAATTTATGTCATTTCATTAAATGATTTTAGAGATAGACACTAAATGAAAACAATTTATGTCATTTTATTAAATGATTTTAGAGATAGACACTAAATGAAAACAATTTATGTCATTTTATTAAATGATTTTAGGGATAGACATTAAATGAAAACAATTTATGTCATTTCGTTAAATGATTTTAGAGATAGACACTAAATGAAAACAATTTATGTCATTTTATTAAATGATTTTAGAGATAGACACTAAATGAAAACAATTTATGTCATTTCATTAAATGATTTTAGAGATAGACACTAAATGAAAACAATTTATGTCATTTTATTAAATGATTTTAGAGATAGACACTAAATGAAAACAATTTATGTCATTTTATTAAATGATTTTAGAGATAGACATTAAATGAAAACAATTTATGTCATTTCGTTAAATGATTTTAGAGATAGACACTAAATGAAAACAATTTATGTCATTTCGTTAAATGATTTTAGAGATAGACATTAAATGAAAACAATTTATGTCATTTCGTTAAATGATTTTAGAGATAGACACTAAATGAAAACAATTTATGTCATTTTATTAAATGATTTTGGAGATAAACACTAAATGAAAACAATTTATGTCATTTTATTAAATGGTTTTAGAGATAGACACTAAATGAAAACAATTTATGTCATTTCATTAAATGATTTTAGAGATAGACACTAAATGAAAACAATTTATATAATTTTATTAAATGATTTTAGAGATAGACACTAAATGAAAACAATTTATGTCATTTCATTAAATGATTTTAGAGATAGACACTAAATGAAAACAATTTATGTCATTTCATTAAATGATTTTAGAGATAGACACTAAATGAAAACAATTGATGTCATTTTATTAAATGATTTTAGAGATAGACACTAAATGAAAACAATTTATGTCATTTTATTAAATGATTTTAGAGATAGACATTAAATGAAAACAATTTATGTCATTTCGTTAAATGATTTTAGAGATAGACACTAAATGAATACAATTTATGTCATTTCGTTAAATGATTTTAGAGATAGACATTAAATGAAAACAATTTATGTCATTTCGTTAAATGATTTTAGAGATAGACACTAAATGAAAACAATTTATGTCATTTTATTAAATGGTTTTAGAGATAGACACTAAATGAAAACAATTTATGTCATTTTATTAAATGATTTTAGAGATAGACACTAAATGAAAACAATTTATGTCATTTCATTAAATGATTTTAGAGATAGACACTAAATGAAAACAATTTATGTCATTTTATTAAATGATTTTAGAGATAGACACTAAATGAAAACAATTTATGTCATTTCATTAAATGATTTTAGAGATAGACACTAAATGAAAACAATTTATGTCATTTCATTAATATGATTTTAGAGATAGACACTAAATGAAAACAATTTATGTCATTTTATTAAATGATTTTAGAGATAGACACTAAATGAAAACAATTTATGTCATTTCATTAAATGATTTTAGAGATAGACACTAAATGAAAACAATTGATGTCATTTCCTTAAATGATTTTAGAGATAGACACTAAATGAAAACAATTGATGTCATTTTATTAAATGATTTTAGAGATAGACACTAAATGAAAACAATTTATGTCATTTTATTAAATGATTTTAGAGATAGACATTAAATGAAAACAATTAATGTCATTTCGTTAAATGATTTTAGAGATAGACACTAAATGAAAACAATTTATGTCATTTCGTTAAATGTTTTTAGAGATAGACATTAAATGAAAACAATTTATGTCATTTCGTTAAATGATTTTAGAGATAGACACTAAATGAAAACAATTTATGTCATTTTATTAAATGATTTTGGAGATAAACACTAAATGAAAACAATTTATGTCATTTTATTAAATGGTTTTAGAGATAGACACTAAATGAAAAAAATTTATGTCATTTTATTAAATGATTTCAGAGATAGACACTAAATGAAAACAATTTATGTCATTTCATTAAATGAGTTTAGAGATAGACACTAAATGAAAACAATTTATGTCATTTTATTAAATGATTTTAGAGATAGACACTAAATGAAAACAATTTATGTCATTTTATTAAATGATTTTAGAGATAGACACTAAATGAAAACAATTTATGTCATTTCATTAAATGATTTTAGAGATAGACACTAAATGAAAACAATTTATGTCATTTTATTAAATGATCTTTTTCCTACCTTCTCTCTAAATTTCAAGGCTTTTTAGAAAGTATTTCTAAATGCACTGGGCTAGAAGATCGTAACAATGCGAATATAGGGAATAATCCTTACTAACACTTCTTAATAGCATTGAGATCGTGGTTCATGTTTCTAAGTATGAACTATTGTTTTATACTGACGGTGCCGATGGATAATTAAATAGGGTAATATCAAAAAAAAAAAAAAAAAAAAAAAAACGGGGAAATTATTTTGAAAATAAAAATTTCTTACTTATTAAATTAAATGCCTGATAAATAGAATTATCCAAAAAGATGGTTTTTAATTATTCTAACCAGAGAAAATGTATTGTGTGTGATATATGAAATGGGAGTACCAAAAGTAGTGTAATATGATTCCAATTCTGATTATTTATTTTTTTGTTTGTTTTTTCTTTACATTTTTATAGTTGTATTTTAGTAAACCAAATTGTACAGCTACGTTCAAAGTTTGTTCAATTAATGTTCTGCGGTTTTGAAATTAAAGTGACAGTAAATCGCCACATAAATAAAAAAAAATTCATTTTCCGCCAATATTTTTAGAATCCCAGATGCTGTGTATTATTTTTATGAGGTCAATTCAAATCTGTATAATTTGAATATTTTATTGACAGTGTCAGTATATAACTATTTCAGCGTTAAACATATGTGTGTGTTTTTTTTGTGTTTGTTTTTTTTAATTTATTTATTTTGTATAAATTTGAATAGACCCTATTTTTTCTTATGGAAAATGTACTTACAGAAAGATATTATCTTATAAGCTAGGACACTTTTATTTCGGATCTTTTAAGCTCGGACTCTTACAAGGAGACCTTACTGTCTCGGAAATTCAGATCGGGATGAAATTCGGCAGATTGATAGTATACCTTAAGGTATCCACACTGTAAAGTAATAAAGCGCACTAGTGTTGGATTGCTACTCTTTTAATTATCGAAGCAATCAACAGTTATTATTTTTCATCCTTTGGTTGTTGTTTTTAATTCGGAGATATTGGCTTTAAGTTGGACTTTGCAGATTAAAGTATTTATCGGGAAACTGAATGTTCCAACGTGCTCTTATCGAATCTAAGGCACTAACACGTGTTAGGAAGGCGGTAGGGTATTGACCGCTGTTAATATGCAAACGGAAATCACATGTATAGAAGGTTTAGAACAATTTATTATTAGAATTAGAATGATTAAATTGGAACTTTGACTTTTTGGAAAGTTTAAATACGAGGAGGTTAGGATAGATAGGATACACACTGAGAAGGGGTGGTAGTCTCCAAGTCGGAAGTTTTGCTGTAAAGATGATCCAACGTACCATTTCTCTACCTCTCGTTCCAAGCACAGCCTTTAAATCTAGATTAAATTAAGCGCTTGTTTATCTCATTATTTTGTTTTAATGAATTTTTTACTTATTGTTTTAGGATGTTCTTTCCCAATATCACCATATAACCTATGTGTAAGCCGTAAATAAAATATTATTCTTTATTTGAATCTGAGTTGCTTCTTCCCTCGGGGTTACTTTGCATTTGACTCCAATGTTAATATGGTGTCAGCACGACGCCAATGTGGCCAGAGGCATCCACTAACGATCACGATGGCAGCCTAACTAATGCCTAACACTAGCCAGAAGATTCCGAGAAAATAGGCTTTAAAGTGTTAGGCGTAGCTTATATACTAGTAGAGATTTTCGCTCTGCAACTGCCCGGTGACTAAGTGGTCATCGTGCTGGGTTCCCGTACGGGTGATCCAGGTTCGATACCTCGTGAGGTAATTTTTTTTTTTTTTTTTTCAGTTTATAAAGTGACTGTTACAGATAATTGAAATTTGAATTAAAGATAATATTTTATTTTTAAATACGTAATGTATTTTTAAATACGTAATGTATTTTTAATGAAGGTACATTAAAACTCTATTTACTATTTTCACAAACAAGTGATTATAAATTTTGAGATATTATAAGATGTAGAGAAGTTAATGATTTTCCCAAAAAACATGAAGAACCAGTTTCTATATGGAAGAGTAAGAATGTTGTCCTATTGTACTCAAGCAGGTAGTCAGAAATTTTCAAAACCCTAACGGCACTTTGCGACGTCTATTTTTATAGACAGGTAAAGAATCTACTAAAGCGTATGCAAAATTGCGCGTATCTGGTTGAAAATAATTGAGAAATAAATACCCGTGAAGACTGCATAAAAATATAATCAATAGTCCATCATCAATTTTTAATAAAATGATCCGGTATGCCTGGTATGCTTCCAAGTTTTCTGACGAAAGATATATTTTCATGAATGTTAATGCAGTATGTTTTCCAATAAATCTTTTACAAAAAGGTTTTTCCTGTAAACAATCTTCCTTTATAAATTGCGCAAGATGTCAAAACAGTTTTTGTTTTCCATGTTTTTATGATAAGTGTCATTCTGGTGTATGTATATAAATAAATAATTGACAAATAAAAACTATATGTCAAAATCCATAGATAAATTAAGTCCTACCCTAATTTTGTTGCCGTGGTAATTAGAATTTTAATTTATATCTATTTAATTTATCTCTATTTTCTCTATTAAAAATACATTACGTATTTAAAAATAAAGTTTATCTTTAATTCAAATTTCAATTAGCTGTAACAGTCACATTATAAATTGAAAAAAAAAATTCCATCACGAGGTATCGAACCCGGATTGCCCGTACCCATCACGCTGACCACTTAGCCACCGGGGAGTTGCGGATCAAAAATCTCTACTAGTTACTAAGCTAGGCATAACACTTTAAAGCCTATTTTCTCGGAATCTTCTGGTTAGTGCGCTTTATTACTTTACAGTGTGGATACCCTTAAGGTATACTATCAATCTGCCAAATTTCATCCCGATCTGAATTTCGATACCGTAAGGTCTCCTTGTTAGTTACTAAAAGTTTCGTTTGAAACTTTTGGTAACTAATCCAATTTACTTAACTAGGGGGCTTCGCCCCCTGCTCGCTAACGCTCGCCAACCCCCAAACGCCTCGCTGCTTTGCCGCTCGAATTTGTGGTTAAAACATCTTGCTGCGCTCGAATAGGTTTGCCAGCCATAAAAAATGTAACTAAATTTTTATAAATTTAATGTAAGGCCTAATAGAGAAAACACCCAAATTGCAGTTTTATAATAGAAAGTTAAATATACTATCCGCCAACATTCTGACTTAAAACTTCATTAGCTATGCCCTTACATTGAAGTCCCAATATCTTTTATTTATTCTGATAAGTCGCCCCGTTAGAGAACGACGTCCAACGCGAGGCATTTTCTGGATAGAAATACTTCAAAATAATAATTACTCTAATACAAAAATGCTTCAGAAAAACAGAAAAAATCAATTTTGAAACGAAGAGTTTAAAAAGAGCTTTAAAATTAGCAACGGATTTGTTGTTTACATACGTAAGGATGTTGCCATTCATATATTCAAAATCATTGAGGCTTTGTAGTAGCTTAATGATGAAAAATATTGAAATTTAACTAATTAATAAAGTGTTAATAAATTATTTTGGCACGTTTTGGCAAATCTACAGCTTATTTCCTTTAAAATTACACCTTGATCATTGAAATTGGTTGAGCAGTTTAGGCGGACGGACTAACCCCAAAAAAAGTATTGCCTATTAAATATATAGATTGAAATAATTTGTAATTTCTATTTTCCTATAGGTAATATTGGGTATGTAATATATAGTAATAAAAGTATATGATAATGAAAGTATAAAAATACAGCATTCTACGTTGCACTACCTAGAAAATTTCGGGTAATGAAAGTTTGTACTGTTAATTTTTTCTCATTTCTACACGTTTTGGAATATCTTGAATTCAAAAAAGTCGTCTAGGACATATTTCTCTGTGTTCGCATGTATTCAGCAAATCTACCGAAAATCTCCTGCTGTATTAAATTTTTGTACACTGATATTGATGGACATGGATCTGCTACTAAGGTTTTCATCAAAACACTACACGCGCGTAAAGTAGCTGACATTAAAAAATGTACCTTTTCAGCAATTCCCACCAACCCAACACGAATATTCGATAAAGTTAAGAAAAGTTAAAACTGACGGTTTTATTTTAGACTTTTCTTTCTTTGAGTATTGCGTGTCAACGACTGTTTCTCCTCTTTTACTATTAGAGGTCGGCGGTATATCGATACGACGACATTTGTATCGATATTTCTATTAAAAAATTCGATATTAAAATATCGATATTTTCAAACATTTTTAGTTTTTTGATGATCGTTTTGTAGTTCCATGCGTTTTTTTCGATTTTATTTAGTCCCTTTTCAAAAATTTCAAAATTAAAGTTTGAACTTGGCTGAGAGACAGTTAAAATGGCACCAATATTCAATATTTTCCATACACTTAAAAGCAATTGAAAATTATCTAAATTTTTCTTAAAATCCCTGCACCAATTAAGCGAAGATATAACCTTTTTTTTTGTAATAAATCCATTTCAATTGAAAAAGTAGTCACCTTACAAAAAAACAATCATGAAAAGTAGAAATTTGCCCCGAAAAACTTCGTTTCTGGCAAAATTGAAAATCAAATTAAAAAAATCATGTATCGATATATCGATATTTTTTTCTATGCAACGATATAGTATCGATATATTTTTCTATGCAACGATATAGTATAGATATTTATTTTGATCGACATTTCCGACCTCTATTTACTACACATTGGGACAAGCTTGCTTGAGCTCATTAAATACGCTACAACAATCCGTGATAGAGGTCAGAAATATCGATCAAAATAAATATCGATACTATATCGTTGCATAGAAAAAAATATCGATAAAATACCGATTATATCGATACATGATATTTTTTAATTTGATTTTCAATTTTGCCAGAAACAAGGTTTTTCGGGGCAAATTTCTACTTTTCCTGATTGCTTTTTGCAAGGTGACTTTTTTTCCAACTGAAATGGGTCTTTCACAAAAGAAAAAAGTTATATTTTTGCT